>VZTF01000896.1:355906-449279 GCA_013397755.1 Cnemophilus loriae | reverse complement strand
GCACAACAACAAACAAGAAAAAAAAAAAAAAAAAAAAAAAAAAAAAAAAAGATGTTTTACACCTGTAAGAAGAGAGGCCTCTAGTGTGCAAGAAAGCAAATTTTTTTTCTGTGCCTTAATTATGATCTGTTTCTCACCTGTATTTAGGACTGGCATTGACAATTAATTTTTTTTTTCTTGAAGTTCACTAAGTATTTGTATCCATGTCTGCTACTTTTAACATCTGACAGGTAAAATTTACCAAACTCAGTAGATAGCACCATGTTGGCTTCAATCCATATTCAGAAAAAGCTGTGACAGTGTCTCGAACCCCACTGAAATCCATGTGAAGCTGCATGTAAACTCCCTTGCAAGACATGGATGAAGATTTACTGAAGGATCCAACTGTACAGTGGTCTGAATACACATTTGCATTTTTCAGCATTAAATTCACTCAATTGCCTCAACACAGATTAATATAATTGCCATTAACACAAAACATTCTTTTCATCTAAATTTGCATTTCTCCTGTTGTTTTGTCCCCTTCTCAACTCAAGTCTGACTCACTGACAGATTAGAAATTAGATCAACCTAGAATTTGCAACAGTGACTTGGCCTCTTTGGACTACAAAAAAGACCAAAACAGTGGGTTAGAGCGACTGGAAAGTTAAGAAATCAATGACAGTCAGTCCCAATGTGCTTCATTTTACCTCAGTATGAATGTGGAGTTTCTGAAGTTTACAGAGCTGGTCTTCCCACAGTATATTTCCAGCACAGTTCCTGGAGCTCTGACTTTTTGCAGGGCCATCTGAGTTTACAAATATCTAGAACATGTATGTTGAAGACTGTGAACCCCTTAGTCCCAAAAAAGTATTTCCATTAAAGTCACCGAGTGCAATAATCACCTGGTTTATTCCATGTAGCCGGGTAAAATGTTTACTGTGACAATTCCAGCTCTGACCGCTGCAGGAGGAAATCCTCACACAGCCCCGTGTGCTAAAATAATACCCTAAAGCAGAGGCAGCATGATTGGATTTCCCCATGCAGCTCAGGTCACCCGGGCCTCGCATCTCGCCGGCTGCTCCCTGCGCCACCAGACACCTGCCCTGCACGGGCTCCCCGCGCAGCAGCGCTGGAGCCACCTCCCAAAAACAACGCGCTCACTCGGAATTCGGGAGTGCAGCATCCTCAGGCAGATAAATAGATCAAACCCACCGAGCCACAAACTTCCTGACATTCTCCAGAGCGGGCAGGTTTTTTTTCTCCAGAGCAGGGAGGTTTTGGTATTAATTTGAACAGGGAGGAAAGCTGGAGTCTGCTTCGCAGAAACATCGAGTCAAATAAATACGTCATTAAGCTAACTAGCTACAGGATTGTCTAGCAGATGGATGACATCTTGGTTGCTAGTGGAACACTTTTCTATAGCCTTGTTTGAGGCAGACACATATGGCTCTCCCAAGCATTGATGCAAGCTCCCAGATGGACTAGATCATTGCTGACACCTTATTATAAATCCTAGAGATGAAAGAAGGGAGAACAATTTTTGAATCACAACACAGGACTCTAAAATATTCAGGCTTCCTAAAAATCAAATTTACAACAGAATATCTTAACTTCTTTATGTTGAAAGAAGCTATTTCTAACCAGGAACAGAAAATAGGGCAAAATGCTGCATCAAGAAAGACTAGAAGAGCCTTGAGGAAGCTTAAAAGACCAGAAGATCCTTAATGTAAATGTATACCATAACTACATATATGGAGTTACAAACATTACAGCTCTAAGGATGCAAAAAATTATCTGCTGTGCAGCTGTTACTGACACCAAAGAGCTTCCATCTGGAATTTCTTGATTGGGGTGGAAGGGGAAAGGAAAGAAGAGGAAGCCACTTAGACATTACAGATACATCTCTGAAATGTCTGTACCCTAAAACACCAAGGGAAGAAAAAAAAACAAAAAAGAGAGAGAGAAGTCTAGCCACAGGAGCAACAGGAGAACTAGCAGAACCATGTGGGAGATTGGGAGATAACAGAAGCAGTTGCACACCGCATTTGGCTTTTTGTAGGTGTCAGGGACACCTGAGAACATCTCAAGTACACAAGGATACTACAGTGCATTTTACACATCAAGGTCAGAGGCAGGAAAAAAATATTATTTTGACACTTTTACAGTGTGAAAAGAGACTATCCTTAGCATCCATAAGGATTTGACTCTTCAACTTACCCAAATGGAAGACTCAAAGTGTGGGGAAGATGACTTGCTATGTATTTTCTCTTCTCTCTATTGTCTGCTATACCATGTAAACTAAGGAAGTTACATCTTGAGACTGTTATAACTCTGTGACAAAACTTTTCAATTTCAAAACCAAACCAACTCACTGACTCTGGGAATATGTCAGGAGCTCTGTACGTTCATGAGTGACAGAGATGCTTAAGCTGCTAAAATTTATCTGCCTCTACTGCAGTGGCCATAATCTTAACACACATGCAAACATCTTGGAACAATCAGCTAAATGTGGGACAGCTAATAGAGCATAACACTGCCTCTTACTTTTTCAGACAGACAACTGTACTTTCAGTATCTTCAACCATAAAAGAATTTCAATGTATTGAAGTCAGAGTGGCTCCCAAGTTTTCCTTCACAGCTTTTACTGTAGCTGTTATCTTCTAAACCAACTGAAAGTTCAGATGACTTTTCTTACAGGGAGAATACAGCAATCCTTGAATTACCCTATAAAATATAATATTTAATTTTTAAAAAGAGACAAGGGTAACCTTTTCCTAATCTCTACCTCTATCACATCATGCAGCTCAAGAGAAATGTCCTGCAAAAGTCTCAATTTTGTAAGGGTCACTTACAAAAGAGTGTGGTAAGAACAGAATGCCCAGCTATGTACACTGCATCTGCAACTACTTCAACTGGACAGTTCCTCTTCTCTGCAACTCAGCTCCTTCTGGGAGGCAAGTTCAGCTCCCTTCTTCCTCAGAACCCTGAAGAATATATGCTTCACTGTTCATTTTAATGTTTTGGAACATAAAAGTTTCAGGATATTCTTTCCTATATGTAAGTCTTCCTATCCAAGACGCAGGGAACTACAACTTGCAAACCTCTGTGGTCAAGGCTGACTCGAAAAAGGGTAAATTAAAGACTTTAGGCAACAGAGGTTTGGATTCTCCTGAGGTGCTCCATCAGATGAACTCCAGATTGAAAAGAAAGGGGAAGAGAGATACTAATTGGCATCCACAAAAGAATGATAAAACACAGCTCCAACTAGAACCAGACAGTTTCTGGGCTCTCAAAGCAGACAAACCCCATAAAACTCCAAATTTCCTACCAACTTCAGCCTTCGGTTTTGAAACTGTCAAATAGAACATATTTTTTTCTTAGTTTTAATCTTTGAAATACTGACAGTTTCAAAAAAGATAGATACATAGGATTACTGCAGCTCCCCAAATATGAGGTGAGTCCATGAGGGATTTCTTCAGCCCTTGACTTTGCAGCAGACTTCTCCTGCAGGCTATCCAATGAAACCACATGTTCCTAGAAACACAGCATCCCTGGTCACAAAGTAGGATCCTTGGCAGTTTATCTCTGTGACGAGGACTGTGAAAACACCAGGCCTCTGGCCAAAACAAGTTCACCAGGAATCAAAGAGAGGTTGCATCTTATTTTGATTTCAGTCAAAGTCTGTCAAATCTAAAATATTTGCAATGAAACATCCCAATTTCAATGAACTGCCATTTTCTGTGACAATTACGTCCACTTGAAAGTTTGCTATTAGGTCCACCTAAGGTGCCTCTTAATAGCAGCATCATGAAAACTGATCAGTAACAAGCAACACGGAGGAAAGTTGAGATAAATTAAGTACAGTGTAAAACACTGAAGTTACAGCATGGTAAACATCTATGTGAAGAGCCTCTCAGTCGTACACAGATAGGTTTAGATCACTGTCATTTAGCTTACGTTCCGAATTACGTTCTCCATCAGATGAGAACGTTAAATGACCTTTGATTGGTTCAAGTTAAATATATAAGGCTGTCCTGTTTTCAGCAGAGCATTCACATACAAGTTTAACGTACTTTGACATACACATCCTGACTCGACACTCCAAGGGATTTTCTCGGGTGTCTCCACGTAGACATGATTAAAGGCTTTTATCTCCAACCGCTAACAATACCCAGGGGAGAACAGGGAATGGGAAAAGGCAGAGTCTGTTGCTGGTTGCATATTCAACTGAAGGGAGAACTCATCATTTCAAAAGACACTTTCAGAATACTTTGCACATCTAACTCCCACTCTGCAAACTAAAGAGGTCCTCTTATTCCTCTCTATACTTCTTTTAACTCCTTTTGGTTTGCTTTTAGGTAATTTCAAACAAAATTATGAATCGTTAACCAAATGCTTTTTAACTCATTACTGTGCATTATCAGCACTAACACACATCAGCACTGTGATATTTCTTTCTTGAAATTTACCTATTTGCCCAGCCACTCCCTATGAGAAAAAGGAGACCAGGCTACACAGGTTGTTGGAGCATCCTGCTGTAGAAACTTTACATTATTCCAGCTGTTTTCTTCAAAAGGCTGTACAGGTCATTAGAACAGAACAGAGATTTTCACCTACAGCTGCAAGTTAGAATCACCATCTCTGTACCCACTGCAGGTGACTTCCTCTTGCAGCTGAAGAGAGGTTTATCTCCCTAATCCTTGGCACATTAATCCCTACACTAAAAAGTTATACCACTGTTGTTATCGATCTAATAAGGCATTGTAAGAATAAAAATATTTGTGAAATGCTTTGATGAGAAAGCTTTGCCATAAGGTGCTAAGTAGAACAGGTCAGATAAAGCACACATTTGACAAACACTGGCAGTATTTCTGCTCATCAACAGATGGTTGCTTTTTAAAAAAAAAACTATTATTATAAGCTATGTGAAAGTAGACACCAAGCAATACCTGTATTCAAAAATATGCTAGCTGCTTTAATTGGACAGATGGATCACATGTTAGAGGCTTCCCAATTAAATAAGGATAACTCATACTTTAAGACATTTTAAGTGAAAATGGGGTACTTGCAACAAGTTAATCTCAAATGTGCTGTTTCTAAAAGCCTGCTAGAAAGGTTATTACAACAGTAAGAAGAACATGAGAGGGTCACAAAACCAGAAAACATCTGTGTTGGAAATATCCACAGAACTCTCTTCCACCTCACTTCTAATACCTATACAAGTTTGATGAGGAATTACAGTCAACACAAACCTTTTGTAAAACAAAACACCTACACATGAACTGCACTGGCCAACAGATGCCATTAGTCAGCCCAAGTCTAACTCTTATATGACCAGGTGCAATCTTTAATTTAGGAGTACTGAACCTTATCTGCATATATTTCTACAAACGTTCAATTTAATTTTGCTTAGCACTTGTTAAGTAAAACCTACAAAACCAGTCATCCATTGAGGTGAAATTGTAAGGGAAGAACACACACCAATGTGGTATCTCACTGAAGGCGCCAGTTCAACAGCTATGGAGATTAAGTTGGGTTATTTATAAGCATTCCTCACATTTTCTCTCCCACACCTTCTGCTGTGCTCCGCAACTCTGACCCATGGGGCAGAAGCCAGGGAACTCACTTTCATCTTTTGAAAATCCCAAGAAACCGAGGCAAACCTCCAGCTGACATTCTGTATAATACAGGCCCAAATACGCTCCACGGATTAGCATCACTTCACTCAGTAACTGATGGTTAAGCAGAAAGTGAAGCAACACCATTTACACCCAACAGTTTAAGAAACACTGTTACATCTCGGCAATTACATACACTAAGTACATCCCTACTAGATACAAGACTAACAGACTCATATTAATTCTTGCTTCATGTGTCATTAACACCTAATGGAATGTTCAGAGGTGTTTACAAGTCCAAATAATGGATCACTCTTAATTAATGCAAAGAAAAATTTCATGAAAGTCTCAGTGGAAGAAGGCGGCTGTTAAAGAGATCACTTCATATCTCAGTCACAGACTGCCCCCTCCTTTCCCTCTATGAAATGGAGAACAAGTAGGTTACAGGTGTGAGAAACCAAAATAATAGACTCAGCCACACAACACAAAGAGATAATTAAAAAAGAGTCACACATTTTCCTTCCAATAATCTTTGAAAACAAGCAGAGTGGAACGTGTGTTTAAAAAAACAGAGTACATTACTGTTTGAAGATGCTTCAAGGACTGGAGCTGAAAATTGAAGACAAATTCAGTACCCTTATGATGGCATATGCTAGATAATATGCGTCAAAACTCAACACTTATTTTAGAATTCTAAGTACATTTCAGGGTTTATCCAGAAGAAAACACTATTTTCCAGTCTCTTCTCAATATGGGAGAGGAGATTCTAGATCTTATTTTATTAAGCATTAACATTTGTGCTAACAGAAACCCTAAGAGAATTCTGTGCTGTCCTCTAAAATCACAGCTTAAACACATTCAGTGGTCCAAGGTTACGACAGAATCATTCAAACCTCAAGATAGTTCTCATACAAACATGCAAAAGAAGCACATCTTCCCCAAAGGTCAGTACACCTTTTACAATTTCAGAACATAGAAACTAAATGAAATACTGAATTCAAAAAGAATTGAAAGCTCCAAACTCATCTTTTACAGGCAATACAACTTCACTATCAGTTTTATGACCAGTTTTTAACAAAAAGGGTACCAGGGTGTTTAGCATGGAAGAAATCAAGAACACCAGGAGACAGAAAGACAAGGACATTCCAACAGACGCTTCATCAAACTGCTCCGTTCTCATGCACGACATTTCAGCAGTGCATCTTTTCTAGGCAGTACTGTCCTGCCTTTTAGAACTAATCCTAAACAAAACATGCTAGATTAAAAATGTGGGTACAATGTCCAACACTCTCTTCACTTGTTTTCCCTGTCCTATAGACAGCCAGCAGTCAGTGTCGACACAGATAAAACTTTGCAAAGATCCACACACAACTGGCAAAATACACTTGTCCTTTTACCCACTGCAACCAGCACTGAAGTCCAACGAAGGCCAGTATTTTCATTTTTCAACTCATCTTAGTGAAACCAAACAAAATCAAACATGAGTATCTGGATTTCAATTTAGTCCTACCCAACCATACTCATCAAGTAGGTGACACTATTCTAGTGAGCAGAATTCCTCTAAGGAGGGACAGTTCTCCAAAATGATGAAATACACAACTGAAACCTGTACTGAAAAGCAGGTAACAAGCATACATGCTTCCAAATTCAGCCATGTGCAAAAAAACTCCTATTAGAATTATTTTGGATTAAAAAAATATTTTCAGTCATGCCTACCAACCAAATGTCTATTTATAAATTTGTCTATAGAGGACTAAGGCTTTTTTGGATGGGTAAAGGAGAGACTAAAGCCTGGGAAAAATGCTGAAAATGCTCATGCTTTAAATGTCTGAAATAATGTTCAGTTCAGAATATAACTAAGTTTGCTCAGCCAGCCTTTAAGACTAAATATCTGATTCAACACAAATCAATATATTCTGGTTTTAATGGCACTCTTATGGAAAAATACCTCATCTGGGTGAATGACTGATTCTTTTAACAGTTATCTAGCCATCAGAGAGTCTATTACACCTGCAATTCTACTTAACATGTAGCAAAACATAAGCTCAGCAGCATCAGGCAGAGCCCCCACCACAGGTTTACACTGAGCAGAGGTGTTCTAGCAGCAGTAATTTATCTATCCCTGCCAGGTAACTTCAACAGCCTTTCTGGGTGGATGCTGGCAACCACTTACTTCCATTGTCCCCTAAATTGTTTAACTACATTTTCAACGACTTTTCAGTTTTAGCAGATAATAAAATGTAAAATCACTATCATTTCCATCCTCTTTTGGTGCTCTCCTCAAAAAACTAACCCCCCCTAACTCATAAACTGCTCTCCTAACAAAACTGTATTTCTGTGAGAACACAGCTCTCTCAATTTGAAGCATTCAGACTCCTGCCCCCAGCAAGTTTTCAAAATCCTGTGGGGCAAGGATTTCTGATCAGTTTCTCTGCAAAACTCAGACATTAAAAATAAATTATGGGTGTGGATGTGTCGCCTTCCCAGCCCTCTCCCCACCGCATGCACTTCCACCCCCAGCTCCTTTGCTGGTTTTCATGCAGATTTGTGCCAGACATTCGGCATCCTCATTAAGTGGTGTCTGGCAACCTGCCTAAGCTTTAGTGGGTTCTGGGAATGCCAATATATTAACCAGAGGACTTTTTGCATACCCTGGAGAGATTTTTATTCTAGAAAAGTCAACCATTTGGCACTAAGAAAACTTACTTCAAATCTAGGAAAGCTCTCCATTGGCAATAAGAAGAAAAAATGCATTTACATTCTTCTTAATTTCTGTCTCCTACCTGAAAGAAAAGTTTGATGTAAAGCAAGATCATTCAAACACAGTTTAAAAGGTCAGTGTGTTCTCTGTAGCAGGATTTTAGAGAAAAGGACAACAGACATGAACAACATAGACACAGCACAATATTAAGAAAATTATTCATTTTCAGTCCCTCGTCTCTTGTGACCAAAATAATCTTAATCAGGAAGATTAAATTTACCCATTATTATGCTGAGTGATAATGAATGGTGATATGGGTGTTTGAAAATCTCTACTGCTTAACTAAACGACAAGAAAAAGCATTTAGTAAGAAGCATCTACATTTAGCATACTCCAAATATGCTAAATCAAAGCATACACTACAGTAATGCATATATTAAATAAATATAGATGATGAATACAGAGACATTCTGCCAGCATGAAATACCGGACACACTGTAATGTCATGCTCTTATTCACCTGCAAGTACTCTTTCTACTGCTGTCCTCTTAGAGTTACTATTATTCAACTGACACTCTCAGAAGTAAGCAAATAAAACTCCTCTCTAAGAGAGAAAAAAATCAAATTTCTTTTTCAAATACGAGGTTCAAAAGAACACAGCGGAAAAAAGAAAGGCCCGTGACTTTCCTTCACTTGAATATTCTGCCCGTGCAGCACATAGTGAAAGCTGAAGTACACTGGACAAATGTGTCATTTCAAGACCATTTCTTCAGGCTTATGTACCCAGAGAATCCAATTCATTTCAAGAAGTTAGTCAGGTAATCTGCTACCATATAGATACCACTACCCATTATTATTACAAGTTTCTTCAAACTGACATTTACTTCAAACTCATCATCTTTCTTTGTGCAAAAAATTGCCAACTTCCTGACATCAGCTCCAAAACCACGGTCCCTTTATAATGGCCAATTAGAACCAGAGATTCAGCAAGAATCAATTAAAATCAATTCCATTTAAATGTTTTAGTGTACTAAGATTATGTTTGGTGTGAAAGAAATTTTTAGCTATCTAGGCTGCCTTTGCTTAGATATCAACCTTCTAGGCAAGACAGCTATTCTTAAAAATAGCTGTCAACTGAGAAAAGAAAATGTATATGCATGAATCATTTCACTACAGGGTTGGATTCCCAGCAACTGATGCACCACTGTTCTGGCATCAGTGCCTTTAACGAGCAGCTGATACTAGATTGGTGCCATTGAAGAATTTCACGGTTACCACAGAACCAATCTGCAGAAAAATTCATCTCCAAACTCCTAGAAGTATGTGCATTCCGTAACTGGCAATTCACTTGCAGGGAGCTGTTTTGAACCATTAAAAACCAGACAAGAGAAAAACTTTTCCAAGACCACTCACAAGTTAAATGCAATAACCAGGACTCCTGATGCAAGAGTTGCTGGACAGGCACACACTTTTTAACACTTCATTTCTCTTACAGACTACGCTCTGTTAAAATACTTTTAAAGTATTTCTCTATTATTTCAATAATTATTTACTTCTTTCCGGCACATCATATCCATGTTTGAAAAGTATTCCAAATTATTTCAGACAGTGTCACTGACATAAAACTAGTTCTTGGTAGAAGGGCAGCACTAGACAGAGTACTGCAGGGCTGCTGAAAGAGAACTAAATTTTGGTCAAGATAATCAGAGAGAAAACTTTTCATCCCCTCTTCCCCATGACACCTCTCTCGCAAAAATGCGCCTTCAATGCGGGGAAAACTAACAACTCCTCATTTCAAGTCTCACTTTAATGTTCTATGCAAAGAAAATAGCATTTTATCTACTTTAAAATAACAAAAGGCCAGGTTAGTTCTAAATTCCTAGGTTAAGCTACTGCTCAATGGCTGTAAGCTTACCACATTTAATACAACTGTGCCTCAATCTTGAATCTCAATTTCCTTCTACTTCCACAAGTTTTCTTGTAACAAGTCTAAGGTGCTGAAGACTGAACAGAAAACTTCATCAGTCAAACGTTGCCTAGTGCCTGTAACGTTTCAGTTAACAAAAACCAACGATACGAAATATTGTGTCTCACACTGTTAACCCATTCTGCATTAAACATTGATCACTCTGACATCTGAATTTACTGGAGAATATTGATATGCCTTATGTGTATGCAACAATGATCTTCACATACCTGAGTCGGAACTAACTGTGCTGGTATAAACACAGATTATACAAAAAGATGTGTTTCTACTTCTATACATAACTGTAGAGAGTTGACACATTCCAGTTTGAGCTCTCCTCATGCTGGTCACTTAGTGTATCACAGTAACTTCATACCTGGTGCTAAAACACCAGTACAGATGTAAGTGTTCAGATTATCATCTCTATCTCAGCTGATATGGACAAGAGGATGTTGATTAGGCTGCTTCCCACCAGTGCACTGGTTTTCCAGCAAAACTTCCCCTTTCATTTACAGACACTAAGCCATAACATTTGTATGTTCATTAGTGGAATCAAACACATGTGCACCATGCACAGTAATTTAATTCTACTCAAGGGTGCATCGTGCATTATTTAGAGAGCTCTGGATCATTGCAAAGAATAGGTTTCCCAAAACATTTTCCTAGAAATGAAACTGGAAAGCAGAATTGAAGTTTTGTCTAACCAACATACCTAGGTGTTGAAGGACCAGCAAGAACTCTGCCCATACTTAGGCAGCATCTATGTTCTTACCTCATCTATGACTACCAGTAATTGCCCCCTGGGCTTTCTTACTGGCAAAAACTCTCTCCCTTTTTGGCCAGCTTCAGATTTATGATTCTGCAGACACTTCACTCTTCGTGCTACGTGATGCACCTTTCCAGTCCACAAATATTTTAATGCAGGACTTTTTTGGCTTGGAAGCACAGACAAACCTCATAAAGGAGCTTTCCATCCTTCTGTGTTTTTAGATGAACAAACTTTTATAACACCAAACAGTATTTTTAACATCATATAAAATTATTCACCAGATTTTTGTTCTCCTGCACCACCACCATTTGCTATTCAGAAAAGGTTCTGAATCCCACTAAAATCTGTATCATTCTAGGTGTTAAGATCGCCTAAGAAAACAGAAGTTACTTTTGCATTTTGCCTGCTTCCTGTTTGTTCTTTACTGAACTTAAACCTACACACAACGGTGTGTTTGCCTCTTCAGCAAGCATCAAACCATAGCCTACGCATAACTACCTACCCTCCTACATGACAGAAAACCTGGCACACCATTCAGAAATTTGGGATGCACATATTCACTGCAAACAATATAGGCAGGCGTCTGATACCGGCAGGCAAAGCTACACTTCTGCTAATAAACTTTTTTTAAGAGGAAAAAAAAGGCACTTCATCAAATATAGGTCACTGGTGCGTGAGCCCGGCAGCCGCACTGCTGCTTTGCCTTCCCGCGAAAGTTGCCCGCCCGGCGCTGGGCGCGCACCGTGGCCGGGCATCCCCGCAAGGGTTCCCCCGCGGGGTCGGGCATGTCCCCGGCAGCCGGGCTGTGACACCAGCCCTGAGCCGAGCGGCCGCACAGAGCTCCAGTATCGACTCCGGAGCAGCCGGAGAGGACGTGCCGCGCACTCCGTGCTCCCCAGCGCCCTGCCCGCCGCCGCGGCTCCGCAGCCCCGCTCGCCTCCGCCTCTCCTGCGGAGCCCCGGGGCTCTCCCGTCCGGGCTGTCGCTCCGGCTGCTTCCCGGGCCAGCGGGGCGGGACGGCGGCGGGCGGCAGCGGGGCTGCCCGGAGCCCCAGCCGGCCCCCGCTACCAGCAGTACCTGTCACGCTGCCCTCGCCCCGGCCGGCACCGCCACCTGCCCCCCCAGGTGCCGCGGAGGGACGCGCTCACCCCGGCCCCGGCAGCGGCCGCGGGGGACCAGGCACTGCCCCCGCCGCGGCACGGAGNNCAGCACAGGTTCGGGGCTGACCTTCTAGAGAGCAGCACTACGGAGAAGGACGTGGGAGTCGTGGTGAATGACAAGTTGACCATGAGCCGGCAGTGCCCTTGCAGCTAAGGGAGCCAGTGGGATCCTGGGGTGCATCGGGAAAAATGTGGCCAGCAGGCTGAAAGAGGTGATCCTCCCCCTCTACTTGGCCCTAGTGAGGCCACATCTGGAGTGCTGTGTCCGGTTCTGTGCTCCTCAGTACAGGAAAGACAAGGAGCTACTGCAGAGAGTCCAGCAGAGGCCACAAAGATGGATCATCTCTCTTATGAGGAGAGGCTGCAGGAGCTGGGCCTGTTTAGTCTGGAGAAGACTGAGAGGGGATCTCATCAATACATGTAAATATTTCAAAGGCAGGTGGTAAGAGAGTGGTTCCAGACTCTTTTTGGTGGTGCTTAGTGACAGGATGAAGACAAATGGCCATAAACTAAAAAAGAAGTTTCACCTCTACATGAGGAAGAACTTCTTTACCTTGAGGGTGGCAGAGCACTGGAACAGGCTGCTCTGGGGGGGTTATGGACTCTCCCTCTCTGGAGACATTCAAAACCCACCTGGATGTGTTCCTGTGTCACCTGCTGTAAGTGACCCCGCCTTGGCAGGGGGCTTGGACTGGATGATCTCCAGAGGTGCCTTCCAATCCTAACGATTGCGTGAGCTGGTGCGTTAGTGTGGGAATGGCCCTGCTCAGAGACTCGTGGCAAGGGGGCAGTCCCAGTGTGCCCACGGGGCAGCCCCGTCACACACCCACCAGCCCTCAGGCTGCCCCTGCCCCTGCACCTCTGTAAAGGTCAGGACCAACACAGGGTGGGGGAAACAAAAAAAAAGTACACTTTGTCCCATGCAGAATGAGAAATTTTTTAACTTTTAAAAAAATGTTGCAAGACAGGAAAACCCAGTTCATGTCACGGCCCAGCAGGCACGAACCCAAGGCAGCTTCTGCCTTGCCTGTGTTCACTTGCAGGCATTGTCCATTCCAGGTTCAGTAATGCAGTCCCACACAGAACTGTCAAGCATTCCCTAGCCCCTGGTCTCCCCCTATCCATGTTAATATCCTTGGGATGCAGGCCTGTGGTATGGATTATCTAGTAAAATGGCCACCTTAATCTCAACAATGCCCAAACCACTTGGGAACAAGTATAGCAACCAAAGTTGCTATTACATGTTTAAATGCAGGAATATTTACACATAGCATTCTCACAGAAATAAAAAAATCCCTGTTTCTGGGAGCACTGGAACAGATTACCCAGAGAGGTTGTGGAGTCTCCCTCGCTGGAGATATTCTCGAACCATCTGGACACAATCCTTCACCATGTGCTCTGGGATGACCTTGCTTGCGCAGGGAGGCTGGACAAGATGATCCACTATGGTCCCTTTCAACTTGACCCAGTCTGTGATTTCTGTTAATTTACAGTGTCAGCCTCAGTCCACATTCCTATCCACAATGCACTCTGAAGACTTTTCCCTTCCCAGTTATACCCGTGACCCTAGAAATAAAAAGGATAAATATTAGGGATGAGGTAACATGAAGAAGTATAAACGTTGCTAACTGTAAGCATGTGCATGTTTGATTCAAATGTCACTTCTTGCCTCACCTCTCGCAAACTGCAGGTTGGAAGTAAGATGTAAGTCTGCTTGAAGGAGCCAGGAATCTGCCAACCCAGAATCCAGAGCACCAAGCTATGAAGACTGTGGAGGTGATGGCCTGAAGTTGGTGCTGTGGGTCACCATATGACTGGAAAAGGAGGAACTACCAGATTACTTCCAAAACAGAGAAACAGTCAGAACAGCAGTGAAATATTATTTTAGCAAACATAGTTTGGATTAAGCCACAAGGAGCCAAAGGAACATCAAACTCTACAGCAAGGAGGAGCTTCCAGTAATATGGATAATTACTGGGGCTACTTGTCTTGAAAGTTGCAAAAATCATCAAGAGGTCACAGGGTTAATCCATAACGTGGTATTTATAATTTATTTATTTATAATCTAAAAAATTGGGAGAACCTTGATTTTAAATTTGCTCTGTAGTTAGCCACCAAGTCAAGTGTTCCATTTCCAAAAGTGCCCTGTTAATCTGTATATACTGCATAACAAATTAGTTTGACACACTTCAGCTGTATTCCCTTCAATGACTTCTCAAGAAATACCAGTTATTCACTTCCGTCAAGAGAGTCTTCCCATGTGCAGAGGAATATCCTAACCCATGGAAAACCTTGTAAAGCATAACAAAATCACCTACCAAGTAACAAATTATTTCTATACAATACCTCTTGAGTGAAAACATTTGCCTGGCAGCAATTTGGGATATTTTGGGCACATAGGAGGAGGAGGACAGCAAAAACCGACGAAAATGCATTGACATGCTCAGAAAGCATTGTGATGGATGCACGTCTGGGAAGTGAAATGCCGAGAACACTCTATGCTGATGATACTCTTGTTCCTATCCAAGATGCCTCTGGAAGAGACAACCTGCAACCCAACATACTGGCACCTGCCAGGGGACAACAATTCCTCAGGTATACTAATTCCTTTACCTTTTAATCACCAAAATTTCCATTAAAAGTTCTGTTCAGTGTCTTGCTCCACTTAAACATGTCTCAAGAATGTCAGTATTTCTGAAGCTTAGAGAGACAGTTAAAGGAGAGTGTTAACATTTTTTCCCTGACAAGGTTATAAATCATAGGAGACCTTGGAGTTGTGTAGAGATTTCACTACAAAGGGAATCCCAGGGAGAGTTTAGTTATGTGAAGAAACTTATCTTAAAAAAAAAAAAAGGAAACCTCAACATCTCCTCAGTGAAAGCCATACTCACAGTATCATGGTATTGAGTTCTCATATCCATAAGGTTGCACAGACATCCTGACTGTTTGTTTCCTGGAGAAAAAAAGTGAAAATTCATATAATTGATTTAAGGTGTAGGCAGATCAGTGTATGATTTTCATGATTTTCTTTATCTTCCTCTCTAAACATAGCAATGGTATAGTTAATATTTGGTCTGTTTGGGGTTTTGTTGGGGTTTTTCACTACTTTATCCTTCATCTGATAGTAAAAGTGATTTCAACGTTACTGGCAGACAGCAAGGTGCTGTGTTCCCAAGGGTGTAGCTTAACAACAGAAGCACCACTTACCCCTGCTGTGTCCAGAACCCCAGTGTAAGAACCAAGGAAACCTGGCAGACAGAATCTCTGCTATTCTATAATAAATACTTGGCCCAATCATGCTATTAGATATGGTAGGAGATACACAGTCTGGTGCAGCACTTAGGTCTGAGTGTCCATATCCATCCCTGGTGGGCCCCTTTTCTGGGCTTGTTACACATGCTGTAACTGCTATCGCTTCTTCCTTCTCTGTCTGGCAGTCTGCAGGATGTGCTGCACTGCTAGGGACGAAGTCAGTGGGGAAAGCAAGTATTTGAACAATTATACTGAGAAGAACAAATTTGAATCCAGAGACATAAAGGCTGTTGGTTTTAGTTACTGGTGACTCATCTTGTTTCCCACCAGGAAGCCACAGATCACTGTATTTCAAGTATTGCTGATTCCTATTATCTGTTACACTGAGAGAACAAGGAGGAAGAAATTAAAAACACTCAAACCACAGTAAGAACGCAGCTAAGTAACATATGGGCACATGTCATAAACCATCCTTGCTAAACTACGCATAAAAGCACGCTACAAATAAAACACCTAAAACTAGTCAGAAGAGTATTTGGTAGGGTTTGTTACAGGTCGTCCAGATTCCTCTCCCAGTTGTCCAACATGAGCAGATAAGCACTGCTCGTAATTCTAAACCTGGGACTGTTTTGCAAAAAAAGACTTCAGCCTTCCTGGAACCCTGCAGTACACAGAGACAGAAACACCTTCAATATACCAGCTTCCAAAAATCCCCACTCAATCTAGCCTCTGGAGTGGGGGGCAGGGCTTGGTTTTGGTGGTTTGGTGATTTTTTGATGGTGATGATTTATTATCATGGCAGAGTCTAGTGAGGGAAGCATTACAACAGAGAAAAACATGACAATTCTCTCTCACTAAAGCCAGGAAGTTATACGCTTTCTCTTGGATGATTCCCAAGAAGGTCATTCATTCCAAGGGCTTCCACTCTCCTTCCTGATTAGACTAACCAGAGTACACCAGGGGAGAAAATTCCTATATTAGGGAATTTATGGAACTAATGGCAAGCAATCAAATCTCCTCAGAATTTTAAAAATCATGCCACAGGCTTGCCATTATGTTTTTGGCCATTTTGAAGGAAAAAGGTCTGTTAAATATTTTAGGAAAAGACTTTGAAATTTTCCAAAATGGTTCAAGATTTTAGTTCAAATTCTAGTGTTTCAGTCATAGAGAGATGAAAGCCTCAGTCTGCACTGGGCTTCAGAGAGGTGCAAGGCCTTGACATGCACCTCAGTGCCCCAGCAGATGTGTGCAGGTGGGCTTAATGTAGGGCCCCTTGATGAGACACAGGACCCAGACTGTATTTCCAGCCTGTCACAGTGGTGTGAAATTGTGTCACTCCAGTGACTGCACCGTCCACCTTGTATGCCTTGTGAAGTAGGCGGTAGGTATGAAGGCAATGACAGGGGGAAAATGGATGTAAGAATGTAAGGAAGGCAGCACAAGAAAGATTACTTATAATATTTTCCTGTTGTAGAAAATTCTCTGCCTGTTCTAGTCATTCACTGAAATTAGACTCCAGCTCATTTGTTGTTCCTGGGTGCACACACATACACGTGCTCATTCTGCAATGCGTTGTTCATCTGCCAATTCCACCCACACACCTGCAGACCCCATCACTAGATGTCAATCTCAGTTTTAGATAATCCCACATATTTTAAGAGATGTTTTGGTTTTCTTGTCGTGATGGACATAACTAAAAAAGGTTTTCATGATAAATAAAATGTAATGTCAGACTGTAAACTTAGTGAGTGCTATGAATATCAGAAGCACCCCAAGACTCTCCGAACTGTAACAGCAGCTACGCCACCCTCTTTTTCCTAAAAGGAGACCTAAAGCAAAAAAGTTTACAATGAGTGAGCACAGATCAGGTTGCCAGGTCTACCTTCAGCTTCTGATAAATCAGCCAAGGAAGCTATGATGCCAAAACTCTCTGCAAGAAACCAAGCAACAGGGGCTGGAATCAAATTGTATCTCATAAGGTAATAAATATCATGTACATTACCATAATGATCAGAGAAATTACACACTCTGTGTAAGAGGGGCTGGACTACATCTTATTATACAGTCAATAATGTATGTAGCAATTAGACAATATTTGATCATCAAATAAGAAATGAATTCTTGTCTTAACCTGGCTGTTCTACACGATGTACTCTGTTGTCATGAATTTACAAACAATTTACAAATGGGTAATTTTCAGCTTCGCAAAATAAAGTCTTTGCCACATGAGAGGTACAAGATTTTTGTTTATAATACCATTTCCCAAATATATTTTTAATATCTTTCCCAAGTCTCAGACTGATTTGTGTTGGAGGACAAGCCTTAATTTTCCATGATATAGATACAGAATTTAAGTTATAAAAGAAATATGATTTGCTTTAAGAATGTACTGTGAGAACAGGCATAATCGGGAACTGATCCAAATTCTCCTAGTTTACTCTATGGCGTTCTGTCTACTGGATCACAAAGCAGCTATTCACTGCTTGTTATTCTACACTTTTTGATTTCATGTACTACCAAAACCCCATTTTTCTCCAAAAACATTTCCAGAATTACTTTCTTAGCTACCAGTCCTACCGTGCTGGCTTATGTCAGTTGTGAGGTAAATAATTAGTTTGCAAAGCACTTGTAAATGAAAGAATTGACAAATATTGTTGGAAAAGATCCTCTTTTCAGGTTCCCATCAAAAATCCCACTGACTTCAGCAGAATAGAAATGATCAGACTCATTTTACACACACACACAGAGAAAACCTACAGAAAAAGTATTCAACAAACAATGTGTTGCCTACCTACTACATCAAATGAAGCCATGACCCAAAAACTCCAAAACCCTGGAAAGTCTTTAAAACTTAAACTTAAACTTTAAAATATAACTGCCTTCATTTTAAGAACCCTACCCTTCCAAAAAAGTTCTTCTGGTTCTGCCCTTCAACTCTCCCAAAAAATAAAACTGCAGGTCTCTAAGAACTTCCTAGTGTCCAGTTACTACAACTCCTCCTTTTCTCTTTCTTGGTTGTTGTCTTTTTTTTTGCCTCTGCTTTTGGACTTCTTTTAAATTAAAGCCTTTGCATTACTGCAGCATTGAAAAATCTGAAGGTTTTACCATCAGAGAAGACAATTAAATTAAAGCAAATAGGTTGGACAGAGGACACTAGTCAAATTACATATATTGTCATATAGTATAGTAGATGAGTGTTTTTCATGCCTAATAGGAACATCACCTTCAGGGACCCTAGGCTAACACTGACCACTGAACCAGATATCCATATTGTCCAGAATGAGAACAAGTGGAACCTGCTGCTGACCACATGCCTGCTTGGCTTCATCTGCTGCTCTAAGCAAGAGCATTTTTTCATGTCTGGAAAAATGTTTTTACAATAGCTTGCAGAAATACTGCAAATAAGACTCTTACATTATTCCCGTCTAGGTAACTCCTCCCAAAGGGATCTTAGGAACTGTTCTCTATGCTCTTTCTTGTTAAATGAATCCCAGTGACTTTTTTTCATCCTCTCCACTGTTTTTGCATATCACCTATAATATATTTTTAATATTGAAAGTCTGCATAGCATGCAGTTGTTTAATGCCTTCCATTAAAGGCTCTCAAAGCATTTTGTTGTCACTAATCAGTTCAATCTCACCAACCCAGGCGTACACAAGCATTATTCTTATTCTATAGACAAGAAAACAACTACAGAGAGGGCTGAGTGGCAGAATTCATTCCTGCATTCAAACTCCAACCACTAGATCACAAACTGCTTGCTAAAAGACAAACTGTTCTCCAGTGCTCAGATCTGTAGGACTTCATTAACAGGAGTTCCTCCAATAACTTGCTGCATCTTCTCTCAGATACTTCCTTAGCCACTCATTTATTGGCAGGTTACCTACAGATGCTAACATACCATACAGACAGCAAAAACAGAGGCCAATACAAAATAAGGTATTAAAAAGTCTCTTTCCCAGTTATTTTAGCATCAGTATAACAAGTTGCAAAAGTGCAAAATACATAAAAACTGCAGATTTTTACATGTTTTTCCTTTAACACACTGTTTACTCCTTAGGCCACCATCTTCAGCACTCCTCACTGACAGCTGAATCACTTTAAACAAGACACTACTGGAAAAAAATATTCAAAACATGTGAAAGGAAAAAAGAGTTTCTACATCCCAAAATTTTAACTTCAAAGCTCTATTTTATCTTTATAGGTACCACCCTAACAGGTCATGCATTCATCTCTCAAGTGAGTGTTAGAAGTACTGAGATGTGTCCTCTCATGTTGTGAAAATAATACCTCAATTCAGATGTTTAACATAATGAGATGCACGAAACCCCCCTGTATTTCTCTCTCAAATTTAAGGAGTGGGAAACTACTATGTTCCAGGATAGTCTTCTGCAACTGATTAGAAATGGTACAGATTATGCACTATGTAATACAGACTTTCACAAGTGAACCAGTTTTCCTAGGTTAGGAATTTACACAATAGGCAGTGAAGCCATATACTAGAGTTTTGGAAGTTTTTTTAAATGTTAAGTGACATGAGGCACTGTAATCATAATACTGAAAAAAAATTCCCATTGCAGAGCAATGCAACTTTGGAAATTCTTCTGATGTAATATTAACATTTGCAGAAATACGAGTCAACTTACACTGTGAAATTAACCTCTAGTTTTGTTTATTTTCTATTATTATATTACCACTTCTAGAGTAGTTTTTCCTTCATTGCATAGAATGGAAACTGCTTAAAGGATGAATCAGCAATACGTATGGAAAGAAGTTCCCCTTGGTAGAAACTTTGCCTCACTTGTGCAGATTAACATCTTGCTCTTGTTCAGTAGCACATTTACTACACCACGCTCTAACAGTAGAAATTCATGAACAAATTGTCACAAGTTAAGCTAGAATGTCAAATTTACTATAAATCAGTTAATCTTCAGTTGTTTTCTATAAAATGTATACTCTGCCCCAGCAGCGCATGCAAAAGAAGTTGGTCCTTAACCAAGAAAATAAACGGCTTGGAATTGGCTCATACTGACCTGACAATAACAATTTGCATGCAGGCAGTTAATGCAAAACAGCTGACTTGGAGTAATTTCCTTAGAATAAGGAGTTAGAGACCAAGCAGGTTATTCGTGTATGTATACTCTCGATATACATGCACTTTCATTATGTCAGACAGTCTGGCAACATTTTGATAAAATACAGCTACAACTGGAGCTTATGCCAATCTAAGTTACCTTGTTTCCAGAAAATTTCACTTCTTCAAGCTATGTCTTTCTGGCAAGGTGAAAATGTGTGAAATAATGTCCTTGTTCCTCAAACTTGAGACTTTTCACCACTGTACAAACAAGGGCACATAAATACCTGCTTATGGTTTATTTGTGGCTATGCCGTTCACAGTCTTTTAGCACATAACTATCTAAAACTTCAAAACCTGACAACTCCAAGACAATTAAGCCTGCTCCTGCTCTCAGGCTTTAGAACTAATTTCTTAAGGTTTATTTGTTTAATCTTTATAGCTTTTACAGCGCTATTTATTTATTTCTCTGCTGTACTCAGTTTGTTACTCTGAAAGCATGGAAGATGAGCAACATCAAAACTTGAATTACACCCCATGCAGCAAGGCCACGCAGAGACCACAGAGCCTCCCCGGGCAAACAGGCACAATGTTATCTCCAAGCCCTTTCTCCCTCCAAATATCTGCCCTTCTGCTGGAGGCAAGGCAGCAGAGCAAAGAAGATATTGTTCTGCTCAAGCCCATTCCTGGCACCGCAGCCCAACAGCAGCACGGAAATCTTGGCAGGGAACACCGGTGCCTGGGCCACTTGAACAGTTGCATGGGGCACGCAGCCAGGGGCTGCCCAGCTGCTGCTGGAAGGGGCTCCAAGTCACCCTCTCACCTACTGGGCCTCTCTGGTTCCACAAAACATCCACCCATACGGTGAAAACTGGAGCGGTATCAAGGAGACTTCTCTCCACCCACAGGTCCTTCTATTAACTGGTATAGGCTCTACTTGGTAGTTAACTGCAATGATCCAGGCACAGGCTAGATGCTGAATTCGTTTAAAGAGGCCTCAGAATCACGTCTGCTACCAGAAATAAAACCCAAACCACTTTGGAGTCCGTATAGCTGTGATTTGTCTGTTCCGAAAGAGAATTACATGAGCATAGGAATTTATTTGTCAGTGGGCAGTCTCAGCTTTGTACTAGACATATGATTTTATATGAAATCCAGATGTCATTTAGAACAGTGTCAAAAGTCAGACTAAAATTACTATTCACTGAATGAGTTTTTTAAAGAAAAAATATGCTCTGCAACTTAAAGAAAGAATTGTAAAACTATCTCAGACTCATGTATTTCTCTTACCAATGTCAATGGGATTTCTCTTGTACAAATATATGTCTAAAGAACCAAGAATGAAAATACTTTCCATGTTTCTGTTCGGATATGGCTCATAACGGGATCAAATTATGAGTCACAGTAATTCCCCCAGAGTACAGAACTGTCCACCACTACACTTTGATTTACATGCACAAAATCTACCTACATGAAAAGTCTTGAAAAGACCAAGATAGGTGTTCTACATTTATTTAGCAAACAAATGAAATTACTTTCAACAGTCTTAGGTTTACTTAGGCAATACTAGAACTCTCTGCACACTAGTCAACTAGTCAGTATAAGCAGGGAAAAAAGCCCAAAATATTGCTAATTTTGTTTTGAGACAGCCACCCAAAAGCTCTACCTACCACTCTGTAGAGTGAGTTCACCTTCATGCCATGCTGTGCCTACCCAAATTGTAGCAGTCACCCACTTTCTCTGAATAAAATGGTGCTTTATTTGTAAAGATGTAAATAAAGCTCTCTTTGTTCATGAAAGATCCCTATTCTTTTCAGCAAAAGGCATGATCTCATCATTCTGATATAGTTGTCCCATTAATTGCAATGAAAAGAAACTTTGCATTGCCACAGCTGAGACAGATCACTCTAGCAGGTGAATTTGAAGTCTAGAGGGATATTTACAATTTACCTCATCAGCAGGAAGAAGAATGTGTGTCATTTAGCTATTCCTAAGAGCAAGAAAGAAAGCAAAATCAGCATGGGGCTAGGCTGACATCGAGATGCCATTCAAAGAGTATCCAGACCCAACAATGTCTCAGCCTCATAATAAGCCTTTTACGATCAGTTGGCCCTCAGCTGCATTGCAAAATTCCATTTCAGAAAGGGATTAAAGATATCTTTTAGTCAGGAACATTCCATTGCACTTTCAGGAACACCCATTTACATTAATGGTTGGTGTTGATATTTTCTGCTGCATGGTCCTCTTTAAGTTCTGCAAAGACATATTTTATGTAGCTTTTTGATCAGTTACAGGTTTCCAGTTAAAATATGTTTAGATTTGTAAATCGCAGCAAGGACAATTTGAGAAAGAAAACATTATTATAGTTTGGCTTTTTTGGTTTTTTTTTAAGAAGAAAACATTATGGTCATACAATAAATAAATTTCTCTGTTGTAATACAGAGTACGACTCAATACAGATTTTCAGCTACAGACTTTCTTTCAAATCACTCTCCCTTCCAGAGTTCTAAACAAAGTGAATAAGAGGTGATCAGACACAATAGTTGTATGAAAGAAAAATCCTTTCTTTCAGATGCATCTCAGTAAGTAGTTTCAGCTACTTAACACTCACTCCTGAACTGACAAAATACTTAAGTTGTTTCTAAAACAAGCATCACGAGAGTCAGCTACAATAGACACGGTGTTACCCTTCAGTGCTCTGAGAGTTTCAATTTATTGAGACTGACAATTACAGAAGCTTGATGCTGAAATAGCAGTACTGATCTGGATGCAAGAATGGGGCATTAAGCAACCAGCACGCTCTCAAAGTCCCACTAGGAAGACCGAAGTCCTCATAAGAATACGCTCTTCTTGGTGTTTAAAGCCAGAAATCCAGGAATGTGGAGTTACAAGATTAGACCTGTACCCTAAGCACTACAGAAAGCAAGACCAAGTAAAACTATCTCCACCACAGGTCCTTCTACTTCTCTCAGCTGGATATAGTGGTACACATCGACACTATGCCAGAACAGGTCAACAGACTTTTCATCTTTCCACCAGCTCATCCTCTCATGGCCCTAGGATTGCAGTTCCACCCTTGCACTCACATCACTTCTACTTGGATTTCACTTAAAATATCCAGTTTGCCTTTTTGTTTCAGAGTTTGTGTCTGATTCCATACGTATGGCTGTTTTATCAGCTTTTGACCATGACCTCTTGGACTTTGGGACTGAGGACAAATACATCTTCATCTTCAAACAGGAAGATCCATTTGAGAGACCATATATCAGTGTGACCTGCTAGAGCTTAGGCCTATCATATTAACATAGAAAATGGACTTCATCCTATCCCCAAATAAACAAATAGGCAAATTCTTGGCAAGAGGAACCATAAATTGCCTCCTTTAGCTATCAATATTTATAAAGTTTCATATCCTGAGATACATTAACTAGGCTTAGCACTGTGGAGTTCTTCCTCTGCAGAGAGGAAGTATGGCCTCCCACACTAATAAGTCTTCAACTCATGTGTCTCAAAGAACAAATGCTTTAGCAACTCCCACATTACCAAATCAACTCAAAAACATCTTAGGACAACCTTCATGTTAGCACTTCAGCATATATGAATTGGATTCCTGAGAAAGCAGGTTTTCAACAACTGCAGTGCACTCCAGGGCATTAACAGACCCCCACAGTTTCTGCTGTTGCTCCTGCTGCAGTTGTTCCCCATTTTGTTGCAGTTATGGGATGAGAGCATCTGGATTTCAACCCGATTTCATCAAAAAATGGCACCTGTAGGTGGGCTGGTCCTTAGTCAAGCTGACAAAGCCATCCTCATACTCAGCATCACTGTTCCAAGCTGGCCTGCTTTCCACTCCAGCATGTCTTTCTGACTCGAACAGGCTCTAAATGCTGACACCCTGCTCTAAGTCACATGCCTCTAGAAGGGAGCAGATCAGCAGCACGGGTGGCTCCTGGCTGTGGAAGTGTCAGAAGCAGCTTTGCAGGGTGAGGGGTGTCTGCAAGACCCCCGCCCCTGCGGCAGATATGCTTGCTTCCACCCAAGTTTTGGAATAACTCATTTATCTCAAGAAACTCCTCCAGCTCAGAAGAGGTTACAACCTCCAGCCGCCTGTCATCACCCTTCTGCTTGAGATTATCTGCTGGAGGGGCTCTTATTACAAATGTTCCACAATCTGTTGCCTTCAAAGAGAACCAAGCTAACTTAAAAAAAAAAAAAGTCTTTTCAACCTAACTCATTTTGACAGACAAGTTAGAAAATGGCAACATGCACAATGAACAGATCTGAGACAATGATAATCACCAGCTGAAAAGATGGTGACAAGCAGCTGAAGGGCAGTTACCTCTTCTGCAAACATAGCAAGATCCAGGCAGTAACTTCTGCCCATGACTTCATTAAACTACAGTTTTGTCTTCTAAAACACAGCTTATTTCCTATACATTGCTAGAATAAAGAAAAATTATTTCTCATCTATGTAGCTAAAGCTAACATCTTCTACTTAATCCACCAACAATACTCGTTCTGCACAGCCAAGTGTTGAAGTATACAAAGTCTCTTCCAAAAATCTTTTTTTAATGACCTCTCAACTTCCTTACCTTCAATGAATCAACATTTTTCTCCTATTTGTCTCATTCTATACCGTACTAAAAAAAAGCTGTTTTAAATTATTTTTCATTTTACAAATGCTCCTCCACGTTAGTATACGAATTTCTCTTTCATTCTACACTCATATGTGCTTTTGCAATTACACAAAATAAATTTCATCTTTCTACAAAAGAGCAGATAAGGAACTCCATGCCATAAAATTGTCAACAACCAAGTGCGTCAAAATTTCCCTTTCTTCTTTTTGACTCCCTAGAGAAAAAGCTAAGGGGCTGGTGGATATGTAGTTTTAAAATTTAGAATTAAAACTATTAAAAGTTCATGCTCTTACTCCTTTTCCTCCATGGTTATTCATACCAAATATGCCACATTTACAAGACCATGAAGTACATAAGGTAAGCCTTCAAAAGGCATGATTTTGTGAGAGCTTCTTAGAGGTAACATCTGTTTAAACCATTAGAAAATGAACTTAAACAGTTCACTAGAGTTTGTTTCGTCAAGTCATCTCTAGATTTCATTAAATGAATCTTTCCTAACAATTTCTTTCCCTAACACTCAGCAATACAATTTAGAAAGGAAAGCAGATTTGTTCAAGAGAGGCTTGGAACAGAACACAAGGTCCAAATATTCTTGAATTTTGGAAAGTCTACTCCACACTGTGGTCTTTATTTACACTGGAAGAGAAAGAGAGAGAAAACTGTGAGAAGCTGTAGATACATCAAAATGAGGAGGACATTTTAATACTTTGCCTTTGCAC
This sequence comes from Cnemophilus loriae, assembly GCA_013397755.1. Lineage (NCBI taxonomy): Eukaryota > Metazoa > Chordata > Aves > Passeriformes > Corvidae > Cnemophilus > Cnemophilus loriae. Next base: position 423,402 of record VZTF01000896.1, on the reverse strand, counting down.
CCAGTGTTTCCCGCAAAGAAAATAAATCAAGAAACCACTCCAATACCAAACACTGCAATGAAAATGTAAAACCCACAATGCGATACTACAATTTCCTAAAACCTACAGTACAGATTGTCAGACAATCCACAGGGTGACACACCATGATTTACCTGAAAGGTGGGTTAAATTACAAGCCTTCGTTGCATTGGCATTGCCTTCCCTCTCTGTGGAGGTCCTGGTCTCCAAACATTGATAGATGACATCCACAGGAACAAAACTGAAGCTCTGAGCTGATTTCACACAATTGCTGAAAACCTGTAAGATAAAGGTGAAGAACCACTGAAGAACAGATTACTGAGACAGAAAAAAAATCTGCAGTATGAGGACACAAGATATTTCTTTCTGAATACAGAAATTCCACTTGCCTAGCTATCATCCTTTACTATGAACCAACTTTCAAAGACTATTTCTCTCTAGTACTCATGAGTCATTTTCTAACATCGCGTCTTTGGCAGCTTGAAGCATTTTGAAAGTGGAAAGCAAACAAAATTGCTTTTAATGCACTCATAAGAGGGTACTTCAGGTTTTTTAAAAGCCATTTTTTCTCTATCTTTTAGCTGCTAGGAGGCTTTAAATGGGACCCCTGTAGGTTTTTGTCTGTAAACCATATGAGAGCATAAAAGCTTAGAAAACTTGCAGAGATTCTGAAGCAGGTTCACACAGCTTCATTGAAACTGTGTGTGGTTTTGAAGCTCACCAGGGCTCTACTCACCAGGAACCATTTAAAATTGCCAACTTATAAAGTAGATTTAAAACTCATAAAGGATTATGATGAAAACCAAAGACTTATTTTGTAGGCTTCCAGCTTGAAAGAAAAAATACCATTCTGTAAATAGGGAGGAATGGGTTTTCATTCTCTGAAGGTTTTGGGGTATTGTTTCTTTGAAAACACATACAGGAGCCTGAAAAAGGGATCAGAATAACCTCTGTAAACACAGCCTGAATTAACCTGCATCAAAGTAATTTACCTGTATCAAAAGAATCAAACTGATCAATCCATTATACCAACACATGGTGGCTCAACTATCCTAAAAGCATTTGCAGCATGGTTACAATCAAAATGCGTCACATCTTTCCGTCTTTGCAGGTGACTCTTCTCAACCCACTTCACTATCAATCAGAACAGCCAGCAAGAAAAGAAGGCTTGGAAAACCACCATAAATACCATGAGAAACGTGAAACTACTTTCATTTAAATGAAGAATCAGTCAAAGAAGATTTTCTGACTCATAGCGTTTTCTCTCTATTTTGTATTGTAAGGTTTATTAGAACTTGGTGCTGCAAAAGAAAATGGGAAAATGTTGGTTTGAATGGCAAGGGAGACATGAAAATTTATCACAATAGGGTCTAATATAGTATTTTCTTCTTTCTGTACGTATACAGTCATCTTTGAAGGTTCTGAAAGTTCTGTGAGCAAAGATTGCCAGATTGGGTTTTTACTTCAGTCAACACAGAAACTCTAGCAAGATCCCAAGAAGTTAATGGACAGAAATGAAACTGCTCTTCATGTTTTGTGATGGCAAGCAGGACAGTGGATGATGTTTGATACTATTTAAATTTGTTGTGGGACTGATTTTTCCACTACTGGTTGCTTTTGGCTTTTATACTCATTACTTTTAAATTTTGTAGCCATTGATAATAAAGAATACTCAACAGTGCTGTTGCTTTCAGATTAAGCATTCAACACAACAGCAGCTGTGCAGTGCCAGCAAATCAATGTCGCTGTTCCATGGTCATAAAGAACATGGGCTTGGTCACAGAAGCTTATTTTTCCACAATCACAACCAGACAAGGAATTCATTCCTAACTCTGGAAGGTCTATGTAACAACTCTTCTGCTAATACATAATACTCCAAAAGCTGTTGACATTTTTTTCCTATTTGGCTTGGAATCCATTGGCCCACACAAAATGACCAAGATCTGTAATATGTGAGCCCTTGCACAAGAGCAGGAGGGAGGAGAGATCAGCAGTTTCCTAAAGTCCTTACAGTAGCTGAGGTCTTGAAGAGCTTCCAGAGGTACAAAGGAGAATGTTCAAACCTTGAAGAGGATGCCAAAACATTTATCCCTGCCTATTTGGAGGGGACAGAGGACCTGACCTCAAACGTTGGGACAGGAAGCAAAATACACTGACTAGGTGCTTAAAAGATTGTTGCCAAAGGAAGTTCCAGTACATACCTTGTGTGTACACTTGTACACCTTCAGAGCTTCAAAAGAAGGTAGAGTAGGAAACAAGGAGGAAGAAGAAGGGAAGGGAAGGGAAGGGAAGGGAAGGGAAGGGAAGGGAAAATTTCTTCCTGGATCTTAAGGGTAAGTAGCAATTCTGAAGCATGGCATCAATACAGCAAAAGTGTAATGTAAACAGATACTCAAGTAGTCTGTTAAAAAAAAAGTGAGAGAGAGGAGGGGGAGAAGTACTATTCAAGTACCACTCAAAGAGAGCGAAGTCTGGAAGAGCACAGCCCATGGCTGGCATCTCAGTATTTCTTTTCCACCACTTAGACCAATTTGAAGAAAATCCCTGCAAAGAAGCTTTCATAAGATGGCATTTTTGTGATTCAGTATAGCACCAATATTCCTTTTGAGTTTTATAACTGTTCCTAGAACATTCTTGGCAATGAATTTAAACTTTTTGAAAGAGGTCGCATTTCACTGTAAATGGTTATCTGGTATTCACAACACAAAATAAGCATTTGAATATTTATTGTGAGCACATTGCATTTTAGGGAGAACACACAAAGATTCTTACCACAATTATCTTGTTCCAGCTTTAATATATTAGCTGTCACCTCTTTAATGGATCTTGTGAGAAAGGAAAGTTTCTTTCTTTAACTCTCTTTTCCCCCTGAACGCAATTACCACCTCATTCAGAGCTCTTTGTGTCCACCTAATCTCTCCGATTATGTCTCTGACACCACCACAATACTCCATGACTGACATACCTGACAGCTGTGACTAGTGACAGAACACTCACAATGCAAACCAGCTCTATGCAGGATGAGTATTACCTACCGCCAGCCTCCCAGAACAAACATGGAAGGAAGGTAAAAGGGGTGGGGGCATTTCACGGCCAGCCTAACCCCTACCGATTTTGCCTCCTTTTAGAGCCAAACAGCATTGACAAGCAGAGCCTCTTTGTACATACCTACCTAATGAACCAATTGTTGGATGAGTACAAAAGAACACCCATTAGTATTTTAATTTTTAATTTATAGAGTGGAAAATGCATGTTTGGAGACCTGACTTACAAGCAGGACTTGATGGATCATTTTGTCTCGCTCCAGCCCTTTTATGCTTCTCTGGGTCATAACTCCCAGCTGGTGCTCAACTGTCAGATTTAGGCAGGTGGCAATAGATGAGAGTCTGTGAGGAAAGACATACCTGAAAATGTCATTCCTAGACAACAAACTGCCCCCGGAATCAAGGACAAACTGTCTCAGAATTCAGAGTTTCGAGCCATAAAGACATGAATTTGTGTTACAAATAATTGCCAAGTACAGTGGCAGTAATGAATACACTAATCAGGAAAAATATTAGAGTGCTTTATACAGAGTCTTATACTTTAAAAATTCCATGGTTTTAAGTGGTATTTATACATTAAAAGCTTCAGCTTGTCAGCACTGACTACCTTTTCTTCCCCCCAATGGGAAACAAAAAAAAAAAAAAGAGAATATTGAGAATAGGGATAAAGCTGATTATTCAGAACAAACAATTTAGTCGCATCTTTCTGAGCTTTTGAGCAGCTCTAGAAATTACACATTCCTAGAATCAGAGAGAAGGTGCAAAAATCAAACCAACATTTGCATGTAGGAAATGTCTAGAGCCAAAAAGTATCACCCAAGCATCCAGTTTTCAAAGATGATCAGATATTATTTACAGAAAATTAATCCAAGTGCATTATATCCATCTAATTTTTCATCTAAAAACTGCTCATGTAAGACTGTCCTCCAACAATCATACAGCGAAAATAAAATATCCAAGATTGAGGGATATGCTTAGGAAAGCTTTGTGGTCAAACAGTATGTTATTGAAAGCAGAATTTTCATTTTCTATCTTAACTTTCTTATGCTGCAAGTTAGGTGTTTATGCTATTAGTATAAATTTAGCACATTGCATTAAGTTTGAAAAGATTTCAGGAGCAGTTTTAGCAAATTAATAAAATGTCTAAAAAAAATCCTTTTTTTAATCCACCAGGTTCCAGCTTGCAATACTTCTTTATTCTGTACTTGAAGTTACAATCTGTAAGGCAGATTCCACGTTTCATGATGTATCAGTGAACTAATGCAGTGCTGTAAAGGCAAAAAATCATTACTGTTACAAGAACATTGAGAAAAATCTTTTCCACTGTTCATGACAATTCAAATTTTCAAATGGGAAGCTAGAAACAATATTCTACTTAACTGGCAAATTTGGGGAGAAAATTGGTATGATGCAAACATTACCACTTAAAAAATTATTAAGAGTCACCTTCTTTACTGAATATGAGGCATCATGGCAGGCAGGTGGATTCTTCACCCAAATATTTCATGTTTTTCATTCTGATAAAAAGATGCATATTCTTCATTTATGCTATACAATAAAAGCAGTGAGGCATGAACTTCTGTTACCCAGAGGATTTTTTTGTGAAAAAAGGTAGAAGATATCTGTGACTAAAAGTCAGGACACTCAATTACAGTACCAGGGACAACTGATCTTATGTCATCTGCCCACTCTCTCACTGGCTTCCAAGGACTTCTGTTCCCAGAATGCCTTTTCTCATTTCCAAAGATGCTGCAATATAGAAAGCTAACATGTTTCACATACATAAGATACATAACCTACTAACCTCATGGTGAACTTTGTTACTCCCCAACTCCTCCACAAATCATAGGAGCAAGAATACACCAGCATCTTACCTATCAGGCATTCCTACAACAGAAATGCCCAGAGTATTTAGTATTCTATTTCAAAAGGCCAGCACTGCCCTCAGTACTTTTACTTTATATATCAAAAAACACTCACAAAATTATTTTTACCATTTTAAGCTTTTATATAATCAAAACAATCTTCTAGACAGCCAGGCCTTGATATGCACCTATACAAGGTTTTTTGAACGCTAATTAGTTTCAGATGCCAGGGCAACAATCTCCAAAACACACTGAAGCACGTGTACGGAATGTATTATAACTCCATTTGTAATCAATGATGTGAAAACTTTACAAAGCTGTTGAATAATTATGATTACTAATATCCCAATTAGGTTGAACAGGTACATAGACATCCTCAGTGCTAGACACTTAATGGATTTTTAAAAATAATTTCTTTCTGAATTTCCTCTCTGACTGGTCTTAAAATCAACAAGTAAGATGACTGTAATTAAAAAGACATAGTTTTGTTTGGGATTTTTTTAAGTTTGCTGCTTGGGGTGTTTGAGTGAATCTTACCAGTCTGAGACAAAAGATTGCATCCAACAATGTAAGAAATTTGAAAAAAGTTTCAAGGCCATCAAAGATCAAAATGAGAAAAGAATTATACCTAAAGTTAATTCTGCTTACTTTATTAAAAGTATTATGGCTTAAAATCTTAATCAAATCAAATTCTGGACAGAATTGTTATCTTTTTCTGTATCCCTAAAAGAAGTAAAGACAGAAATCAGGACTTCTTCACAGTAAGCAGTGGACAACTCAAAGGAAGATGGTCTTGACTACAAAAGTTTAAAATATAAATAAAGCAGCCATGGGGAAAGGAAGCAGAGTGGAGCAGGAATGGAACTAATTTGAAGTGACTGCAAAGAAAGTCATTATTAGGAGTGAAACAAGCACAGAGGGCTGCAAACAGATACCAAAATAATTAACATCACCTGCAAATCAGGATTCCCTTGGATAATGAGGACAGGTCATTTGCTCATACTTAGATGTGTTTCACTCACATATATATTTACACATTTATGCACACAAGCATAGTTCACCAGAGTACCCACAGCAGCACATTCTGCATCCTTTTCCTCATTTACATCCCTTCCAGGGGAAAACATAGGAAAAAACACATAACCATTCCTCCCAATTCTTCTCATGTCAAGAACTCAAGAAAAGCCCATAACAGAAGTATGAACAGAGTCACAGACAGCAGGCCTACCACGGGAACAGAACACAAAGACAATTCTGAATTTACACCAAATACTTAATTATCCAAAGACAGGGCTTCTTATTGTAATTCAAAGGCAGCTTAGTCTTTTTTCCAGCTTTGGAGGAGACTTCCAGTTGTGCTTCTAAAACTGAACAGACATGGGCTTTTGTACACTAAGGTCTTTCTCAAATGAAGCAGCCAAGCCTGTTGAGGTAAAGCAGCAGGCAGAAGATTCCCTCTATTCCAATCCTGTACTCAGAAGTACACAGGCATCACATCAATTAAGGAAACATGGAACATCTGGCAGAAAGAGGCCAAAAGGAACATGGTCATAGTATCTCACAGACAGCTTACATGCTGGGAGAATAAGAAGGTGACAAGACTTCTCATCTCCGGTATAATTTATTTTAATAAATCTTCCCTTTCTGGTTTCCAGACTGCAGAGAAATAGCAGCTTTAGTATACTTTTACTTAACACTGATAGCATATACCAAAGGCAATGCAGAGGGAACTTCAAATTTTTCCTCCCTGTTTTTTCACATTTCAGTTGTTTGAAAATGCTGCTAAACAAACAACCTCCTATTAAAACGAATTTCATTCACACTCCTAACAAACTGGAGAAGGTAATAATGTACATATGCTATGACAGAACAATGCTGTCAAAAACCTGCATTTCTAGCTTAAAGCAACTTTGGCCATACAGCTCCATGCTACAAAAATAAAATAGAAGGCAGAGCCAAAGGCTACAAATGACACGATTATTTGAAAAGTCATGATAGCGAAGTCCCAGGTGACTGCAAAAAGGGTAACATCACACCTATTTTTTTAAAGGGTAGAAAGGAGGACCCCAGGAACTACTGACTCATCGGTCTCACATCTGTGCCTGGGAAAATCATAGAACAGCTCCTCGTAGAAGCTATGCTAAAACACATGGAGGACAGGGAGGCAACTTGAGACACGCAGCACCTGTCACCAAAGGGAAATCCTGTCTAATCAACCTGAAGGCCTTCTACTATGGAGTGATTGTATCAGTGAACAAGGGAAGGGTTACAAAAGTTATTTATCTGGACTCTTTAAAGCCTTTGACACAGTCCTCCACAACATCCTTCTCTCTAAATTGGAGAGAGAGGGATTTCATGGGTGGATGGTTAACTGGATAAGAAATTGGTTGGATGGTCACATCCAGAGGGTTGTGGTCAATGGCTAAGAGTCCCAAGGGGCACCAGTGACAAGTGATGTCCCTCAAGGATCCATACTGGGATCAGTGTAATTTAATAACTTCATTAATGACATAGAAGAAGGCATTGAGTGCACTCTCAGCAAGTTTGCAGATAGCACCAAGCTGAGCAGTGCAGTTGACACACCTGAAGGATGGAATGTCATCCAGAGGGACCTGGACAAGCTCGAGAAGTTGGCCCATAGGTGGTTCTTGAGGTTTAACACCACCCAGTGCAAGGGGCTGCATCTGGGTCGGGGCAACCCCAGTATCATTCACAGGAATGAACAGATCAAGAGCAGCCCTGCCGAAGACAGCTTAGGGGTGCTGGTGGAGGAGAGGCTAGACATGAGCTGGAAATGTGCACTTGGAGCGCAGAAAGCCAATTATATCCTGGGAACAGGTTGCCCAGAGCGGTGGAAGATGTCCTATCCATGGAAACAAAATTTCAGGCCAAATTGGATTGGGCTTTGAACAACCCAGTCTAGTTAAAGTTGTTCCTGTCCCTGGCAGGGGTGGTGGATAAGATGACCTTTAAAGTTCCCTTCCAACCCAAACTATTCTATGATTCTATGACATGGTGACAACAGGTAAGGGGATGGTGGAAGTGTTGTTCAATAATTCCTACAAGAGGAATTCCTACTCCTATAAGAACTGGAGAGTACTCGACTAAATCAGAAATGATCAAGTTTACCACAGAAAAAACAAATTTTGTTAAAAGAATATACTGTGAACTTTTAGAGCTTGCTGCCACATGGAGCTGTGGAAACAAGGTGTCAAAAGGGTTAACAAATGTGAACAGGTGAATTCACAAACAGGCCAATAAATGCAAAAAAAAGGCATAGGTGGGATTCTACCTCCCATCCTTATTCATCTGGTGGCAGATACTGAGGAAATGGAATTGAACCAGTAAGCAGCCAGGCTTACATCATTTCTCAAAGTAACATCTTTGTGTGACTTTCAGAGACAGAATACTGAGTAAGATGCATAATTCTGGAAGGCTGAAAGCACCACTGTTCATGTTAAAATTTACATTGTTTTCACATTGTTAGTTAGAAACAATGCTTATGCCTGCTGCTGAACTGTGTAAAAAGGTAGGGGCTGATTGTCAGATCCCAGCTTTACCTCATGGAAATGTGATATTAACAAGTCAGCTTCTGGACTGCAATGCCTCCCCCTGTTCCCTCAAAGCCCTCCAGAAATTTAGCATTGTCTAAGAGAAGGCAGCTTTATCCCTTACAGCAAAGAATCCTCTAAAACAGACAGAAACGAGGTAGAATCAACTGTTTACACATAGATTTTATTTCTGAATTTACAATGCTTAAAATAAAATATCAGTATCTAGCTATTTCTAATAAATGCAAAAATAGAAAACTTTAATTTTCATCAAAAGTGCAGAAACATAAATTAGAAAATGATAACTTTAAAACATACAATGTTATTTTTCAATGTTTTTACTATCAAAACAGCTTTGTAAAACAAGCACCATAATTTATCTTACAGAAGACTTCTCATCAAAGCAGCATCACAGGGCAAAACAAGTAGGACATTAGTAGGAAATGTAGTAGCAAATCTTTGAATATTTTAAATGGTATGAACTGTTATAAATTCTTATAAACAGTTATACAACTCTTCTGACTATTTTTTTGCAATAGCTTTACCATATAGCCGAATATTAATTGGGCCATATTTGGTTGTCAGCACAATGAAGACATCTTCAAACATTCCTTCTGCCTTTGGCTTGAACTGGACTGGCACATTGATGAAATGACAGGATCTAAAAAGGCAATTATGGGCATAATCATTGTTAATAAACAAGTAAATACTACCAGATAAACAAATTCTTGTCTAGTTTGGATTTTCAACAAAATGGTATACTGGATGTGCACTGGATCATCAAGTTTATTTTTATAGATTTGATTATCTATTTTTCTTCTGAAGGACTTTGATCATAAAGGTCATTTTTTCCTTCTGATTATACAAAGTAATACAATACTTTATTGCTGCTAGTTTACCTTGATAGGTTTGGTCTGCCTCTTGGCAATACTGACAGTGCATAAACTTTATTTAGAGCAAAATTACTACATTTCTTCCCTTCAAACATCACACAAGTACACTAAAATTTCCAACTCTTTTTTGAAATTCATGCATTTGAAGCTACTAAAGTAATTTCCATTACTTCTAATCGCCTCCACATTAAGAAATATTTTGCTGAATTATTGCAAATCAATACGTCCATCCTCAAATATAATTTTAGAAATTTTACACCATTTTTACATAATACCTCTTCTATTTGGATTACATAAAAACATACCAAATGTAACAGGTGTCTGTGTTAATTGTCAAAACCCTAGACTGAATTATTTAAAAATATAAGCTGTACAAGCAATAGCTGAAAATTTTGAGTGGCAGTCTATTGGATTCTGTGGCATCCAATAGAACTATCCAGCACTGAAACAGATAGCAGTAAAAGGCACATACTGAAATAAGGAATTATGAACAGCATCACTTAGCAGAAAAAGAAAAGATAGTTTTGTCTGCATTTACTGTAGCTTCTATTTTCTCTCCTTAACAGTGTATAGTATTATCCAAAGTCCTCTGGAATGTGCTTATTTCCCCTACTTTTTCTCACTGTGTTCCTGCCTTTTCATAGTCCTTTTCTCTACACTAATCCAACCTATCATAATCAGTCTCTGCTTTTACCCTTTTAGTCTACCCCTTACCTACATCTGAAATCACAATACCTGTCCTACATACAATTCTCATGTGCTGGTATCATCCTTAGTGCTGAAGTAGTCACACTAGCAATTTTTTTTTTTTTAACAACGTCCTGGTCAGTCAAATAAGAGTGCACACATTGAGAATAAAGACTGGGATGGTACTGTATTTTTTAAATCAGGTTAATACAAAAATAAAGTACTGATTATACCGTAATGAACTACAATCAACAGTGCACCGAAGGAATACAATTGAATCAGTTTCATGTCTCATACTCGACTGCCAAGTGTTGTATAACAAATCTGGCAGCGTTTGTCTTTTTAACCATCTATGATATACAGGCGGAAGATATTTACTCAGCTCATTTTTAAAACAAATCAGTTTTTTTAAAGCGATGGACATCAGTTTGACTATTTAATTTGTAACATGCATTATGTTAGAAAACATAAATTTTAGTAGGAATAGAGTCTGATGCTGCATATAACTAGGCCACCTGAGAATTTGCAAAAGTAAAAGTATATTCAGGAGAAAGCCAGAGGAGATGCAGAAGTCTGCATCATCTCCAAAATAATATATGTATGCTTCCTGACATATTACATAACACTTACTCAAAAAGAACAATATGACCATACTCAACATTACACTATATCAAAAAACTAACAGAAAGTCATGTATTGCTCTTTCAAAAAGATGGCCACTTTTGGCTATCAAATATTAATTTCCAGAATATGTACCATACGACCTCAATGGTACTGAGGCAGAGCAGTTTCTTAGCAAATGAGAGCTATATTAAATTCTGCTTGATCTCTAAATTCAGGTGTCCATTTGGTGGGTGCTAAACATATTCTTGTTCTTCCCTAAAAGCAGAATAAGTCAGACATTACATAGCCTGTTTTGTAGCAGTCAGTTGATTTCTCACAATCGAGGTAAGACTCATCACACTTGCTTCCTAACTCAAAGGGAAAGAGGCTATTTTCATTTGCACAGCTAACAAGACCGGAAAGTTCAAACTCCAGATGTAACAGATCTTTGGGCTATTCCATAACATAAATGTTCTCAGAAATGAAGCAACCTGGAAGGTTTTTCTCAAGTACAGTAACCAGAAACTAGTCAAGAAGGATAGTGTCAGGACAAGTAGAATTCTCCTGCAATTAACTCTTTTTCTCTTAAAAAAGCCCCTTTTATTTCGAACTTTCCACTATGCCTGCACCTCAGCCTCTGAATAGTGTATGGCCTCTACAGGTTGTTGCACCAGTTTCAAGTGATATTTCTGAAAAGTCAGGCATGTCTGAAGCCTGCTCACAGACAAACTAATCCTCTAGTCCTCAAAGCACAACACTGCAATAGGTAAGCTGAAGAAGAAGAGTATGGGCAGTTAGACCTATTTAAGCCACAGCAACCAGATGGTTCACCAATGAACAGTGACCACTGACACCCAGAAGGGTGGCTACTGGAAACAAAAATAATTAGTGAAGGGAACAACCCAATAAACAGCTTTACCTTTTAGTAGTATCCAGAACATATACTACCCTGTAATCAGATGGCTTCTGAAAGCAATAAAATCGGGACACTTTTGTTTTCAAACTTTTTTTAAGTAGGCATAGAAACCTGGTAGTCCTTCCAGAAACAGAAATTTGCCCTTTTTTTAAATGTTTAATTCATATGTTTGTATCACTTAAGAGCCATATTGTTAAAAATTTTTTTGCAGTAAAAAAAATTCTACTCTGTCAACAAATAGAACTCTTTTGGGTGTAAGTTGTAGACAGCATTCCACAGCAGCACTATGTACTGCTACTTGGGATGGCATAACCAACTGAAGAACTGGCAGAGCCACTATACCAAATTCGGAAGGTCAGACTCTTGATATTAGATACAAACTTTCATTTTCTTTATCCAGACTTAAAACTTAATTACACAGGATTATTTTCAAATTTGGCCCTCAAAATTTAGAGCGTGCAATAGACCATGTTTAGTACATTACACTTTTTTGGTAAAAAACCTGTAGGTAGATGGCACATTCTATTCTTATACACTTATTTACAGACTAATATTCCAAGTTGCTGCAAAGTCTTTTCATCCATCTACTTTTGAACATTACTTCCTAAGATGGCCAAGTTTAGAACGAAACAGTTACCAGTGGCTTTACTGATACCCTCCTTGACACTATTCTCAAATAAAAGCCATTTAAAACACTTTTTAAAAAGCATCTATCCACGTCAAGTAAATCTTCTGTGCTTTATGCTCATAAATGGGAGAGCACCATGTTGACTTCAGAGAAATTATTTTTTTAAAAGATAGGAAAAGCTGGTATTTATAACCAAAGAAAAAACTGCCAAAGTTACTAGAAAAAAAAAAGTAGACTGACTTTTAAATTTGTTAAGTCTACTTTAGATAAATGCAATAGGAGTTCATAATCTCTTGCAGAAAATATACCAAATAGTTTTTACAGCATTCTTCAAAAATATTTTTGAAATATCAAAGTGTCTTCCAGTGAAGTTACTCATTTTTTGTCAAGGATGACAAAATCAAGTCATTTTGTCCTTTGTCTGCTGCTGTACAGCCTCAGACAGATCTAGCCTAGTTCTCTTTATTTGGATAAATTTTATCCTGGTCACTACTCCCACAAAAAACCCTTCTGTGCCATCTCATGTGAAATATTTAATAAAACGATGACATTTAAATTGAAGCACTAACACAAGCCTAAGAGGAGTTACAACACTTGGCACTGAAAAGTGGCCTTAAGAATACCTTGAATACCTCTGGCTAACACCACCACAGCCCTGTCTTTGTGATAAATGTGGAGCAGATTAGGAGGCAGAATATCTAAGTCCATTTACGATTTGCCTGCAATTTCTGCTCTCTATACCCTTAGCTTTCCTGTTTTTAAAATGGGAACCTATTTAAATACTGAGAATGGATGCTCTACCACTTCTAATGAAATGGTTGCATTTCTGCTTCCTGACGATCCCACTGTTGCAGATGAGCATGTGAGATGCTGTACTTCTTGAAGAGATGACTAATACTACTGTCACATACTTGTTGTAATGAACTCTGCAGATGACTGGGTTTATTTTCAGAGATTGTTATCACCAACTTAAAAATTTCTTTTATGCAGGTAAAATGCTGAAATACTTGGTATGACCAGACAATTCCACTGGCTGCTCAAACCTTGTGTTTGCAGAGAATCTTTGATGCAACTCTGCAGGTTTGTCAAATTAGAAGCATGATGAAGGCAATTTGCTTGGTCTGTTGTGCAGAAAGTATAAATGGAAGGAATGACTTGATTGTGCACAGCATGCCAAATGGTTACATGAAGCATTAGGCTTAACATTAAAAGCAGCAGCACTGTTAGAAACAATTTGCAAGAAAGAAATTGGCAGATGCAGAAATAACTGTGTGGGCTCATTCTGCTTCGAACAGAGATTAGAGAGTACATCTTAGAAGAAAAAAAAAAAAAAAAAGAAATCCAACCAAAAAAGCCTCACAAAACCCCCCAAACCTTTAACTATAAACAAAAGCAACAAAACACCTCCCAACCCTTTAGTTAGACAACTAGAATATTTATATCTACATTTTAGCACTGAACAGATACAGAAGATATTTATCTTACTCAATTACTTGGTTAATTTTTTTGTTAGGAGAGAATGTTAGCATATGCATTACTCACCTTAGAGAGTATTTCGAGTGCTTGATGTAGAAAGGCTCTCTGGGATTTAAAAATTTCAGCTGCAATTTAATACAAAATGCTTAGAAGTGCACTATATTTAAGCCCATCATATTCAATTTATGACATGCTTAAGATAAATCAGGTCACTTACAAATACAGCTTCACACAGACCCAGGGTTTAAAAACAAAGAATACCCACATTCGTGAACAGTAAGGAAAAAAACCTCTTACTTCAATATTTTAATGAAGTTAAAAAATGAAAATCAGTAAATCAGAATAATAACAAACCTATGCAAACTATGATCTGCTATATTTTCATATTAATATATTACAAATACACTCAGTTATTCTGTCAGACAAAAGAGAAAAATTACACATCAAAATTCTTCTAATACTGACTTTTGGAACTAGCAAATTAAGGCTTGTACTATTGCAATCTTTGCCAAGAGTAAAAAAGAAGGAAACAGTGCAGTTGAATGATTGAAAGGACTTACAAGTATCTCTTTCAGATAAAGTCTGCCAAACTTACCATGTGCGTTGTAAAGGTGTTATTCCGCAAGTTGACCTTTAATGTGCATGTTTCCCCAACTCTGGTTAGAGGAAAAACGTAGAGGTCTTCCGGTGCATATACCCCTCGAATGACCTCTTGTTGTCTGATTTGAAAAAGAGATTTAAGATATTAACATTTCTGACTTATATGATCTGTGTATATTGATTGCATACTTGAAGAAACAGGTGTATTTTCTGAGAATAAATCAGGAAAAATGGAAAGATCCAGAAAACACCGACTGTCTCACCTTAAGTTTCATAGGCAAGATATTTTAGCCAGAAGAATAATGAAAGCATCACAGTGGCATAAATATATAGGAACTTACTTATACACACTTGCACAGTCTGACGTTTTCCCCCATATGCTTTACTAGACCTAGAAACCTATCAAAGAATTCCGGGTTTAACCAAACATTTTACTCTCCTGCCATATTCACATCATTCCATAGTAAAAGAACTGACAATTAACTTAAGACTGAACAGCAAGGTTAAGACATGAACTACTGTGGTTTTCTCAGAATTGACTTTATAGTCAATTGGAGTGTCCGAAAGGCAAATATACAAAAAGTATATACAAAATTCTACCACCAATACCAGTTCATTTACCACAGCATATCATAGTTAGACAACTTAGAAACTCAACTGAAAAGAAAAAACATGGAAGACTGAACAATACAAAGCCAAGAGGTTTTGGCAAGTCTGGTTTTCACAGCTGCTTACTCCAGCATAGAATCATAGGATCACTCAGGTCAGAAGATATTCAGATGGTCTCTAGTTCAACCTCTTGCTCCAGTCAGGGTCAGATGTGAGGTCAGAGCAAGCTGTCCAGTTAAATCCCAAAAACCTTTGAGGACAGAGACGGCACAGACTCTCTGCGAAGCCTGTTCTACCACACAGATGTCTCAATAGTAAAAAAGGCTTTGGTTGTGGGGTTGGCTTCTACCCCCACACCCTTTCACCCAGCTGCAGTTTCACACTCTTTTCAAGTTTTGTCCATACATACCTTATTCGTTTTGGTTGTCCTTCAGAGTAAACTTTCCTTTCTGGTGTAACTGGAAGCTCAGTTTTTGTAAGGGCACTTGCAGAAGCTTTCACAATTGGTGTTTCATTTTCTGCTTTAGTACTCTATTGGCAAAACCAGAGAAGACTGTAAACTTCGCATTCAAAAGTATTTAAGTATTCAGGAATGTAAGTCATTCCCCTTACCCAATCCAAGACTTTTTATTTAAAGAATATTCTTTCAGGAACATGAGAGTCTGGATCATTGAGATGGAAGCAATTATTTAGGAGGAATACGTCAACAGGCTTCTGTGCTTTACGAATACTTATTTATTACAAGACAGTTCACAACAAACTAGCAGCGCAGGTGGAATCTCAAAAAGGCTGCAAGCAACCAAGACTTACTAAAAGCCAAAAAACCCCTCACTTCCTCTGCAGATATTATGCCCATATGCCTCAAGAACAACCAAGGTGGCTAAACAACTGCTCAGAAAGAAGGAAGACATAAGTCAGCATTATAATCTGAATTCTCAAAACAGCAAAAAGCTTTGTAATAATTTTGTATTATGAACAATACATCCCTCTCAAAGAAAGATCTCTCCAGAGAGGCAGAATCAGATAATGCACTATATGGTATTTTCTGCATTCAGAAATTAGGCCAAAGTATTTACCATCACCAAGACCCCCATTTAAGGTATTCTAACACAAGGAGACCAGATCACCCAATGGGAATAATTTGACAAATAACCAATTTCAAATTCTGCGTTGCTTAATGAATCTTGCCAGATACTCTTTGGAGTCCCCTTGGGTCACCACATCTTAAAGTTAAAGAACCAAAAGAACCTCCTACACTTATGGTTGTACAACATTATGTCAATTTTTGAAATGGTGCTGACGTTTTAGACAAGCAGTTGATTCCCTGACGCAGGAAAGATGAAAAAAATAGATTCATCTTCAATAGAGCTGCTATGACAAACTTGTCTTTTAGACATTCATTTCTTCTATTGAAAGAGCTGCTAATCAGTCTGTCAGAAATAGCAGCAGCCCTAAAAAAAAAAATCTTAAATTTTAAAGAATATATTTTTCAGATGCAAATAACCCATGAACCCCAGTAGAACCCAATAAAGACAAGAAGGGATTTGCACATGTGTCTTGTTTCAAAAGCTTTTATTTTTCCACATAGTGAAAAACAATAGGTATCATGCCTCTGTTATCATTCAAATTCTAATTTATCAAAAGGCAAGTATACTGCATGAGAATAAGGTATATTATGGAAAATGATCAGAAGTTATCCCAGTCTTTACAAGGGCATCTTGAAATACTGATTGCTTTACCACAGTCTGTACTGACTTCTGCTGTTTCAAATGAGAGCAGCACATTAACACTCCAAATGGTTACAATTGAGTGCTGCAGTTCCAAAGACACCTCAGGAACACAGACATTTGTATACCTTGAAAATTGGAATTCTTTTGCTCCCAGAATTTAAGAAGGTTTTCCCTCCTCTCACCTCTGGGATACACAAAGATGATGGAGCTTTGTGCTGCTGATAATGATCAGATCAGACCTCTTAGTTAGCAGTAAGTCTTGTGTTAAGAATGAAAGAATTCATCTCAGCTTGCTGAAAAACGATATATGAAGTGTCTAACTACGTAACCTTTTTAAGTACATAAACCATGTAAATTAAAAAATGGCATGTATTTAACATTTCGTTTTCTTCAAAAAACAGCAGGGGTTCTTTACAAAGTCCTCAACTTTCTACGTGCTAAAGGAGCAGTCAGGACTTTGGTGCTGCTTCAGCCTTGTGGCAGGTGCTTGCTAGTTCACCCAGAAGGTACCAATAGTTAGACCCAAATACCAGTCCAAGACTCCTGTGCACAATACTCATTCTTAGCTCAATGATCTTAGAACAGCCTCCAGTAGCAGCCCCCAGCAGCAGGAACAGATGTTCCTCAGGAAGAGAAAAAACTAAGTTTGAGTGACCAGCACTGACAGGCTGGGGCTGCAGAGCACATATAGAATCCCTGCTTCCTTTGTCTCTCAGACTGGTTTTGGAGACATGATGATCTGAACTCCTGACTATAGTTTCCAATGGTGAGGATTGCAAACACATGCAGAGCATAATCAAAATTACAGTTCATTAAATTGTTAGGAAAAACACTAAAGAGCTATGTGCCACTGATTTTCCTAACTTAATGTTGTTCTTTTAGTTCCTTCCTGAGCTCTTCCAAATATTTCATTTCTTCTGAAGTGGTGCTATAAATAAATACCACTCAGTCAGTCTGAATGACAGTCAGTCACTCTTCCCACTTCATTCTATCAAAAGTCACATTAACCACAGCTGTAGCCCCCTGCCTCAGCAAAACCACCAGATTCCAAGTCCTTTTCAAAGTTTTAGTAACACTGCCTAAGTTCTAGGATCCCTAGAACATAACAGATTATGATTCACTTGTCTTCTCAACTAAAAGCTGCGACACTCTAAGTAAATATTCTGTGTTGATCCCTCTTCTGAACAGATGTATGGTTCCCTACCTAGTTGATAAATATAGTACTTCCTTTCCAAATCTTCCCAAAAATGATCATGACATGCATTTCAAGTATTTTCTACAAACTTTTTTCCCCGTGTGCAGAGATGCTATAAAGATCTAATTGTTAACAGCTTTGAAAAAAATCAAGAACAAATCTGACACAGTAGTTCAAAAACATTAATATCAAGTTATGCTGCTCAAAGATTTACACAACTCTGACAACTAGTCACGTTTTAAGAAGAGAATTCTTTAAAACTCTAGAGTTCTGTTAAAGAATTAATCTTCTCCCCATTTCAACTAGCTTTAAAAAGACAAATGATTTAGATGTTTTCCTCATTTTCAGGAAAATTATGACCAAAGAATTTGATGAAAGCTGAATAAAAAATCCTCTAAAACCAAACATTATACAGGACTCTCACTCCAAAAATCAGAAGTTATTTAACATAAACCTTTTTACAAGTACTCTTTCAACACAAATTAATCCATTAATTTGGAAAGAACAAGGAACCTATGAAACAAATGTAAGGTACCTCAGCAAGAAGGATGAGTAAGGTTCCTACTACTGAAGCATGCTTGGTACTCTAAAGAAAGATCCCAAATCTTTGTGTGGACTTCTGAGAAAAATCAAGTCAAACTTTCTGAAGAGGACAGCAAAGCATACATAGCAATCATGCCATACTGAATGTACAAAGCTCTTCACATTCAGCTTATTTAACTAATCCTTAGAATTAATTCTTCCTTACGGTAATAAATCCTCTGTCCTATGTAAATTCCTCTTGTATGGGTGGTGAGGTAGGGATAAAAAGCAAAGTAGAGAGAGCACAGAAAACCAGTTCTAACTCCCAACCCACTTCTTCCAAGCCTTACCGTAAAGTTTGAGCTGAGGAACAACAGGGGAGCAAAGGAGAGCTCAGACCCAATTGCTCCCACGTATAAATTTCACAATTATCTCCACCTACGTTGTTACTCTGATAAAATACTGAAGCAGGTTTTATTAGAGACACAAATACCCATCTCCAAGATGGATATTTGAAAATTCCAAAGCTGCACTGAGTTACATATTACAGCAAAGGTCAGTTACCTCACTATTTATTTACAAAATTAAAACCAACAAACAAAAAACCAAACAAAACTGACATAAACATCTTTGCCTACAGAAACCATTCCCCTAGAATGTAAGTTTGTCTCTACTCTCTCTGAGCTAAATAAAGTTTTATACCATAAATGGCAAAACACAATGCATTATCACATAAGGAAGAGGAAGAAGGTATTTTTGTAACATAAGAAAAAAAAAGCAATTTAGCCCTGCAAAAATACTAGCAGGGTTGAGGTTTTTTCCAGAATATACCAATGTATATAAGAAAGAGTACTGCATAGTAAAATCAAGATGTTATCAAAAATTTGTGCTCAAGACAGTGTTTATAGCTTTTACATACTCACATTTCCAGAAAGCTGAAATTTTAATTTGTGTTTCCTACTCAGATTTTCAACGGGGTAATACTCAAGCTCCCAGAACTGGGAGTAATCTCCTTTATCTCTAGGTAAAAAGATTACAGCAACCTACAAAAAAAAGAGAAAAATTTTGCAGAACACTTTTAATCTTCAGAATCTTCACATCTTCACAGTTTTACCTGCACAAAGTTATGGTTCAGCCAGCACAAAATTTACACACTACAGAACACATGGCACACACACACGTGATCTTGCAGAAAACTAAACAACCAGCTAGTCCTCCTTTGCCAACAAGTGGAATAAATTGGATTAAATATGTTGTGTGAGCAATTTTGAACAAAATTTGAGGTCAGATAATCTGCTTTAAGTGAAGTCAGCAAGTGCTGGCACTATTACTTCTATCAGTAAAGGGGAAAGAAAGGGGACCAGGAAGGGAAATATGTGCACCTGAAAAAGCCTTCCTTCACCCGGCAACGAAGTTGTGAACAACTCAACTCCTCCAGCTCCAAATCTCTGAGCACACTGCATTACAATTATTAGAAGGCCTGAAATTTAAACCAACTTGCAAGCTATGAATTTGATCATCCTTAAAGGTCACCTATTTTACAAAGGCTTGTCTCCATATAGTGCTGTACCAGGCTAATTCAAGAATAAACTTCCATTGTTTTCAGAACTGAAGTTGACAGAAGAAGAGAAAGAGAGCAGCAGATTTGAATAGACCACTACAATTATATCTTAAGGAGCCAAACATAATATCCACTGCAAAAAAACAGCCAATCATGACAGCACTGTACCTGATCAGCTCCAGCCCACAGCCCAGCATGTCAACAATGTAAACGTTATTCAAATAGGCCTGAACTAGGATTGCTAAGGCAAATACAATTGTTTAAATTCAAATAATGGCTTGCAATATTATGAAATCATTATGAAACTGGACAGGAATAAGTTTTTTATTCTTGTAAATAGATTACAAATTGCATCTCTATAGAAATAATGTCATAATAATCCATAACGATTAAAAGATAGGTGTTAATGAAGATGAAAACATAAAACTCAAGTAGCACTGTGAGAGAAGATGAGGGAGGAAAGACTCTTACAAACTCATTCAGTCTGTCCTTGGACGTGCTTTATAATTGTGATTATGAAACCCTCTACTGGCCAGGAGATAAAATTGTAAGTCAAATGAAACCAACTTTAGGAACAGACAACTGTTCTTGAACAAGTATGGCAAAAACGCTTCAAGGAAGGGAATCAGGTGCTCACTAGTTTTGTAAGAACCCAGTATTATTTGCCATTTTCTTCTGGAGTTTTACAAAACATTTAAAATAATTTTCTGTTCTAAAATAATTTGTCCTTAAAAACCCCCAAACAGTAACAGAAACACACCACCACTTTGAAATCAAACTACTTTGATAGCATGAATTCTTAAAATCTACTCAGCTGAATTAAGCTGATACAGACTACCTGATACACTCCAGAACCCAATATTGAAAGGCCAACGCTTTATCAGATAAAATTTATTTCTCATTTAAGATCTTATTTTACAATTGAGATACACTAATATGCCTGAAATATTTATAAATGTTTACCTTCTCTTGTCCATGAGCTTCAAGAGTACCAGAAACATGGGAAAATCTGAAAGCGGAGTAAGGAACCCTATAAACACAATCACTTCCATCCACACCCTGCAAATAAATTTATGAGTCAGATTCAGAACAGAAAGGAAAAAAATAACCTGAAACCACACCATACACCCACCCACACAGCACCCTTGCAGAGGACTGAGGAAAATACACCCAATCAAGCTGCTTTTAAGTGAAGAATTGATATTGACTCCCTAAAAGCAAATTAATAAAGACTGAAACTACTAAATCCAGTCTCCATAACTACTGACTTACAGTTCAAAGGTGGTGGACTGGCTGGAACATGGGGTACTGGTAAGAGCGCTACATAACCATTTTTCATCATTTCACAACAATAGACCATAATAATTCTAGCATAAAATCAAAAATCATCACAGCATTTCAGACTATTGAAAAAACAGGGAAGCATTTACAAATATCAACAGTGAGGCACAGGCAACAGCACTGTAATTAAAATATCCTTGACCTAACTCAAATTTCTACAGCGATACCACGTACAGCGCAATTTCAGCAACACAAGTCTGGAACAAGACAAGTCTAGTATTCTGAGACAAAAAGAGACACCTATCTTTCATTTACGCTTGATTACTTAATACAATCTGTATGATGATACTGTGTGAGCACAAGCAAACTCTGTAAAGCAGTAAGTGAACCAGAAACCATCCCACAGAGCCCTGATTGATTCACAGCCAGGGAGCACATTAGGGATGAAAAAAGGAGCAAAACATTTCCCTGATATGGACAGAGGGGAAAAAAACTTTGTAACTGAGGTCATGCTCAAATATATATTCTTTCTTGAGAGGCAGCAGGGAGAGAGAGCACAGCAGGAAGAGAGAAGTTAAAATAAACCCCAGGGATTTGTATAAAACTCCCAATGCAAGCATTCACTCACTTTAACATAGGGTGGTGCAAAAGATGACAAATTCCACTTCAGATTTTCATTCACTTTATTCTCCATTTCCAGGTAACTCTCTAAAAGAGAAATATCAGAGCAGTATACTAAACATCTTTGTTCAAGTATCTCTGGTGAAAAGCGTTAAGCAGAAACTATGTTTCTAGATGAACACAAGTTTAGTGGACAGAGTTTTCATTATAACAAATCTCGAGAGCAGACTCAAACAAAGCACACTGTCATAAAATTTGTAAAAGCTTATACACAAGAAATTTAGACTTCACCAAAAAAACCCAAAATACATCCAACTCCTTCCCAAGACATTATTTGATCATTCAGAGAAAAAACACAGAGTATTCCAGTCTGAGACCAAATAAAGTTGTATCAAAAAATCTGTTTTGTTACTCAGTATACATATAAATACATATCTCTTGGCAAGAATTAATAGGACAAGACCATCTCAGTCTACAATAGCACTTAAAAAAGTTTAGCTGCATATATACATTATATAGCAAATTTATAGGTTTATAAACACCCGAGCATTATATTACAATCCTCTTTCATAATTTTAGCAAAAAAACCTCCAGATATAATTGAAAATTAAGCCTTGAAAGTCCTCAAGTCTGCTGGAAAAAAAAATAATGTCAATGAATCATTAAAAAAACCCTCATTACCTAAAAAAGTAAGTACTACAAAAAAACCTGGTATCTAGATAACAGAATGAGAGTCCCAATGAGTCACTTTGAGAATTTTAAGTATTACTGGAATTAAAAGTACAGACCAAGCATTCAGACTCCATTATCAACGCTGTCCTCCTCGATCACTATGTACCAGGACAAGGACAGCCAGCCTCATAGCTGATATTCCTGTTGTCTTAAGGAAGAGCATTTATTCCCTGCTAAACACAGACAGATCGATCTCATATCTTATGGGCATAGACGCAGATGAGAATGGATCTACTGCAAAGGTGCATTGAGCCAAAAGAGTTTCAAGTGGACACAGTAACCTTCTAACACTCTCTTTTCCCAGGCACAGTGTAGTTGCATTCATCATAGTGGCTTAAAAACCCAGCAACTGATTTGCCTGTATGCAAACCTATCTGTGGAAAAAAAAGGTGTGACTATACTGCATAAGGAGAACTAAAAGAGGGAAAAAAAGGAATAGCATTTCAAACTAAAGGCAGAAATGGGGAACTGGTCATTCACACTTCTCAGACTAACAGAACAAAACCAAACTCAAGGCACTAAAGTTCCCAAACATGAAATACAGTAAACAAAGCCTCTGAACACAAGATACTACAGAGGCTACATTTAATAAATAAGCCCGCTTACCTGAGCTTTGGCTAGGTCTTGTTTTAGGAAAAACAATGTCTCTGTTCTTTATCTCTATTTTTGTTAGAGGGAGCTTGGGGAGAGGCTTTGCCACATCAACAGTAGGATTTTCATACTGTGGAGTAATTATATCACATCTTCTACATGGAAAGTCTGATCCAGACATGCTCTGTGTGACAGCTTCTTTAATAAGCACTTTAACAAACTTTTGCACAATTTGGAGAAAAACAAAGTTTTAAATAGTGAATATTGATATATTAACAAGTCAAACTACTTAGCTCTATTTCCTTGAGCTGCAAGAGCTTATGTTCAGCTTTATGTTTCAACAGAGGAAAGCTCTCATACATTAAATCACCAGGTCTTCTCCAACCTCAAAAGTTTAAAGATTCTAGGACAAGTTTACTTTAGGAGAAAAGGAACATTCACTGAAAATTTGCTATCTAGGCCTTTTAATTCAACAGGAATAATAATTTCAACTAGTTTAACTGACAATTCCTACAACATTCTCTGTTACAGATAATGGAAACAGAGCTGCCTCATTCAGAAGGAGCTTTGTGTTCATTTTTGCTACGTAATTAGAAATTTCAAAAGTTTCAGTTAATGCTAGTAAAATCTTAGCATACTTCCTCCTGATTTGGAGAGGTAGCAAATAAATGACAAAAGCATTATAAAGTACCAGATTTCTTATAATTTGATCGGTTTTGCTACTTGACCTAGTAGATTTCTTAAATCCTTTTCTCATATTGTAGAACATAACTTAGTTAACTATGTGCACAGTCATCATTTCCTTCTCAATAACTTCCCCATTTGGGTTTTTTGAAGGCAGTTTCCAATTCTGTATCATACCTCACACTTCCCTCCATGCAGAAGGAAAGTAGATACAGTTTTATCCTTTCAGTGTCTATTTCTCTCTCCATGCATTGTTACAAATAACCCAAAACACACACTGACTGTAAAAATAAAAAAAAGTCTCTTTCTTTGGGAGAGATTACCAAGGAGTCTGCTTGCTCTTACACAGAAAAAAGAAAAACTGTTAGCTTCATAAATTTAATTTCTATGCCTCAACTTAATCATGAAAATGTCTTAGATTAAAATCCACGAAGAGTCAGAACCTGTTCTAGACATTCTTTATCACAGACCTGTCACCCAGAAGGTCAAGTTTACCTTAAGGGAGCTCAAAAGGAGCTATGGTGACTTGTCCAATAACCTCTTCTAACTTCTTTTACTTTAAAATATAATACAGACTACTTTTATGTGTGCACATCTACATATATATATTTAGCATTTTAGAAAATGATGCATAAGGCAGTGGTAGGTGCAATTTTGTTGGAAATTCAGTTAGTGTTCACATCATAGCATTTCTTCACAGATGAATGAACTAAAAATCTCAGTTTACAAAATGGCATCTCAACTTCTTTATGAGAACTTTACAAATTAAAAATAATGGAAGTTGACAGAGCTGCTGACCCAAATCTAAAAGGTTTTAGCAACTTTATTAGAACTGACAAAGTAAAATAAGAAGTTGCAATCTCAAGTCTCAAGTAAACCACATACCTTTAGTTCATTATCACAATTGATATAGATTAGGCCACTCCAAGGAATTAATGTGGGCCTTGTGGCAAGCGATGGATTAGGACTCACCAGAATTAGTGTACTGCCCCTAATAAAAAAAAAAAAAAATCAACTAGCATGATTCTCATATTAGAATGAGTATCTACAACATTTGTCACTAGCCCCCCCAAAAAAGGATGCACTTCTAAGATAGCAGGTAAGTGAAGCTCCTCTACAGATATTTAAATTTAAGGTATTCAGGTATGCAATAGATTAAGCTTTAATAGCCGTGATCCCAGGACCTTCTTTCACCATCACTGAGAAATCGGACCACCTTTTTGTGGCCTAAATCAGTTCAAGAATTCTGCAGGCTCCAGCCGTCACAGTGCAGAGTATAAAATATTCTCGCAGGCTCCTGTCCTGACAGGATGACTGCCCTTGGCACTGCAGGGAGATGGTCATGAAAAATAGAAAAGTAGGCAAGTGTAGCTTGCTGTGCTTAAGTCAGCTGTTCCCACGGGTCTGCTTCCTACTTGCAGACCTCTGTTCTTGATCCAAACTACTTACTTGGACCCAAAATGTGAGGACTCTGCTTACTCTTTTCCAGTGAACACATTTTAAAATTCTACACTGCAAGAAAATTGCTTGCAGAAGGCCTTCAATACCCTCTCTTTTTAAGAAATCATCCAGACAATCCTGAATTTAGGGTATGAGACACTCAGTATGTCTTTACTTACACAGCTACTGGAAGGTTGTTCATTGTTACTGCTTTTTCAGAGTATTTTTCTTGGCACTGACTGAATCTGCAATGAGTGGCAGATATCCTAGCCCTTCCATGGAACTCTATTTTGTTCTCACTAGTGATGAAAGTTTTCCAGCAATTTACGTCTACACGAATATGAAATCAAGTGTTTAAATGTTATCGGGGATGCAGGACTGAAGAGAAAGTATGTTTGGGCAAACATCTTCAAAGTTAAAGCTACTACTGAAATACAATCCTGAAAGCAAAACCTATTTTTTGGTGGGACACTTTTTTTGTAAGATGAGAATAGTTTAATAACAGGGTCTTAAAGCCGTTCTGAACTGAACTTTAAAAAAACCACCAGAAATTTAGAAGGGAGAGCTGGGCAGATCTTTCAAGTATAAATTGTGGAAGTCTTTGCTGCCATGTGTGAAAAGTCTCATATACATATACAGTGATATTATGACTACTGTTCCAAAAAAACGCTAATTAAGGCATGGGCAAGCTGACACTGGCTTGTCATTATTTTCGTATCTACACATACTGAGAAGCCAAAGGTTGAATGGCAAAATCCAGTTTTCTCAAAGTAAAAAAAAAAAAATCCCAGAATCAAGTTGTGAGGAACATCAGCACATCTGCTAAAGAAAACACCAAGTCCCCAGAAGACAAGCATTCTGTAAGAACTATTATTTTGGGGGTTGTTTGTTGGTTGTGGGAAGGGAGTGAGTGTTTTTTGCTAAATTTTAAACAAAAAAACTACTGCGAAAAGAGATTTTTAAAGCTTCAGCTTCACTGGCCATCCAGCTCCTTGAAAATTATCCAATAATAATAGTACTTCCAGGCACAGAAAATTCCTGGCATCCAGGTAATTATGTATGTGACAGAAGAACATTCCCATTATACAGAACTGTAAAAGGATAAGGTCCCAAAAAAAGCTAGATTTGCATGTTAGTTGACAAAAAGTCTACACCCTGGAACTAAGATAGTTTCAGGGTACAGTCTAAGCAAACTAAAGTAAATTCCTAAAAACCAACTAAAATTCCTAAATTAGTTACATACTTAAACTAACTAAAAATAAGTTCCTCCAAAACCTCACCACACTTTCACACATAAAGGAATTTATGGAAATAAGCTTACTCTGGTTCAACAGCTCCATGTTGTGGGGTTATAGTAAGGCAGTGAGCTGGCCATGAAAGTTCAAATGTCAACATTCTATTGGAATTGTTGACAATTTTTACATGTCCAGTATCTGCTGTTTCACCTGTAACACAAAAAATAAAGCTAACACATACAAAAATTCACAAAAATGCTCAAGATACAGAGATGCACCAATGAAAATAAAGTATTTTCTGCCTTAATTTTGCCTTCACAATACTTTAAAATCTCCATAGGTATGCAGTGCATTCGGTATGTATACACACAGCACATTACCTCTGATAATTTATCCAAAACTGTGTTCAAATCAAGTCTGCATGAAGATTACTGGCCAACCCACACTTACAAACATATTACGCAGTACAGTTATCTTAGTACTGAAGTGGCTATTTCATTAACTTCAAAAAATACTTACCAATAGAAGGAGATGTCAAAGTCAAATACTCAGGTATAACAGCCCAAGTCTGTTGAGCATCTGATTTATTCTGTACCAGATCATTTGTTTTTGCAGATAATGAAGAACCCTGAGGTCCTTTAACAGGAAGAACATCCAAAGATGCAGTGGTACGTCTGGCAAAGTTCTCAAACCTGAAAATAAGACTGCATTAACCAAAAGCAGTAAAAAAATATCTCATGAGTAATTATAATATAATTATATAATAATATAAAATAATTTGAATAAAACATATACAGAGAAAACAAGTACTGCAGAGAGAAATAAGGCAGTGCAAGTTGAGTTTCACAGCATGCTGTGCAACACGTGCTAGAGATCAGGAGGGACCTCTGGAGATCACCCAGTCCAACACCCCTGCACAAAGGAGCGCCAGCTACAGCAGGTTATCCAAGACAGTGACCAGCCAGGTTTTTAATTTCTTCACAGATGAAAACTTCACAGCCACTCTGGGCAACCTGTTCCAGTGCCTAACCACCCTCAGCAGAATAAAACATAATTACATACATACAGTTACTAATTATAGTTACAGTACCTGTCCAATTCCAAATGGCGTCCAGGAGACTGCTGAAAGCCATCCTGATCACAAGTGGAATATCCGACCACAGAAAGGAGAACCTTTTGCATATTTGCATAGAAAAGATGGATATCGTTTGTCCCTCGTGGGATATCATATACTAAAAATGAGAGAAATAGAGCACTTCTAGTGAGAAAAATTCCATAATACTCAGAAATTTCACCACAGAGATTTAGGACA
The DNA here is from genome assembly GCA_013397755.1 of Cnemophilus loriae. Taxonomy (NCBI): domain Eukaryota; kingdom Metazoa; phylum Chordata; class Aves; order Passeriformes; family Corvidae; genus Cnemophilus; species Cnemophilus loriae. The sequence goes on along the minus strand of VZTF01000896.1, from coordinate 395,608 downwards.
TAGATATAGTTAATAATCCATCCGCTAAGAAATCCTAGATCATTCCAAAACTACTTCCTGCAAGTTTAGTTATCAGGCATAGCTCAACACTAACATCAAATATAACATATAAATCTAAATACGCACCAATTTTAAACTTTTTGTAAGATATAATAAATAATATATATAAAAAAATAAATATAAAAAAGATTATCATATAGTTTCCACCTTTATACAAATGCTATATACTAATTTGATTCTATGCCAAATAAGAGTTAGGTTTTACTTTTTTCTCTAACACTGGCTTAACAACTTCAAAGGATACTTCAGAACCCAAGTATCTAATCTTCACTAGGATTTCACCCCAACTAAGATGAATGATAAAAAAAATTTACTTTTCCAAGTAAGGACAAGATACAATTCACAGGGAAAGAATCAGACCACATTTATTCAGGTGTAGTAGCCTTAAAACAGGAAGTAATTCCATACGTGAATACAACTACGTCAAGAATAGGGTTTGACAGTAAATTCGTTCATGACATTTATGGGATTGAACAGTTGAGGGGGTGCTTTTAGGACTCCTTTACAATATTTTGTATTCTTATTAATGAATTCCTTACTAACAAGCAGAAGAAAAAGTTATTAAATTTAGGAAAGAAAATAAATATATATTTTGGTGTCAGCCAAGTTGTCTGCCTCTCAATTTTCAAATATTTCTGTGTACAATAAACAATGTTTCACAATAGTTAAAAAGGCAAATACTTTCCAAATAAACTGAGCATTTTTAATGCTATAATATTTACAGACTGAGGTTTCATGATGCTAGGAGAAAAGTACAGAAAATCATTTAAATAAATAGGTACGGACTGAAAAAAGGCAAATTCTGTTGTGATGGGTTGACCCTGGCTGGATGCCAGGTGCCCACCAATGCCATTCTATCACACCCCTCCTCAGCTGGACTGCGGAAAGAAAATACAACAAAGCTTCGCCCAATACAACTGTCTAAATTCAGAAATTTTCTTCTACATTTATTAAAAAGCTAGTGAAAAAGTAATTAGGATTCAAGCCAAAAGCACGTTTGCCACACAAAAACAAGTATTATATTTTTCTTTTAAGAAGTCATAGTCTTACCTTCTGTCACAAGCTGCTCCCCTTGAAATTCTTCATCAAATACAACGTTTCTCAGTAAGTTGTTTTCTGGGATTATGCGTTTTTCTACTTCAGGTTTATACATCACAGCTCTGTTAGAAATAAACTGGAGTCACTAAATTAAACAAAATACTAGAAAAAACTAATTGAAAAGATTGGTAAGATTCATAAGAATCCAGCATAATTTTCACTTCATCATTTCTTGACTACACCAAGCTCAAATCTGGGAGCATTCATTTAAAACTGAAGTCTTTTCACAGTCTTAAAATGGTTAAAGAAATACCTGCTCTATTGCTGCAAAGTAAAAGGAAACACTGAAATAATGGTTACCATATGTTTGTCTTTCTCTACTTGTTCTCTGCTGTCAGTCACACCTACCTAGATTTCTGATAAGTGCATCAGGCATCTGAGTGATGTTTCAATCACCACAGGAAGCAGAAGAATGCTATTTTGGTTACAAGTGAAAGCCTTTTGAGAGGAAAAATTGACTAGTCAATGTCAGAGTGGCAGCAGGTGCCAGCCAGCAGCAGAAACACAGAGCCAAGGAGCATGACTGCCAACAGAATAGAAAAGACTGGGAGGCACAGGATATAAATAGTCCTGGGAAAAATGGGAAGCTACAGGTCAGCAAGAGGAAATCTGGCACTCAGATAAGGTCAGAGCCATGAAGGAGGAAAGAATACCTCAGCACTACTAACTCTCAGGTCTAAGCTACTTACAAGGCTGCTGACTATATATAATTTTGGAGTAAGGAACTTGAGGTACAAGCTGGCAGATGAGGCAGAGTACTCATTTCACATTCCTGCCCCTAAGCCCCAAATCATGGTCTCATTCTAGTGCACAATTACAGAATGGGGTTGGACTGGCTTAGAGAACTCAGTCATTGCAAGAAATACACATCTCTTTCAAGTTATCGAGGGGGATTTCAGAGAACCTCCCACCAAGAAACAACCAGCTAGACCACTATGTTCAAAAACTATATGCCAGCCTGCTGACTAATAAAATCAACAAGTCATTTCGCTCACATAACCCATCTAGAAGCTCAATACAACTACATAGGTATTATTGGAAACTTTTTAAATTCAGATTCTGGATATTGTTTTCTGTTGATCTGTAGACCAAAACTGTTCCATAAGTACTTCAGCCCTTTAAAGAGGATTCCAAGGTAGTGAGCATTGCCTCACACAAAACGATTCATACAAAAATCAGGAATGAGCATCTTCAAAGATGCTATTCCATGAGCTTTTTATTCAAAGTCATGCAGTTAAATTCCGCTGTGTTTAATATTTCATTTGTATAAAAATATACACAATGACTTTCACACATTATCAGGCAATGACATTTAAAAGCAATAATGAAATAATGCTATTTTGAAGTTTTGCACTGGATTATGATCATCAGCACCTTAGTGCTCTACCTAGTCTTAACATTCTGCATCACACTACACCCCATAGACAGTACAAGTCTCGAGTGCCACTTATGTCATTGAAAGCAGAGTACGCCATTTCTGTGCGTTTGAGTTATACAAACTGAAATGCAGAATAACATGGCAGCTATTTAAGATCAGCAAGGTGTTTTCAACAAGTTTCCTTAGTGTGTCATGAGCATATGTGGATGTTATTTCTTTCACATACACATCTACTCAAACACATTCTTTGTCAACAGAATTCACCAAACCAAGACATGAACCTTGTTCAAAACTTAATACTCCTGGATTTCAGTACTATTCTTTTCACGAGCCTTTTCTTTAAAAATTAAAGTTACATATGCATTAGAAAGAGAGATACCAAGACAGAACACAGAACTCTCTTGATACAAAAAAGAAAACATCTCCCCAAAACCCAACACACTTGAATTTAAGCAAGTTAAAACAGAATAAAATCCTTAACTAGGCGTGTAGCTACAGTATGTAAGCAAAGCCATAAATTAACAAACCCCCATCAACAACTTACAGATGCAAGACCTAATAGATCTCTGCATATCATCACCATCTTTTAGTTTGCTCTTGCTGGTTTTGGAAGCATGTTAAAATCATACTTGTGGCAGCACGTATGTCTAGTTTTAATTTCTTATTAAACATCTGTCTGTTACAATAGCAAAGCACTTCTTACCGGCGATACTGCTGCCTAGAAACTTCATCTCCCCAAAAAAAACATACTGTCGATACCAACATGCTTGTATGGAAGTTATTTTCCATTGGACTCCATGTTACAGTAATCACCTGATAAAATAAATAGACAACATACTGAGGAAAAAAAATCTTATTGTTTGTATTAATGTATGCAATATGAGTCAACGAATTACTACAATACAAGTGAAACAGAACATAAAAATTAGATGATTTTAATAAAGAACTAGTCAGGCATTTTCATTGATGATATTTAATTTAAATTTGCCAAATTTGCTCAGAATAAAGCACTATACTTACTTCATGTGTTCCTTCTCTTAGAACAAACTTCTCTGGAGACACCATCATAACATGAGGATCCATCACTGCTTTTGTCTGCAGGTTTGCCAAGCTCAGCGCTTTGACGTAGGCAGCCCGGGACCCTGTGTTTCTCACGTGGAAGGAAGCTTTCTGTAATCTTGAAGACAATGATCCTTCCAGTGTAACCATGAAGCTATCTGACAATTTTTTAACATTTTCTAGAATTATATTGCTTGTTCCTCCATATCCAGATAACGGTATCTGGGAGAGAAAAGAAATCCACCACCAAAAAAACAGTACTTCAAATGAAAAAAGCTTCTTGGTAAATAAAATTTATGTACAACTATGGCAAACTATATAAAGAGTTACAGAAAAACAAATGAAAATGTTAAAAATGTGAACTGAAAAGACCTTGCAAGAAATAGAAAAACCTAAATTTATTCAATCATTTTCAAGCTCTACTTCCAAGTTTGTTTAAGACCTATATATAGAACAAGACAAGTTCAGAGTTTTTAACACTTCAAGAATTAAAATCTTAGGCTACCTTTAATATAGTACATAAAATATTTCATCCTTTATAAAGGAAAAAACTGCATGCAAAATTGACACTAATGTTCAAAGCATAAAATTTACTGCCCATATGATTTTAACAAGTGTACAGATACCTATAGCATATATCTCGAATTTTCAGGTTTCTGATAGAAACAGCTATTCAGTGCCAGATTTTCAATAATTATGAAAAATGTACATTTAAAATTATTAGAAATTGTGTTAGGACTCTTACAGTAAACTTAATTCCTGGCTTTGATCGAATCCCCAGCTGTTTGATTTCCAGCTTTGCAATGCAGCAAGTTACTCGAGTAGGTGTAAACAATAGGTATATGTTAGTATCTTCTTTGGGACGCATTTTGAGTTCCCAGTTACTGGTTAAGCGTTCTTCTGATCCAAATATACTTTGCAGCTATAAAAACAAAGACATCAGAACTGAGTGACTATAATAGGGAAAAAACATAGCAGTAAAACTTATTACACTTGGAAGGAGGAATTAGCTTCTTCAAACTCCACATTAACTCCATTGACAATGGCATATTTGAAGTTGCGATGCTTAATATGCAACGAAAAAGATAAATCCAAGATACTTTATATTCCCGCAATGAACATTTCAAGCCTCTCAGCTTAGCCAGTGTTTTGTCCTCAGCCCCCAACCCGTCAAGGCTGAAATTTAACAGCATTACATTAATTCTATCTCACAATAAGATTTTAGATAAAAAAATCTGAACATTTGAGGGAACAAGGGGATGTAAGTCAATGCAGGTTACAGATCGAAAAGACCCGCTAGCCACAGTAGTTCTTAAAGGCTGATTCCAGTTTTTCTATCCTCATCTAGACTCCCTCCTGGCAAGAAGGGCCACTCCACCAACTATTGACTCTGTTGTGATACAGCAGCTTAGAGAGCTGTAAACTGAGCTCCAGTTTGCTGCAGCACTCTTATTTCAGCTGCTCCCAAGGATGCCAAGTGTAGCTTAAGCTCTGCTACCACACTCATCTTGGCAGTCTCAAAACAAATACACAGCCTACTAACACTTCAGGGCAAAAACATTTTCATTATAAACATAGCCTGGTAACTGTCATAAACACTAAAAGAGACATTTTAATGACACCTGAAAGGAGTCTTGATCCTGGCCTCTTATCAACAATCTTAAATGCTGGGTCACAGATGGAGAGTCATTTCTTAGAGTTAACTTCTTCTGTCTGAAAAATATGTTTAGTTAGATTTTAAAGCAAATACAAATGAACTGCATATATTTATTAATGGAAACAATGGAACTGGGACAGTCAATTTTGAAGTAATTTAACAGAAAAAAAAATCACCTCTTGGAAAAATAGAATATGTTCGATAGAAAGTTATTTCTGTATTGTCAAATTTACACACCCTACACTGCTATACACCACAACACACAAATACTCACATAGCAAAATAATCCCCAAATAAATATATATATATTTTAAAGTGTATATATATATATGGCTTTTCTGAAGTTCAAATACTGTACTTAACAGACTGAACTTTGAAAGCAACAAGCAATTGTATCAATACAAAAATTCCTTAAAATTCCCCACTTCAGGACACTTAAGTTATGATGAGATTATCTAGAGACACTTAGTTATGCAGAAACAAAGTCTTGTGAGTAGTCTGGCCCAGATTCACTGAAACTGTTGTAAAGAACTAAATTCAGGATAACTTTTTCTTTTCATGTAGTTCTCAATTTAACAGGAACATCGAAAGTTATGGTCATTTGACAGGATCAGGTTGACCAAAAAATAATTTTCTTTTTCTCTGTGATACATCCTAGCACTGACCAGGCTTCTGGTACTCAGAGCTTTCCTCAGAAGAGGTAGGAAACATCTCTGGCAAGAACAAGTGCCTTTGTCATTTTAACAGGTCAAAAAACATTGACAGATGAATTTGACAAGCCCTAAAACTGCTAAATCATCAGAGAATAGATCATCCAGTTGGAATCAAAAAGGAGGACAGAGAGAGCGATGCCTCTCCCTATCAACACTGGCAGACACTCTTTTGTACTCTGTTGAAACCAAAATTATAGAAATAATTTCAGCTTCCTAAAACCAAGGGTTCATCAAAACTGTTTTACAGGAGGAACAGAAAATAAAAAGATAGCAGCATACAGGAAAGAAGCAGTAATTCCCAAACACCAAATAACCAAAACTACCTGTAGAAGCACAGTAACTTAACAAACCAGAAAAACAGAAATACAGCTATCAGAAACAGTTCTTGGCTACAAACATGGATTGCTTTTAAACCACCAGGAACATCATTAGATTCCTCAGAAAGTTCAGTATCAACCAACAGTGGATTAGTCCTCCAAGTAATAATTACTAGGAGTTCAGAGATCTGCAAAACTTGCAGACTTTACATATAAAAGAAGCAAAGAATATCCTAACAATTATGAACACATTCACTAAAGCATAGAATACTGAACTTGTAAACTTGAAACTAAAAAAGTGTGGACAAGAAGTAGTCTGAAGGATTAAGTAATTCATAATTAGGGGCAAAACAGACTCTCCATCACTAAAAGTTTTAACATTGAAACACATTCAAATCAATTAAGAGACATTCAACTGTTTATACTATTCAGACAGTCAAATTACATTACATTGACTGGATTCTGTTAGCTGTAATGGATGAGATGAAGCATAATTTATCTCTAGCAAGAGATAGGTATCAAAAGAACCAACAGAATTTTTCTATTGACTTAGTTGAAAAATACTTTTCTCCTCATTTCTACATGACATACTAAACTTAGAGAACCAGATAGCTAATCATAACTAAAGAGTCCTCGAGAATACATAAAGCTCAAACAAGATCAGTTTGTTTCCAAAACTTTCTTGCACAAGAAAAATAATTGTAATATACTCCTTCTTTCTCTTGAGGCATAGAACAAATCACTGTGAATTATCAACGTGAATAGGAAATTTTACTTCAAATAAGTGCAATATATAATACTTAACTTGATATTCAATATGAACAGCTGTCCAACTTATACTTACACTGATGAACCAAGTGATACTGCCCCCCAGGCAATGAACTGCTTGTTGGAGAGGATGGGTGGAATGTCTGAGCACTGAGCAGCTGTAGACACAGGTTTGTTGTTCCCAGATTCCACCTCACCTTTTATCATCAGTTCGTACTGAGGCCCAGATGGCAGCACAAGGATTTTCAAAGTACTGTGAAAATAAATAAATAGATTTAAATCCCACAACAGAACAGGATTAGCTGATGAAATCAAAACATAACTGATAAAACATTACAGACAGACATTTTTAAAACTACCTTCTTAAGAGGAAAATACAAATACTTCTTTTTATTTTATAACAAAGGCCAGCTTTAGGCATAGCAAAATTTAAATCCTTTGGGCTGTAAATACACATACCACATGTACCTCACAGCCTTCTTAAGTATTTAATCTGGAAATGATTCAGATAAATATTTTAGAGACTACAGCTTGGCAAAGTATTTTTTGTCCATACTAATTTCTAATTATTTTGACAGACTAATTTTAGAAAGAAACAAAGTCTGGCTGTAGATTAAAGAGATACCTTTAGAATGTCTTGAGAAACTTAATTGAATTTTTACAGCCATGAGATACTCAGGAGCATCAAGGAAGGAAATCTAGTTTTTAAATAATAGCCTGAATCATTTGCTATAGCACAGACAGACTTCAAGTCAAGAACAAAACTCAAGAACCTCCATTCTAGCTGTCAGTGAATCTCTGTGATGCCTGCTGACAAAGCCCTGAATCCCATCGGCAGGGAACATGGACCCTAGTTACTGCCTCACTTTGTTTATTAGTCTTTCGGCAGCACTTTGACATAGACTACAAAGTTTCCAATCCTCCTGAGTACCTCAAGCCTGTAAAAATTCAATCTATCCAATAGGATCATATTGTCACTAGCACAGAACTTCTCCTTGTTTAATTTAAATGTACTGGGGAGGCCTGGTTAAGCTAGATAGGGAATCTGAACATATTTTGAAGATACTCCTTTGTCCATTCTTGCTCTATCACAGCACAAACTGGAAAACACGAAACAAGAGTGGAAAGACTGCTCTAGAGAAATGAGTCAGACCCCTGACTTTGCCAAAAACTCTCACATGACATCTTAATGGTCACTTGAACCAATCAAGTTTATTTTGCAGAATGAAGTTCAACAGGCCCTAATAAGCAAAACTATGAATGCTTCTTCCATCTGCAAAAGAAACATGCACATCAGTGTTGTACAGACCAAACTTTTATCTGACTACAACAGATGAATACTTATGCTCCTGATCTGTTCTTGAGTTTTTTCACATGTAAAATAGAAACAACATTTCCCTTGCCTCAGCGGAGAGAGAAAGAAGGAAGCAACTGAAGAGGCTGTTGAAGGTAAGTATTTTGAAGCTTCACTGTACTTTAGAAATAACTACCATGTAAAGGGCCTCAGGGACTTACTCCATTTATTTACACTAAACAAGTCTTAGAATATTTCTCAATGGGAACCATTACCTATTCATTCCATTATACACACCTGAAGAGGCAGATAATCTATTGAAAAGGTGAACCTTAACTAAAATCCTTTTGTAATGGATGAGAACTCTCATGAAAACAACTGAAGACAAAGTCTCTCGTATGGGTAAAACTTTCAATTCGTTCATTACCTTAAGGTCAGAAGTAGTTCAGTTTAACAAATGCAGCATAGAATCAGTTACATTACCTTTCTGTAGTTGTTATGCTTTTTGGAAAAAACTGGACAGTCACTACTTGTGCTTCTCCAGGAGAAAGGAAAAGGCCCTCAGGTTCAACAGCAAAGCAGCTGTCCTGATCTGATGTCTGAAAGCAGGCAAGGGCAAAAAGGAGGGTTAGTTACCTATTTTAAGGGATTAAACATTCCTACAACATGTAATGCAATTTGGTTGCGCGCCTGTTGTACATGCAGTTCAGACAATTTGAATACACCTGGAATCTTCAAAACTTTATCAATTAGCACCCAGCATCACAACTTAATGTGGCATTTGTGGTAGGAGTCATATCCTGTTTCCACAGGCTCTGATCCTAGAAATGATGGGCTGACAAACCTCTTTTTGTAAAATGGAACCAACTGCTCCTTCTGCTGACTTTGAAATGCTAGTTTCAAATGTGTTTAGTTATCTTTCAGTCTGGAACCATATTTTCCATGGATTCTCAAGGCAGTCAAGTAAAGACATCGCATATCTGAAAAGAACTCACTTTGTATTTGAGTTGCCAAGATGTACACTAAAAACTAATGCAGTTTTGTTAGAAAACACAGATGTTCCCCAAACCTAATATTCACCTTTGCCCTAAGCTGGCTTTACTTTACCAGCTAACTAACACCTGCTGTGCAGCACAGGCTTCACTACTTTTACATATAACAAGTATTTTTCTTAAAATTTAGTAAAACTCATAACGGTGTGTTTGTTATAACAAATATAATTGTAGCTGAGCAAAAGAACACCCATATGCTTTTTCCAAAAAGTAAGTGCAGAAGTGGCAGCCTGCAGCAGCCATCCTGGCCTTAATGAGAGTCTTGTGTAGAAGTGCAACTTGTTACGCTTAACTCTCTGTTCTCTTGGGAAAGGTGCGTACCAGAGGAATGACTACAGCCATAAACACCAGGTGTGGATGTCTCTTTTTTGTCTCCCAGGACGCTGAGGGGCCACACGTTTGAGTGAATGCCTGACAAGGCAGAAACGTCTGCTCTAATGAGTGTGCATGGTGGTGTAGGCTGTTTTGTCTCTCCTCCTGCACGTTCACAAGACTTTCTTTAAACTTTCCCATAGTAGAAACATACAAGTCCTGGAGTGTGTGTAATAAAGATGGATTCTGCTGGAAGAAGCAGTGGTCTCTGGTTTTTTCCAAGCTGTTGCAGTAAGCTAATCTCTTTGCCATCTTTCATTCTCTTTATATAAACTTGTAAAGCTTTTGTCAAACCAAAGAGCTGAACTAGAATCCCAAGGCTCAGCTTCAGTACAATATGACAGCACAAAAATCATGATTTCAAAAGGAAAAAGCCAACCTACCTTAACTTTCAAATATACACTAATATTTCCAGCATTTAACAATGGCAGCCGCTGCTGGACTGTTGAACCCACGCTAGCAGACAGATGTATTTTCTGTAAAAATTAAGTAAGTGTGTATGTTTATATATATATACATACATAATAAAACCAAACATTATAAAAGTAGGAGGCTAGGAGAGGCAAACCGTTCTTGAAATACACTTTGTAAATATACACAAACCTGTAAGTCCTTTGGAGCAAGTATCTTTGCTGTTCCAGCTCTTCCTCGGAGAGAAATACTTTTAATCACAGTGCTAGGTCCTGGACTATCCACTTCCACATCCACTCTTGCCAGGAACTCATCTGCTGGACCCAAGGAATCTAGAAACAATTTAATAGGTAGCAAAAGCAAGCAAGCCTGCCAGCAGCAAAGGCCATTCCTATGGATGCATGTCTCACTTCAGCTACTCTTCGATCTTAACATATTCATGTGGTGGTAATAACAGAAGCTCTCCCATTACTCCTGCAACACTTTTTTCCTCTTTTAAATAAAGTCTCACAGGACCTTAGTTAAGAGTTTTACCTTTTCATCAAATGTGACTGAAATTGTCACTAATGCAAACAAAAAACCCATCCTACCACACCAGCCAAACTAGTTGATATACATAGTATTTTCTATTCAGGAAGCCAGAACAATTCAGAGGTTTCTTCAAATTTATTACTTATTTTGCAACTGATGCAGTGTTTTCTTACGTGACTGTTTAATTCTCTCAGTAAAAGGAGTTAACACAAATGCCACATATCTTGCAGTACAAACTTTGTACAGCTTCATATTGAAAGTAAAAAGGTCCCTGGTAACATATACAGGATTAAGAAATAGAGGTATTCTGTCTCCTACAGTTACTAAAAATGAATATGATACCTGAAATATTAGTGCACACAGACTAAACACGGTTTCAAGTTTGCAGCCTGTTCCCGCAATTCTAACACATGTATGCATTAAAAGTCAAATCTGTTTCAGCTGAAATGAAAATCAAATTACTTTACCTGAACAAGAAATTTGTTTCTTAGGTGCATGGAACAGAACCCAAACTGTTAAAGCTTCAGGATCCTGAAAAACAAATTGGTTGACTCAAGTTATAGAAGGGAGAGAATTATTGAAAGGAGAGAACAAACAAAAAAAACACCCACAAAACCTAAAAATGCAAAAGGTGCACTGCCCAAAAATCATTACTGTGAACTCAAATATTCAGCACTGTCATTTCATACAGCAAGTAGAAAGAAGAAGCAGCCAACTACAAACTACTCACTTGCCCATCATAGCTTGCATGTATCACATGATTTACAACTGATGGAGCTGCTGTCTGAGAAACTGCATCCATTTGTTTATTAGAAGTATTAACTGGTTCCTTGGAAAAGGTGAAGCACCTCCAGGCTACTGCATTCTGTAAAAAAAAAAAAAAAAAAAAAAGTATTACAAGTATTTAATCTCTAATTGTCACTAATAGCAATCCTGACAAAGCTGAGAAATGCAAGACAAGTTTTGAATGATCCAAGTAGTTTGGAAAAAAATCATAAAAAATTAGCCTGTAGTTTTGGTAAGTATACGATAGCCCAGCAAACCCTCTAAAAACAATAGGAAATCCCTTTTTCAGCAAAAGCAGACTCTGGTTAGCTTAAGCCTTCAAGAAGTTTGGCTGTTCCAAGACCAAACTTCATTAGTCCCCAAGACAACCTGATCCACCTTCCTGTAAGGCCAGTCCTTTCTTGTTCTCCTGCATAAGGAAACAAGGCCAGCTCTCCCCATAGCACAAATCAGCAGTCAGCCCAGCCTAGCCAAAAACCTGAAAACTGCATTGCCAGAGATGCAGAGAAGACCACACTGTAGCCTCTCAGACACGCTATTATCTAGTGGGAGACAAAGGAGATAGAAAGAAGAGTCCTGCTCTTGCTCCTGCAGAGGAAGAGGGAATATGTTAAACTTGCTAGCAGCAAGCTCAGCTGCTTGTATGAACAGTCAGCTGTTCCATTTGAATAGTGGAATATGTCTTCAGCTTCTCAGAGAGAAGAGGGAAGCTTCCAGCTTCCTCAGCTTCTCAAAGGGAAGGTTTAGGCAACACATCCCTTTTCCTATCTGCTGCCCTGTGCTACCAAAGCAAGCATCAGAGGTGGAATCCCATGGCTGAGCTATGAAAAGTAACCAACAGACATGAAACAAAACAGCACACCTATCCCAGAAGCATTTTTGTTTGTACCACTACAGCAGAATCAGATTACTACCCTGCAAAAACTATTTATTTCCTGACTAACAAGAGACTTCTTGGGAACCTTACATGTAGTGTCCAAGATATATTTCTTAATGTTATGTAACGTAAAGCGTTTGGGTATTAAAATGCAGTATCACAAGATGTTAACTCTCACATACAGGAAGTTTGCTGTACTTACTGCATTAATAATAAGTCTAATTGGCACAAAAGCATGGGTTTTGTTGATAAGTTTTAGGGGAAGAGCCTTCCAACTGCCAGAAGCCAAGTCACCAAAATCCAGGCAATCTCCTCTTCCTGTTTCCACCTGGTTTTAAAACAAAGCAGAACTTAGAAGAAAGGAAAACCTTCAAAACACAGTACCCTACAAAAGCACCAGGAAAGAAAGGATGTTATTCACCTATTCCACCCTCTTAACGCTATATCCACATTTAATACAAACCTCCTACCAGGGGTAGGAGGAGTCTAAGAAACATATTTTCTTTGATATTAGAAGAGGTAACAGCCAATTGGCTATCTCCTATGCATTTTGCCTCAATCAATTAAGCCAATCTTAGTGCAATGTTTATCTACCAAAATCCAGCACACAATCAAATTATTTTGGATAATTCAAATTAAAAGTAAGTTTAAACTATGATTATTGCTAGCAACTAAGAAATGTGAGTTTTAGATAGCTAAAAAGTCATTTCAGCAAGTTAAAATTAAGAAAATAATTAAGGGGCAGTTAATTTTTGCTAGCTTAAAAACATTTAAGTGTCATGATCTGCAGTAAAATACAGCTTTTATTTGGTACCATTTCCAATCTCAAGAACGTAACAAGACATGCAGAGATTGAGCACGGGGTTTAAATTCAATTTGAACATGACACAGGTTTGAACTATATACTATGAAGAACATGGTGAATGGACTACATGTAAAAGAACTTTAAAAATGCACTAAAAATAAATAAAAATTCATGGAAGAAGCATTAAAAATTAAATCCATTCATGTGCATTCATTACTTCAAAACATACTTAGCCCAAAGCAAGTTAAAAGACCACCATAAATGGAAAAATAAATTGTTAGCTGTGGCTGATGACTGAAAATTTTACTTTTATCAGACATGTCACAGACAACCACGTAATTTATTCAGGCACCTCCAAAACTATCATCAAGCCTTTTTCTGCCTGTCCATACTCTTAAATCTAGGACTACATGAAGCCAGATTTAATTCTTAATGTCACACTGTCTCCCACCTGGTTGTTCTTCATGATAAGACACAAGACAAAAGCATTTTACACATCCACTTACTTTTAATTTTTAATTAGTCCAAAATAAGAAAACATTCTCTACAATCATAAACAAGCTAGAGGCAGTAAGAAACCAAGACAAAGCCTACTTGCTGTAAAAAATAAAGAAATCCTTACAATTGGAAACAAATGCTTTTTTTTACATTGAATGTCCAATCCAACACAGCAGACATTTAAGGTCTCGTCCAGTCTTTTAACAATTAAAAAGTAATGCATCTCAACTTATTCTTTCCACACAGAATCCTTCATTTCCAGCTAGCTGTTTTTCCACAACTGGAACTTCCGAGATAGCAATAAGCTTCTCAAAATTTTTTTTATATTACCATTCAAAACATATGAAATTCCAGGTTTCTTTGAGGAACAACCTATTATTTTCCAGTGTCACTGAATTATTCATAAAATTGCAACAACAACAAAAGACCAACAATAAGCAGCAACTTACTTCTAAATTAGGATTTTCAGCAACTGCTGTCAGAACTACTCTGCTCGCCAAAGCTTCTGACTGAACGATTGTCTCGGCATCTGCAGAAACTGGCCAAGATGAAACATTGAGGATACACTGGAAGACCCCCGAACGGGAAGGTAAGAAAAGTATTTTCAGGTTGTTGGTAGAGTAGGATCCTACAATGGTTTTGTTCTTGAAAACCAGACATTGATATTTCATAGGATCCATCTGAAAAACAAAATATCTGTCATTTTCAACAGGCCTTTTACCAGAAGACATTTCCTTTCCAAATACCATATTTATCTGGCACCACTGCTTAACACAGACATTTTGTATATATTTTTTTCTCCATTTAATTAATGCATCTTCATACCCATGGCCCATATCCATCCTGCTCAACTGCAGGCCTTTTCTTTTAATTTAAACAGAGAAGTCAGCCTGACAATTGCTGAGGTTTCTTTCTACCATCTAGTGAAAGATTGACACTGGGAAAATTAATTAATAAGTAAAACCCTGATTTTTGAGAAAGAACAGTAGCACATCTGAGAGTTGACTGAAAAAAAGTGGGCTTAATCACACTGTGCAAACAAATGCACATATTTATTCATGGAAACAACTGTAAAGCAATTTAATTTAAAAAATTACCTCCTGATACAACAGAATTGCTGATTACAGGAGCTGCATAAAAGCCCCACGACACTGATTAGAAAATTATGCAACGAATTGTTATTCTCATATACACACACACTTATATACATACATGAACACACAGAATTGTGGCATGACGTTCTCTAAAGAGGAAACATTCTAAGAAAACGAGATCAAAGCCAGAAATCATACTCCTGGAAAGACACGTGCTACATCTGCTGGAAGAAAATACCTGAGGGATGTGATCAGGATTTCTAAGACTTATAAGCTGCAATATTTAAAGCAAATCATTGTCTGCTATTCCTCAGTAATATGGACCAAATAAAAACAGCAAGAATTGTATTTAAAAAAAGAAAAGCAATACTTCATACAATCTACAACTGAACTGAACTGTGGACAACCCTGCATAGTTTCAACAGATTAGCTACAGTCTACCAAAAACTAGTAAGAACAGAAATAAAATCTAACACTAAAGTTACCAAGTATCAAACTGCCAGAAGCTCAGAGTATCCTATGCTTGTTCTGTTATTATATTATTCTCTACTAAGTGTACTCATCAATAAAAGAAATTAAATCATTCCGATGGACCTTGAATCTAACTCATTCTCACGTTCCCAAGATATTTTACTTCTGGAACTACTACTATGATAACAGAAGTATATGGAATTTAACAACATTGAAGTGCCAGACAGTCAATTTATGGCCTACAAGCTACCTACAACCCACAGAATAACTCATCTCGCTTGAAGCCTGCTCCAAATATTTCTCATTCTCCATCACTCAAGATCTCATGATTTCAACAAAAACAGGAGCAAACAGCCAAAAACGTTCTAGCAGTAACAGTCCTCAGCATGGATGTTTTCTGGCCTAGGGCTGACTTTTCTTGCATACACAAAGGTGGGAATGAATAACCCATAAACTCTAACCTTCCACACTTCATGCATACAATACAATTCTACAGATCAATCACCTCGTGTGGCATTTACCTCACAAAGTCTACTTGTTGGAGGAAGTCAGGTGGTCTGGCTAAAGAAAGTAGCATTGCTTTTGTGCATATTAACTATAAAACAGGGAAAAAATTACAAATCTGTAAAGAGGGCCATAATTTTACATATGATATCTAGTAAGACTACAGTATTATTCAGCTTTATGAAAAAAAAAAATCTCGTACCTTTTCCCCATTAACTGAAACACTGAGTATTCGAATGCTGACCTGCAACCACCGGTCAGTTGGATTATAAATGCTAAGAACCGTCTGTGATGCAATTCCCACACAACAGGCATTAGGGAACTTCAGTTCTTCAGGTACTTTTATAAGTCCTTTGGAAGGAAATATGCTCCTGTTAGTTAAAAGTACTCAGAAGCAAATCAGCACTCGGGCTGCCACCAAGTTTATGAACTCATTTGACAAATGCTTCATTATGGCAAGCAAACATTTGACTCCTACAGTTCTCATAAGAATGTTTTCCACAAGCACGAAATTCAAAATTTCAATCATTTCTAATTTGCATCTTAAAGTTCAACTGTCACAAAAATTAATACTTATCAAAATGGCATATTCCACGCAGACTGACAAAGTCTATATATATACCTGATATAAAACACTCAGCGGTCACAATTTAATCAGTACTAGCCCAACTCAGAAAATCTGATCATTAGTATTACAACATCTACAAAAATAGGCAAGGAATATTTCACTATTTTAGAATGCACTAAGAAGATAAATGATTTGGAACAATCACAGATTCAAATCTTCAACCCCACTAGCTTGTCATTTAGATTCAAAGAATTAGCCAGAAAAAAAAGTATAGCAAAAAACAACTAACAAAATAGTAGGTTAAAAGACACTTTGAAAATTAAATAGTAATTTTTCTTGCTTAGGTTTAGAGCTAAGTCTAGATACTGAGTAACAGCAGAAAGGACAGAAGACACTCGGCAGCTTGTCTTTCCCTTCATAACCAGCAAACGGTTTGAACTCTTCAAGTGCCTGCTTAGCGGTTTTGGCCTTCACTGACTGCTAATACCAAATTCAGCTGGAAATTGAAATGTCTTCTACTTTCCAGATAAAATACAATGGAATTTCAAGAGCATGACTTGTCTTGCCTAGTTTGAACTGCAGCTAGGATTTCCCTTCCTCCTATGAAAGGTAGTTCTATAGATCCTTTACACAAACACAAAACTACTTAATATTGAAGAATGCTGAAATTCTTCTAAGTTATGAGAAATGTTTTTTAACACCATTAGGGGAGCTGTAAGAATGGACACTGAAATCAGAGAACATCATTAAACAAGGAAAACTCGTAATAGGGTTTGCATAAACAATAACGGCAGTTACACTTAGTACCATCCTAATTTTATTTACTATAACATAAGCAACATCACTATCACCATTCCCATCCACGGCTCTATCTCAAACACACTGTAAAAAACATACTTACCAATACCAGGAGACTTTGACAATGCCCACTCACTTCCACCAGCTCCAAGAGGTTGCCCAGTACATGGTTTTATATTTAAGATATTATTATCCCATGGAGTACGGTGTGGATTATAAAGTGAAGCTGCACCCAAAGAGCCAGGACCAATATTTGGACCTAAAGGAATTCCTAACATAAGTGGATTCTCAACATGTCCCGCTGGGATACCAGAACAAGGAAGCCCTGCCGGAAGACCAAAACCTGCAGAGCTGCAGCCATGAAATTGAGACAGAACTGCATTTCCTGTAGGTTGTATAGTTCCCAGATGCTGTTGTGCAAATGGAGTTGTTGCAAGAGAATGCCCTGTAAGCAAGGTGGGGACAGAAGAAGAAACTGCTTGACTCTCAGAGGTAGTGACATTGGATTTAACAGTTGATATAGGAACATACTGTTCACCAGATGAGTTTTGATTGCATGGCAAACAGGTGTTTAATCCAGAATAAACAGGTAATATATTCAGAGATGGTAATCCTTGTGTCTGTGCTTTGTTTGTGTGATCCTGACGCACTTCTTGTGCGTCAACGTTGACAGAAAGTGGCTGAAAGGTGCAGAGTTTACTTGGTAAAGCTGATTTAACATGGTCTAGCTCTTCATGATTTGCTGGTACATTTGAAGGAATAAATGGAAGCTGCTTTTCATTCTTCAGAAGACCTTCTCTGGCTAGTTCTTGGTCCAGTACATTATCAGGTTTTCTTTGAAGACCAGCAAGATCAGTTTCTTCTCGTTTCTGGTCAATATTAAGTACTGCTTCTTTTCTATTTCTTTGACATGAGTGGTCTTCTAGATTTTCTTCTGTATGTCCCTGTGGAGGAGTTGGGCTGGCCTGAATTATTGTTGTGCTCAGTTCACTAGCATTTTCATCCTAGTAAACAAATATAACATGCAGTATTACATATTTTAGAAAAGCAGTAGGGTACATAAGACAGACCTAATTCTGGTACTGCCTGTTCAGGAAACTTTCCTGTCTGATCCTCACTGGTATTGCCAACCAATATAAATAATCAAGTTTGTCTTGTCTAAAGTTTTACTTTTGCAACTGTAGCTCATCACCTTGAAAAAAGAAAAAGCTGCAGCTTCAACCTGCCTGCTATCCTAAAGACACATTCTACTGGGTCTGGCCGAGATAAAGTTGATTTTCGTCACGGCAGTCTCTGTGGTGCTGTGTTTTTAGATTTGTGTTCAAAACAACATTGATAACACACCAGACATACTTGCCAGATTAAAAAATAAATAAAATAAGAACTGAATGGCCTTGAACCAAATCACTAAACAAAAAGGATTTGAGATGCATGAAAATGCATTAACACAAACATTTTCTTTGTGTGCTCACACAAAGAAATCACTCAAGCCCAGAGACCTTCCATTTTGACACGTATGGTATAGCTGGAATGAGCACTCATATTTACACAGACATGCACGTAGGTCAGAAAGGTTCTTCAGGTTTTATCTGTCTGTTTTTTAAAGTTCCATCCACAATTACACACACTTTTGAAGGAGGGAGACTTAACACAGATTCCAGATTCCAAGGAATGCATAAATTCAGATAAAAGATTGTCAATTATTTTAATCAGCGTATGACTGCAACACAAATTTCACCCTCAGTGTACATTCTTTTCTAAACCAGTAAAAACAGAATGACTGTCAGAGGTAGAAAATTATAGTTCCAGTCCCGAGAAAAGTGGTATAAGCTATACTACGTATTTATAAACATTTCTCCAGAAAAAAAGCAAACCAGGAAAAGTATTCTCCTAACAGCTGAAGCTGAACAGCAAAGGAGCATCAAGTGCAATGAAAGCAGATATAGATCCTGCAAAATACTACTGGAATATCGCACTACATTGCAATAACAGAATGACTTAATGAGAAATTATGGAAAAAAATTGAAGGAAAAAATACATCAACTCTAACTTTTTCAAAAGTTCCTAGTTCTTTGATTGTTTTACTATGTTTGTATTTATGAGCATGTGTGCATTTATCACAGTTGATACCAAAATCCAAATTTCTGAAAAACTCAGAAGCTGGAAAGAAGCAGAATACTTTTTCCCTATGCACAGCATATCCTAAACTGTTTCAAAACCCTTAAGGCTTTTCTAATTTAGAATTACTTGGACCTGTAAATTTTGGTTTAGGGGCAAAGGGGAGGTGCTGTTTTGTGTTTCTTACCCAGGATGTCTCTGGATTATGTATCACTGCTGTGCTCTTATGGGTACTGCCAGGTGCAGAGACATAGGTTAGCCTGCTCATGCTTGGACTCGAGTAAACAGACTGAGGTAGCACACTCTCTTTGCAAGGAGATTCCTGACAATGTGATGGGCAAGTAAAGTCCATTTCAGATCTGAAAAACAGATTCAAAATATGCCAGTATTAAAATACATATTTTTAATGCTGCCCTCAGGAAAATCAATGTTACATATTACCTATCCTATTTTAAAAGTCAACTTAATTAGCTGTTCTGTTAAATGCAGTCAGTAGAAATGAGAAATCAGCTCTCAATTAACCTTTACAAGTTCTGGCTTTGGTGTACATAAAACTCATTTTCATTCTATATAAATCCATATAGGTAAAGCATCAGAGTTCCACAACTGAACTCAGATGCTAAGGCCACAAAAACAACACAACTTATTAAAAGAGGTGAATCAATACAGTTGTATCTAACTAGATTAAAAAGTCAAATGAAATAATTTAACCTCCCAGGCATCACACATTAGTTTCCTATTCATTGCTGAGATTCTCTTCATTTCAAATATCTGAAAACACAGGATGTCTCAGCACTTTGTTCAACAAGAAAAGCTAACATGACAACAATTAAAGTCACTGACAATTTTTACTGGAAATCCTAACATCTATATAATATGCCTGCAAAAATACATCTACTCCCCCACACATTAATTTCTGAGAAATGCCCGACAGCCTGTAATTCTAATAACACATACAAACACAAAGTGTAGTTAAATACCAAACAGTGAACTTAAAAGTTAAGTCAGGGAAATCAGTTGCCTCATCTTCTTATGAGACTGCACACAACCAACTGGCCATGTTTGCATTTAAGACTACAGAACTAATTTAGTTGTAATCTTATGACACTTATTGTTATGGGAGCTCATTTAAGAAACATTGTTCTTTCAGTTGCTAAGAGAACCTTAAACCTTGGACACAAGTATGTATCGAAATACAAAATAGTCAAAAGCAATACAAATATTTCTACCCATCCTCTCCCACAACAAGCAATGATACAAATCAGAGAACCAAATGGAGTGAAATACTTCTAAGTTTAAAAAACACATCTTCATTTGTCTATAGAATGTCCAGGTTACTGTATTAGTCTTAGCCTAACAAGATCTTCTATAAATCCAGATCACAGTCAACATTCAAACTAAGACATGATCCCTCAACAACCCTCATGAAGCACTAATTCTTATAACTGAACCAAAAAATTTACCCCAAAAACGCTGTTCCAGAAGTCTCACTAGGAGACGAGTGAGTCAGAGGCGAAGTTGAAGGTCTGAAGCTGTACTGCTCATCCTCCAGAGTTAAGTCACATTCAGGTAGAATGGGTTTATGCTCTGGCAAATAAACAAAATTTAAGCACCATATTTATTTATGGACAGGAAACAAGTTTACTGTCAATAAAAGCCTTTTCAACAACTAATTGCATTTATATAGGTTTACTTACGAGTATTGTTCTGGGAAGTTGGGGAGAGCTTCTCAAAAGTTACGTGTTTCGCATTCCCACCACGAGGAGTACTGGCATCCTTGTTTCTCTTCTCTATATTGACATTTTGCTTCCTCTCATCATTGTTCAATTTCTGCATAGGCTTGGCTGTTGTAGAACTTACTGAGACATATTTACTAGATTGCTTGGCAGGTTTTAAGTTGCTGAGGGATGGAGTATCTCCTGCACTTCCCTCCACCAAATCATTACATGGTTCAGGAACAGCATTTGATGCTTGACCTACTGTTTCCCTCTCTTCCCCTACACAACATGTACTACTGAGACTGCTGTTCTGGTAATCAAGCAGATTTCGCTGTGCCACTTCCATTTTCGCCGCTGAGGGAATTCCACATGTGTGGGTTTCATTTCCATTAAGTGTTTCTGATCTAATTTTAGCATCCATTGACTGTAAATGTTTACTATTTACCAAATCTGACAACTTTTCTGAATATTGAACATTATCTGCAATTATGTCTCCAGCAACTACATGGCTGGGAATACCAGACAGACTAGAAAAATTCTGACCATCACTTTCTTCATTAAGATAATCCAGCAATTGCTTCTCTATTCCTTGCTGTTTGCTATGATTATTCAAGTCTTCTGCAAGAGCATCCTTATGTTTATCTCTACCCAGTAAAAAGGTATCGGATGTAAGGTTCTGGACAGATGCTTCGTGTTTCACAACACTCTCATATTCACTATCACGTCTGCTCTCATCTGTTTTTTTGAGGTATTTTTCCATATCAAACGCACTATTTTCCTCATTGCTGGATAACACATCATTAGCAGAGAGCTCAGCCTCTTTAACAACTCCAGGAAGGACACGTGTTCTTTTACTTTTATTGGAGAGTGCCATCATCATAGCAGCTAGCTGGGAAGGTTCAGCACTGGTGGAAGCATTAGCAATAGCATTTGCAATTGTGCTGATACTCAAGACAGAGTCAGAATGATTAGATAAGCCATCCTCAAACTGGTCTTGGAATTCATAAATTACATCCTACAACCAAAAAAAATGAGTTAAGTACCACAGTAAGAAAATTTTAGTTTACTCTTTCATTTCTTTGCCTTTCAGGATATATATTGCCTTTCAGGCAATATATTAACATTCTTCATTGACACATTTTTAAACACCTGTCAAGAAGGAATACTGCGATAGACATAATTCTCATTGTCCTGATTTTTAAGTCTACTCCACAAAGGCTTTTTTATATTAAATAAGTATTGCCTGCTAGGAAGCCTTAGTTCCTGTGAAACTTTTAAAATCCTAAAATGTTTTAGTTCAGTTGAAAGAACCGGAATTAAAATCCTATCAGGGACAAACAGCAGAGAAGTTACCACGACCAAATATACAGTAACTTCCCAATTAACTTTAAATCGTCTGCCTCTACAGAGAGAAGACATAGCTATTCCTACAGCTTTCTCTATCACTCAAGTCTGATTTCTTCTTTAGTTTTCACATTGGCTATTCTTAGCAAAGGGCATGGAGTAGGTAGACAGCCACGTCCAGAGCCCAGTTTCTTTCTGTCTCTCTCAGATGAACACAGACTCAGGAAGAACTGAAAACACCTGTCCTCCTGTAGATATGCATGCATGACTTCACAACATCCTCATTAAAAGACAAACTAAGCACGGAGCAGACAAATACAACCTGACTGAACTGAAAACTAGCTGAACTGCCAGGCTCAAAGGGTAGATCAGCAGCACCAAGTCCATCAGGAGGCCTGTCACTCACTGGTAGAATATCCTGGGGATCAAGACAGGGGCCAGTAGTGTTCAACAACTTCATTAATGATGTGGATGAGAGTGCACCTTCAGCAAGTTCCATCATCATACAAAATTGGGAGGTGTGGCTGATATGCCAGGAGAGTCAGCTGTCATTCAGAGGGACCTCAACAGGACAGAAAAATGGGCTGAGAAGTTCAAAGGGAAATGCCAAGACCAGCACCTAAGGAGGAATAACCCCAGGCCCCTGTACAGGCCCTGGGCCAACCAGCTGGAAAGCAGCTTGGCAGAAAAGGATTTGAGGGTCCTGGTAGACAAGAAGTTGACCACAAGCCAGGCAAAGAAGGTCAACAGCTTCCTGGCCTGCATTAGGAGGAGCATTGCAAGCAGGCTTAGGGAGGTGACACACTCAGGCAGGGAAGGTAGGTATCTAGGACTACCAAATTGAAAAGACACATTTTTTCAGACTTGCACTGATGACTGGAATGGCCACCTAGAACAGAGGCTAGACAGAGTTAGAGAATAAAGTAGGTATTTATTAAAAGGCCTCTAAAGGATACACCTTGAGCAGTGCAAAAGCCTCGGAGAGGCTACATCCAAGAGGCACAGTCATGAGTTTCTCAGATGGGTATAGGTCTGGTCTATTTGCATATCAGAGGCTAACTGTCCAACTACAGCTTCAGGTAATGACGTTACATTCCCCCAGTTTGCTTCCCCCCCTTGAATCACTTCTGTTTATACTTTTCAGGCCTGAGCCTGTGATGGTGTGATATTGGTTCTCAGGCCCAGTGGGATTGTTTAGTCTGACCAAAATGTGAAGAAAGCTAACTAGCATTCTACATAGAGCTCAGAGTTATACACCAATGCAGTACAGAACCTGGAAAACACAAAAGCTAAAAACTTACAGCATCAGCACCACATTCATATTCTTAAATTCTATCAACCGAAAGATTTTATTCCCATTCTAAAGATAAGTTGTTTCATTAAAAAATAAAAGGGGAAGACACAACTGAAATTCAGAAACTTGATCACAGAATATCAACAGCTCACAAGTCACTGAAAAACTATGGGCTGACAGACTGAGCAATTCCAAAAGTGAAGCTGGAAGAAAAAGGAAAATGAGATGGTGACATTAACACCTGACTTACTACAGGATCATGCCATTCTAATGAAACTATCTTAAGAAACAGGGGCACCTACTAGGATTCGCATGATCAATATAAAAAGCAGTGAGCTGATACGAAAGTCCAAATTTAGCTGTATTCAAAGAAACAATAAAAATTGGAATAATTTGAATTTTGTTTCAGTTCACAGTTGCACTTTAAAGAAAAATTCAAGAGAAATACCTTTTCTTCACTTTTGGTCTCAGCTTCTGTATTAATGTTTTCACATACTCCAGCAACAGTATCCACTCTATGCCCTGAACCTTCAAAGCTGGTAAAATTTGCATGTTCTTTTGTCTGTGCTTCTAAGCCATCTAACAACAACAAAAAATAGAAATTAATTTACAGTAAGGAAATAGTCTAAAAACCTGCATTCTTGGGATATACATGCTCCCTTAATGCCTCATAAAAAAAAGAGCTGTTCCATAACTACCTGAAAACACCTCAGACAACTGTGAAATCTCTCGGCCGATGTCACCTCCTGATGAATCAGATTGCCTTAGCAAAGCAACAGGCTGCCTTTTCTTCGGGGATGTAATGTAGTAACCAAAAGATGGCTATAAAAAAATATCCCAAAATATAACATGAGTAAATTTAATAATTAACAAATAGGTTCAATGCATTTGCAAAGCAGTTTTGGCCTGCAGTGCCTGCTCAGTGTACCTCTCATACCACTAAGAAATAACATGTGCCTCCTCGCATTGCAAATGCCTAATCTGAACATATACACTGCACTTCTCATACATACATAAAATAAACTAACTACTGGCATGGCTGAACCTCAGCTACTGACTAAGTACCACACAGCTGTTTGCTCACTCCTCACCTCCTCCCGACAGAAAGAATTGGAAAGAACAGGTAAACCTCGTGGGTTGAGATAAGAACAGTTTAATAACTGACATAAGATATAATTTATAACTATAATACTGGTAATGAAAAGGAAGGAGAGGAGAATAACACACAAGAGAAACGAGTGGTGCACAACACAATTGCTCACTGTCCTCAGACCAATACCCAGCCTGTCCCTGAACAGTGATCCATGGCTGCCAGCCAACTCCCCCCAGTTTATAGACTGAGCAGGATGTTCTATGATACAGAATATCCCTCTGGTCAGTTTGGGTCAGCTGTCCCGGCCGTGCTCCCTCCCAGCTTCTTGTGCACCTGCTTCACTGGCAAAGCATGAGACACTCAAAAGTCCTTGATTTAGGGTAAGTACTACTCAGCAACAACCAAAACATCAGTGTATTATCAACAGCATTCCATACTAAATCCAAAACACAGCACTGTACCAACTATGAAGAAAACTAATTCTATCCCAAGTGAAACCAGGACACAACTTACTTATACAAGTTACTCAAAATAAAGAAATAAAGTACATATGCTTGCATCATCTCTGCCTTGGAATGCTCAGGACAGAACACGCCAACTTTAACAATTCCTCAAGACACAAGTGAATTACACAAGCATGTGTGACTTTGTTCTTCCCATTGTACACCCTTCTCCATGGACTTTTTTTTGTCTGAAACACAGATGAGACCCTGTCTACCAACAGCAGATAAGAGAAGTACCACGTATCCGATATCCAACAGATGTGAGAAGTATATGGATGTTGGTAAGCCAGAATCTAGATGATTACATTTTTACTGAAGTTGGGCATTGCCCAGATAGCACATCAATTATCAACACCCATTCAGAGATGCCCTCACTGTTCAAATACCCCTGTCTGAACAGCATTTCACTCAACTGTGTGGATAATTTGCTGAGACCTCCAACATGCCTCCTGTATATGTGGTACTTTCACCCTCTAATCCTACACACAATTAGTTACTGACCAAAAGGCAAAGATCAGCATTCATTAATAACACTAGCCAGCACTTCATATCAGAAATTCCAGTGGGAAACCAGTCAATCCACACCTGTCACACACAGAGAATTTCCTTCCTTAATCAACTTAGAAAATTAGATCTGAGGAAGAACTGGTTACCAAATAACAAAAGTAGTGCTAGTTATTGCTTTCCTTGTCTTTTCCTTGTGTCTCAATATTAACATTTAGATACATACCCGTTTCACATCACTACCTCCACCAAGACAACCAAGAGCTTCAGATCTCTGACCAAAGAACTCCCCCAAAGACAAACGTAAATAGCTGGCATCTTTATGAAGATCAGGTGTTCCTGGCAGAATGAAGCTATTAGCAGATTTCCACGAAGTATTTGCTAATTCAGATGCATTTGGACTGCCTACCTTTCCTGCCTGCAGACAAAGAGATTTCAGAAGTTGCAACTTGTAAATAAATAGAATTAAATTAGAAAACTATTCTGTTTACATTGAGATGATTAGTTACCTGCACAAGCCTGTGTGCTTTCTCAAATTCTTCCTGGTCTCGTGCAATCATGGCTGCTGCTTCAGCTTAAAACCAAAGAGAACATTTATTAAAATAAGGCATAAGTTACTAAGTACCATCATTACTATTTGTCATCATTAAACTCAATTTGATGGAAAGTTATTGCATATATAATTCTAGACCCGAGACAGTCTGGGACACACTAGGAGTTATTCCATCCCATTTTGATGAGAAAAGTTATATGAAACTAGTTTTAAAGGAGTATTTGCTGGATCTTTAGAAGACAAAGTAAAATCAGCATTTAGCTAATTAACTTAGTGGTGAATAAAGAAAGTTTTATCAGTCTTAGCCTCAAGCTAAACTATAACTTCTCATAGGTTATGATACCCATACTAGCTAGAACCAAGCATCATATGGCTAACTGGGATCAAACCTTTACTATATTTGGGGTTGAAAATTTTTTCCATCCAGATGGTACTAATGCCATGTGGTTTTTGCTTTTTTTTCTCTCCTTTTATATGTTCCCTATATTCTTCACACATATATTTGTAGCTCTGTAGCCTATTTTACTAGTAGCTAGTTTTCCCAGTAATTTTCCATGGCCTTTCCCTAAGCACAAAGACAAAACAAATTCCAGAGCTCCAAGCCCCAGGAGGTACAGGGCCCCAGTGCTATCTTGGTTCTTCCTGGGAACCAAGGTTGAGAACAACTCTTCGAGATACATTTCCATGGACAAAATACAGCCAGTGCTGAGGGAGGGACTCCAGAGAAGGGGCTTGACCTGGGGGGGAATTGCATCACCACTTGTCCTCCTAACTGGTGCTTTTTATCAATTATGTTAATTTCCTAAAACCTATAAAACTGTATTCACCCCTGGGGAGTGTGGGTTTTGTGAACATCTTTCCATAACTGCTCCTGAAGGCCTTCAAATAAAGATCCTCTTTTATATTACCTCCTTACTAAAACTATCTCTAGTTTCATTTCCAGGTTGGAAAAAAGGCAACAGTATCTTTGAGTTAGAGCAAAAGAAAGATACTGGCTTGTCCCAGTTCCTGAAAAACCCATGCAAATTAACAGGCCAAGTAACTCAATCTTACTTTTGAATTCAAATGCCTGTACTATTTTCACAATTACCGTCTACAGAACAACTAACACTTACTAGTCCCTTCGCCAAAATGATGTGAAAAACTGATCAAGAGATACTGCTCTACCACCCGACTGCAATGTCAGTGTATCATTAATCTCATCAAAACTTCAAAAATACATGTGCTTGTACACAGAGCATCCCTAGGCATAGAGGGCACAGGGCAAAAGCCAAGAATGGACGCAAACATGTAAGGTGAATACAGCTGTTGTCTATAAAATTACTCATGGGAAGTCGTAATACATGCTCTGAGGAAAGAAACAAAGTTGGAATATATCTTTATTGAGCAATCCAACTTCATCTCCTAGCGGCAGCCTGGCACTATCAATGACACATTGTTACATCCAGTTGAACTCTCAGTCAGTAGCAGTTCAACTTCTACATGAACCCTACAGCCTCCAGAGACTTTCTGAAGCACCCAACACTGTCAAGTGAGCACTCCTGCACTATTCCATACAAGAACACACGGTGTGCACAGTTTGCTGACAGAGAGATGTCATAAATGAGACTCCAAAGAATCAGATGTAACATTTCCTTTCTGTCCTCACAAATAAAATTTCTTCAGCTGTCAAACACCACTGCAGACAGACAAGCAGACTACTGGCCAGAAAAATGCCAGCCACATGGAATCTGTCAGTGTGTTATCATCTACCATGCAAAGAGGTAAGCCCATTGACTTGAAAACAGAAGTGTTTAAAAATCTATCAGGCGGGAAAAATCTAAGTAGCCCCAGAAAAATTTACAACAGTCAAATATTCTAATCACTCGACAGCTCAAGTCTAAGATTCGGGAAGGTGTCTGAAATATAATGGCACTTGAAAAATAATGGAAGAGTTCTACGTTCCTGACATAGTAGATGGGAAAGCAACTCCCAAATGGGATGATATTTACTTGAACCATCAGAAAACCACTACAGTGTTGAAAAACATTATTTCAACCAGTCAACCCTGTTTGATCACTCATTCAAAATAAACTGTGTCAGACTGCATTCGCTTCAAAAGAAAGAAGAACCTTGAGTGGACCATGGACATCATGAGAATATGTTAGCCCACCTACATGTCAGCTTTAGAAACTAGAAGAGATTAGGAGAAATGCTGTTGCACACATTACTTGAATCTCTCATAAAACTGATGAGCAGATGACATTTTGGTGCTAAGGAATCAATTTGTCTACGGCACTACATGTGTATTATCCAAGCCTGTACGACAAATATACAGACTCCCATGAAGATCAGTCTGACATAGCTTAAGGATAATAAACAACCTTTTAAGTAAACAGAGGTTCAAAAAGCCTGGAATTCAAGGGAAGATGAGAGTCCCATAAAGTCCCACAATAAGCTCCAACATTTTTCAGTACCAGTACCATTTTTCAGCATCAAGACATTCCCAAGGGATTTCACAAAAAAATCAGCAGCTAGCCAATTCAACGCTTTCAAGTCTCTCAAATTTTGACACTGTATTCACATTCTATTCGATTTTGTAGTAATTCCTCATTGGTAATTATTTCCTGTCTTATAAGCATCATGCAATACAAAATTACTCTTCTTCTCCTTTTCTTGCAAGAAAGGATAACAATCATTAAAGTCCAAAGGAAAAACTGTGGAAGTGAGAGGAGTTGCTTTAGCTCATAAAATAGGTACCAACAGCAAATGTTAGAATGCTTTTTGTTTTGTTTTAAAACACTCTTCATAGGAAGAGCAGAAAACAGAAAGAAGCTATGAACTATAAACAATGATATAATACCACTACAGACTACTATCAGCATCAGCTTTCAAATAATTTGTAGTATCTAAAACCTGGAGGCTTTGCAACACCAAATAATGATTTGTTGAAGTGAAAAAAAAAAAAAAAAAAAGAAAGAAAGTTTACTTAACATTATTACAGACAAGAATTAACTAAAAAGGAAGATGATTACATACAGCCAGTAATGAACCCCTCATTTCTTTTATCATCTTCAGACATGTTTAAATCTTGTTCTTCATCAAATGCAGTATAATATGCAAGGTCAGTCACCCATTTACCCTCTTCATTTTGATAGACAATGCTGTGTTGTAGATCACCTGAAAGATACATCAAATGCTACATTATGGATTAAAATAAAAAGGGATATGGCAAAATGTCTTACTTTCAGATTAAGTTCATTTGCCAGAAGTCTGCCACAAGTTAAAAAAGCAGACCTCAAGTTACTGCAACTGCAAGTTTAAGCTCATTTCATCAGCAAATAAGTAACAGTTAAGTGCAACATACAACAATCAGTGTTGCTTAAAACAAAAGCAAGTCAGAATTAATTCATGCTAAATTGGCTTTTATTACCAACTCCTACAACTAAATAAAAATGCCTAGCTTACCATTTTATTTCTTTTTCCATGCAACAGAGTATGGTCACAATTGCATAAACAGGTTTAATGTAAAGATAGCTTGTATGTAAAGCATCTTACCTTTGTCTATTGTAGCTAAACTTAAGTTCTCACAGCTGTCCCCAGCTGGAGACAGGTAAGTATCAGGAAGACCAATTTTACATTCAGTTGCATCTGCCTGAGGTGCATTTGCACTAAGAACTTCAGGAGCGGTGTCATGTCCCAAAAATCTTCTTGCTGTGTGTAGCACTTCTGCATCAGAAGAAGCAGCCTGACAGACAGAGGACTCTACTCCTTGCTTTGGAAGGACATTTGAGACATCAGCTTTATGGCTGTCCGTGCACTGGAGATATTGGGAATCTAATCGCAACTCAGCAGCTGTGCAGGAATCCAGCACATCCCCAGCAGTCATGGAATTCTTTGAAAACAAAAATCATTTGAAAAGCATCAGAAGCACAGTTATTAACTGCATGTACTAAAAGTTCTGGATACAAAACAGTCCAAGTTGACTATGTTTGAAAAACATGCCTAAAACCAAAGTGGTATTGTTAATTTTTTGTAAAGAAAGGTTGGGTGGTTTAGCTGAAGATGTAAGAAGTTTTCAAACACACTGCCTCCTTCTACTACAGTCTTATTCTACATGAATAATAGGAATTTAAATGGCAATTTCATACCATTCGCTGACATCCAGTTATCCCTTCATTTTGTGAATCTTCATCACTAGCATTTCCAGAGTCTACTCCTGTCACAGCCTCGTAACTGACAGAATCCTGAAAGTTCTCCTTTAAATAAAAAATATAAAATATTTAGGTTCCACTAGAATAGATATACAAAAGGAAAAATAAAAACATGACAGGGTCTTTTAGAATGTTAAAAAATTCTCTAGTAGGAAAGAGATTAACGATACTTTGTTCACTCATATGAGACTGCCATAGCCAGCACCTCTGGTTAGCCTCTACCACCAAGGACAATAGTTCCTGGCTATGCCAGTCCATGCATGTGCCTCCAAGGGCATATACAAGATGGGAAGATTTCTTATTCCTACTACATCATCTCATTCTCTTTAACATGGGTACTGTGTTATTCCTCTTTCCCTCCTGGCTGACCCATTGTTGGATGAGGGCTCCAAATCAGACTCAGAGCCCTTTGTACCTACCCTACTGTCTATCTACAAGGCAGTAAAGCAGGGACATCTTGCACAAACAGAGAAGACCTGAGATCGGCAAGCAGAACTCTGTTATTCTCACTCTTAAAACCACTTATCCTCTCTTTCATGTACTGGCGTAGCAACTGGCAGCCTGTCCAGACTACTTGTACAAGGTTAACACCACTTCCCACACAGCTTGGAAACTCTGATGTCAGTCGGGAAATTTCTGAAATTTCAGAAGCTGCAGTTTAACTGTTTAAATCAATCACACTTTTCCACTCTGGTCAAGCATGAGACTGCCAGGATCACATCTATTGTTGCAAAGCCAAGAAAATCGAAAGGCACTTAACCCCTGCCAACCTGTTTGGAATGGAGCTAACTGTTGCTCAAAGGCAAACCACAAGCCAGCCTGTTGCTGCCCTACATTTAACTTCCACACACTTACCAATTATTTAAGAGAATTACTGACTCTCCTGGAAACACAAGTCTCTGTGTTGCTATACACTTAATAACACCTTGGATGTTGCTAACCAAGATGAAAAAAAAAAAGTGATCAAAAACATTATTTATAAACTCATATGATAAAAAAAGTGCCAGCATGTTGCCTTAATAGCTATATAAACAAAAAAATAAAACCAAAAAACCAGTTAAAACTAACTCTGTTTAAGAATACCAACAAATACAACCACTGAAAGTTGAACGTGTTTAAGGGCCATTAGGCATGCTGAGCTTTCAACTTTAAACCTACTTGTAATAAGCCACTTTCAGAAAGCTTCAGTGCTGCACAGCATTCTGAGAGTTTCTGCAGGTTGGTGTCTCCCCTTATAATTTCTGGTTGTATCAGCTGCTCAAAATACGCTTCTAGTTGGTTATCAAAGAATTCTTCATCATCAATATCATCATCTATGGAAAGAGAAGAAAATATCCTTTTCACTTTTAACAGACATTTTATATCACCTGACATACTATCAAAACAATTCCATAATTTACACTGAATACTGAATTGCATGATAAAAATAAAAAGATCAATTAGCTTCACCAGTAGCGGAACCCCGAATAGGCAAATATTTCCAGCTAACAGCTACCAGCTTCTCAGGAGGGCAATTAAAAGTAACTTCATCCTCTTGAGTGGAAAAAAAAAAAACAAACAGTATTTTTACTCAAACTATTAACATATTTAAATATTAAATATTATAAATATTAAACATTTAACATATTAAAATATTCTTATATGCTTAACAGTCAAGTGAAGTTATGCAACAAGAAAGAACAAAACAACTTCAAAAGGCAGTCACGACATATGTAGACACCATGGGAGAAATGCAGCAGCCCCACTTTACTGCAAGGGTATTTCATCTCACAACAGTAAACCCCCGTTGATCACTCTGCCTTGCTCATTGGTACATCCAAGAACATGCCCTGCCATCCTTCATGTCATGGGCAAAGTCAGCTGCATTAATGAAGAAGAGCATGTTTGTCTTTCTGCAGCAGCCTCTGGAAGGGCACAAAAAGTTCAAAATTCTTAGAGATAGAGAACTCAAGCTCTCACTTTTATGCCTGCAGGTAAACTAGACTTCCAACTTGGATGTCACCACACACATGCAGCATCTAAAGAGAGCTGAACTCAAGCAGAACTCCTTTTTAACTGCATGGGTGCGCTCTTCACCACAGAATTTTATCTCTACTAACCTGAACTGAAAATGTAGCTAGAGTTAACACTTTATTAAATCAGTGCCCACACTGCCACCCATATCTTTGATTTACAGTAACTGAGGACTGTTGTTTAATTTTTTAGCTTAAACTTCCAATTGTGATCTTCTCTGACAAATTCCATAGCTGCCCACTCCTGTTACAATTTAAAAATAGTCAGTTTTCCAAAGAACACTGCTCTTTAATATTGTTATACTACCTTTTTATCAAGTAGAATCCGATATTAAATACTTAAGTAAAACAGAATCTTTCCTCTCAAGTATGCAATGACATTGAGTCAGAATTACAGACTCAGCTACCAAGAGTTTTAAACACACCTACCAGTGGAATCTTCATCTGAGCTTAGAAGAGATGAGAGTTTCTCATTCTCCAAAAAACTTGAAAGGCTATTGCTAAGGTGAACACTTGAGATAGCACCTTCTATCAGCTTTTCGGAAGGTTCAGATGGACCAACCTGTGAAAAGCACCCATAAAGAAATGTTTCTAGAAATTACTATTGTATGAACTCAGTTAATAATAAACAATTAATAAGGTTAATAATATTGCGAAACTCTGCAGACACTTTTTTTACTTATCCCAGGAAACACTCTAGTTCCAGTCGACTTTGCTAGCTTCCAGAATGGATGCACGCAAGAAATGGAGGGATCATAAAACAGGAAGAGCAAAAAAGCATCTGAAGGACACCAAATTTAAGAGACCTCAAAATAAAGAACTGAAACGTTGTATTAAAGAGTTTGGCCTTGAAAAAACTGCCCTCCATCGCTCATTGAGCTGCAATCCCAACTTAAATGTACAAAGACATCTCTCAGTAGTTTCCTATGCTGTTAAAACAGTGCTTCTTCAGAAACTGTACACACAGATCCAACCTTTGTTGGAAATTTCTCCAAATGAGCACACTGAATTACTCAAAAAGCAATATTTCAGCTGAATCTAGCTAACAGCAAATGTTCTGTCTTTTCTATAGCTGCACGATTTTTAAAAACAGCATGATGGAACTTCTGGTATGGATTTAGTCTCACATTCTTTGTGATGAACAGATCATCTTTGACACACAGCAAAAAAAGTCAAAGTTTAGACAGTAAAGAATTTGAATGGAAAATGAACTATGGTTTTCAGAAGACAGCCTGCAAGCATTCAATTGCAACTCACTGACCACTGGGACCCCTACAAAAATCAAATGACAGAAAACTAAATCCAAATACTAGCTGACACATTAAGGAGTACGTAGTGGACATACTACATGTTTTCTACAAGGAACAGGAGACCTCCCATTCCTGTCTGCACTGTATCTCTGCACCCAAAACTGTCAGCACCTCTAACACTGTAGAAAAAAACAGGTGAAGCATAACCCTACCTGTCAATACCTGCAGCTATTTGCTAGCTCTGGGGTTGTCTACTTCAATTTCCAAAAGCACTACAAAAAACTCCTCAAGAGACACTTCACTAAGGTAGACTACAACTGGGATAAAATGCAAGGTCCTTACACTGACAAAGAACTACAAGACAGCAGAGGCTAGGAGCAAACAACAATTTTCACAGCTGAGAAAGATTAGATGGAGTCATGCTCCCACAGTACTAATTAAGTGATCTGCAAAATGGAGGCAAAGTGAGGCATACCAGCACCTTGACAAACTTAAGGCATACACAATGTAAGACGATAAGCACAGGTCAATTCCCTCCCTCCTCCTCTCACAGAATTAAGTCTATTCCAAGATTAATATTAGAAAACATTTAATTTCGCTGTATTTAGAAAAGCTTTTACCTTGCTGTTCTTAATGTCTGGAAGAAAACATATTCCAGTTGGCAAATCTGAAACATAAGAAAATGGTGTAAGCAGTATTTTAGATTTCTGACATGAGAACATAGCAAGTGCTAACTGTTCTCTAAGGTTAAACTGAGCCTCTGGAAGGTCTTGGCATACACCATAGAAATAACCCAAACATACACATTACCACACCACCAAACCTTGTATGTTCTTATGACAATGATCTAAAGGATCTTGTTAAAAAGGCAGGGCTT
The DNA here is from genome assembly GCA_013397755.1 of Cnemophilus loriae. NCBI lineage: Eukaryota > Metazoa > Chordata > Aves > Passeriformes > Corvidae > Cnemophilus > Cnemophilus loriae. Next base: position 361,038 of record VZTF01000896.1, on the reverse strand, counting down.
CATCAGGGCTAGAACTATAAAAATAATGAAAGGTATTTACTGCCTTAAGGATTTCCACAAGGCAGTGCAAGAAAGTAAGGAGCCACAGTTCATACTAGCAGAAGGAGGGACAAGTGTCCTGTTCCACTGCTGCATTTCGCCTACTGGACCAATTCTTTTTTTGGATCACTTTAAGCACCTTCCATTTGTCTGTGTGTTATAGTCACACATAATCCCATCGCAAGTCCCACATGACAGAGAACAGTTCAGACTTGCATACACAGATTTTAGTAAAAAAGGTTCGTAATTCTTAAGTAATAGATGTGAATAAAAGACAATTTCCAACCAACAAGTTAAAATCAAGTAACTAAATCTGATTGGCCACTATCAAGTCCAAACACTGGGCAGTCTCAGCTTTCCAAAGCATCATCGTGCAACAGTTTGGAAAAAAAAGCAAACAGAGACCACTGCTTCTTCCAGCAGGATCCATCTTTATTACACACACTCCAGGACTTGTATGTTTCTACTATGGGAAAGTTTAAAGAAAGTCTTGGGAATGCACAGGACGAAAAACAAAACAGCCTACACCACCATACACTCATTTCTGCCCTTATCAGACATTCACTCAAACATCTGGCCCCTCAGCATTCTGGGAGACAAAAATGAACTTCCACACTTGGTGTTTATGGCTGTAGTCATTCCTCTGGTATGCACCTTTCCCAAGAGAACAGAGAGTCTTTATCAAAGTTAAAATAAGTGTAACAAGCTGCTCCTCTATACAGGCCTCTCGTTAAGGCCAGGATGGCTGCTGCAGGCTGCCACTTCTGCACATTGTTTTGTTGCCAGTTACTGCCACTTCCTCAAGGCTACAGTAACAAATGACTGAAGCCAACACTTCCCTGTTAGAAGCGGTTTTTTATAAGGGTCTACTTATATTACAGGTCACAGTACTTTCTAATTCAACATCTTATCTGTCAAAATTATTAATACTTCACAAAAACCTATACAACTACTCAAAGCTTAGAAAAGGATAATGTCTAAAAGTATATATTTACTAACTATACTTACTGAATTTTAAGTGACGAGTAGAATTCAATCACACAACTAGAATCAGCAAAAACTCAGGCAAGCTTAGTATCAGTAGCCATGCTTTTGAAATAAGTTTGGGAATATTCTCTTGCTTCCACTACTCTACCCATACTTCAAAAAAAGTACAGTTTTCACAGCAAGTATTCAAAACTATTTTTTCATGCATAACCTCTCACACCAGCAATTAAAGACATCTATTACAGGTTGGAATAGGGCAAGAGAAGAGATGCGAGTTAAAACAACCTTGCAGCCTTACATTTACTGAAATAGAAGGGGTAGAGACAAGCTCCATACACTTCTTCCACAAAGTTCCTGGAACTAGGTCAGATTACTACTGGCATCCTATTTATGGTACTATATAGCAAACATTATTTTCACCAACTTCCTGTATAGCTTTGTACTTCGAGGAAAAGTTCAAGAACATGTCAACCATAAGCTTCCTCTGTTTTCAGTTTGCTCAAATCCAAGAGATTACTTTTCAAAACCCATTTATAATCTGCCATAAAACAGTGAAAGAGTTAAAAGAAGACATCTGTAGCATAAAAAGTTAATTATAGTGACAATAAGTACACAATTTTTCTCAAAATTTAAAACCTTCCAATCGCTCAAGTGGCAAAACTTCACGTAAGGTACCTTGACTGCGATTTGAATGCTCAGTGACATTCTGAGCTTGCTCTCCATATCCTGAGTGGGATTCTTTCAAATTAACACAAGTTGGCTGAGGCTCTTCAATTTGTGTAGCAACTTCCCTAGAAAGAGAATTATTTCAATAAAAAATCAGTGAGCTACACAGACCATCATCTGTCATGATAAAGATTTGATAAATTCTCCAATTTCTTTGTCTCAGTCACTCATTTCCAGTAGGATAGATTCTAGAGACCCGTCATTTTACAATAAAAGAATACATATCAAAACTACAAGGACTTCAGTTTCACATTCTAAACTGCCAAACAAATAGTGAAATTTCATGCAACATATGCCCCTCTACCTATTTGTTCCTCTCTTTCATTTCTGTAAAAAGAGGGAAAAGTATAAGGACAAAAGGGTCTACTCTGGCCAAGTTCCATGACCCGTTTGAGACCAAGTCAAACACTAGACAAGATTTTGCCTAGCCCACAATAACACCAAGCCTTTTGTTACACTAAATAAGGGACCAAATTATAAAGAACATGACTTACTGAAATTGCATGTAGTTAAATAACAGCTTTTGTAACTATGCAGGGAAGTTATCCTTCCCTTCCGGTTTTACAGAACTTCCACACAGGCTGATAAGCTAATCATGTCAGACGTTAAAATTTCATACTTTTGCTTCAATATTTTAGATAAATAAATGAAACTAACACTTGAAAGTCTAAAACACAACTATTCCATGTTCTGTGTTTTGTTTTCTTACTTGAGTACAATCAAGACACTGACTCCCTCTCAAATCTTATATTCTTCGTTTTGATAGGGACATACTGCCTAAAGTGCAATTTTATCAGTGAGAAAGACACATATTGCACTTTCTGTCACAACAGGAGCAAATCTGACCTTGGTTCAAATAATCTATGCAACAGCTTCCAATACTTCCACCACTCAGCAATGCTTTTTCAAGTGTGTCACTAACACCAATTATTTCCTAAGAAATACCAATCACTGAGGATACAAGGACGGCAAATTTAATAGAAATTGTTGCTCCTGTCTGTAGGCAAACTGCTTGATACTTACCCAAAACATATTTAAATCAGTGCAAAACGCTATTCACACACATGACATGAACCAGAAACATCAGCTTAATTCTAGATTATGTAAAGCAAACTAGGCAAATACAGGCCACATTCAGATAAGTCAATTAAATAATCATGCTTAGGACACTTTCAATTAGTGTGACAACAAAACGAAACCTCACAGTCTAGAAAACATCACTTCTGAAGATTCATTCCTGTCACGTACATGAAGTCCAATTAGTCACTCAAGCAGCAGAACGCTGCTCATGTAGGGCTGCACAGGCTAAGCGGCATCAATCACTGCAGAGGGTGCTTCCACACGGCCTAGCACTACCCCTCTTCAGGAAACACGGAGGAGCTGTTTCAGTAGGAAAAGCTGCCCAGGCTGCCAAACACTGTAAGCTAACAGGCTAATGCACAGCTGAGCTCTCCAGTTACTGCAGGCCAGTAGTAAAAGCTGCTGCTTTCAACTCTGCAATTCAGTTCTGAAGCAGCCCATAACTAGCCATTTGGTACATATAACTCTACTTACTAATAACTTACCGGTATCTGCATTTTGGGACAGAATTAGATTTTAACATACATCACTTACATGTCATCACGAAAGCAGAGGGCAAATCTTTCCACTGGCTCAGGATCTGACTGACTGCTGTGAGGAGATCGTGATGGAGGTGAATGCTTCCCTTCCAAATAGGATGCACAGTCATCAGAAAGCCTGTAAATGTAGGGCACATGCCAGAGTCATTCTAACATGCACTGCTCCTGTTTTCCAAAGAATTAGGGGAAAAACCCCATACTGATGGCCACTTATTTCCTGTAAGTTAAGACATTTCAGTATTTCAGCATTTTTTAGCTAATCTGTATTTACAGATACACATATGTACCCGGAATGCTCCTCTCCAGTTTTTTGTAGCTCTTTAGAGAAATACCACATTATAGTTTTTAGTGGCTAGTGGTGTCCTGGAACACACACTTCTGGAGAGACAGGGTATTAAAGTCTCATCTTACTTGTCATTAAGTAACAGGACAGCAGTTAAGTGCAAAGGCTTCAAATTCTTACTCTTTGCTCTACTCCTTGCAGAGCAAGTTTTAATTCTTATACACAACACTAGCTCTTACACTTTCTAAAAGGAGCCAGATTCAGGTAAGTTCAGTGAACAGTTAACAGCGTTAAGAGAACATACATGTAAAAAATATATTCTCTACATAACTTCAAACTCGAGTATTCTAAGCTGAAGAGCTGAGTTAAAAGAAACTTGACTGTAACCAGTCCAAAAATTAAATTACACTTAAAGGGCAATTTTTGAAAATGTTAAGTACTTTACGAGTTACAAATTAAATGCAGATTTTTCACTGGTAATACAGACAATCCTACGTTTACTGATTACTGAGATACTGATTGGTAAATAGTTTTATCACCGACCAAGTAATCTGTGAAATGAATTTTAACTCTTTAGAGTTAAATGCTTCAACTGGTTTTTTACATAACTGAGTGGCACTTACTGATACCCTCACCTGTTGTCACCGCCCGCTTGGCTCCTGGCAACAGTGGAGGCTGCCACAGGTAACCCCGGGTTGGAGGAGACGGTGACATTTTCAAATAGGACACTCGCGCTGCTGTTCAAGGAATGGCCTAAGAAGCTCGGGAACGTCTCGTCAGCGATATTCCTGAAGTCTTCCATCATGCTGAGCACGCTGCCTGGAACAGCACTCGGCACGGCAACACAATCAGCCCCGGTCCGGCAGCATCTGCAAGCAAGATCCACACAGCTTCACCCTTACACAAGTCAACGCACTTTACTCACACATCACTGACAGCATTCCTGGGCAATCACGCCGCTTTATCCACAAACGTGCTCAAGAACCATTCCCAGTCCTCTCCCAACACGACTTTTGGGGGACACACTTTCACAACCTTCTTGGAGCGCCTAAAAAGAGCGGTGCTCCTGCGAGCCACAGCAGCGCCGCTGCGAGACGTGCCAGCCTATATTTAGCCCGTAAAGCCGCCCGGACCGAGGCAGTCCGAGCCTGCCTTCCTCCCTTCCCGGCCCCTCCAGCCAGCACCTGAGGCGATACCAACTCTGTGTGACCACGGGCCGCGGCGGGAAGGCTCCGGCTGCTCACCGGCAACGCTCCGCCGCGCAGGCCGGCGACGGGGGAGCGGCTGGAAGCCGGAGACACCCTTTTTGCCCAAACAGGAGTGGGAGAAGGGCTCTGCCTTTCCCGAGAGTCTCAAGAGGAGCAGGAGCGCTCGCGAACAGACGGACCGACCGCCAAAACGCGGGATCCGCCCCCCAGCAGCCGGGCGGGCTCCGCTCCCTCCCCTGGCGCGCAACGGAAACGGCCGCGGGACCGCCC
>VZTF01000896.1:341162-355887 GCA_013397755.1 Cnemophilus loriae | reverse complement strand
CGTCCCGCGCAGCCAATGGCAGCGCCCCAAGCGGAGCCGGCGATCGGGCGGGAGGCGGGCAGCGAGAGCGGCCGGGCACGCGCTGCGGGCACGCTGATTGGGCGACGCGCGCGGCACCGCCCAGCCCCGCCCCCGGCGGCGTCCCGGCGGCCGTTGGGCGGGAACGGGGGGCGGGCGTCTCCCGAGGGAACGGTGTGGGCGAGGGTGTGGGGGCATCGGTGTATTTTGTCTCAGGTATTTGCTTTCAGGCCGGCCAGGTTTGCATCCCCGTACCAGTGCGTAACTCGGGGTCTTCCAGGGAAAGGGCCGCTGAACGTCCCGCCCGACTCTGCTGTCCCCGTCCTACCTAAAAATGGAAAAGAAGAAAAAAAAAAAAGCTTCATTCGGATTAACTCATGTAACGTTGTTTATATTCCCGGCTTTGTTTTCTGTCCCGTTTTTGCCATCTGAATCCGTTAGATGAGGCTGACAAACAGAACCGTTAGGGTTGGAAGGAACCTCTGGAGATCGTCCAGTCCCACCCCCCTGCCAAGGCAGGGTCACCTAGAGCAGGTGACCCACTCCGGGTTGTTTTGAGTGTCTCCAGAAAGGGAGACTCCACGACCTCCCTGGACAGCCCGCTCCAGTGCTCTGCCACCCTCAGCGTAAAGTTCTTCCTCACGTTGAGGTGGAACTCCTTGTGTTCTAGTTTATGTATAGAACATGGAAAATTTCGTTTCCATGCTGAAGCGTACGTGTCACATTTTTTAAGTAGAGGATGAGAGCAGGTGCCTTCCAAACGCATACGCGTGTGTGCGTGCGCATGACAACTTCAACAGATCTACATCAAATTCAGTGCTGTCCAGGATGTTTTCACAATGCATTTCTACAGTTGTATTCCTGGTATGGAGAGTGCAAAAATCTACGAGAGTGAAAACCCACGTTTGTTATAATCAGAAATTCATACTCGTTCAAATACGCTCAAAACAAAAGCAAACAACAACAAAACCACAACACACACAAACCACACACACACACACACAGAAAACCAAAGGAAAACAAAGAACACCACTAAAGCCATCTCATGGCTACTACTTCTAATCCTGGAAGTTTAAGCTGAGATGTGCTCCAAGCACAGAAGCAGTAGAAGGGCTAGTGTGGATATTCTTTCAGAAGAAGGAAAGGAAGCACAGCCTTACAAAGCGCTGGATAAATTTAAAATATTGAGTAACCTGCTGTAATTATGCCTTTCAAAGCCCTTTTATAATCTTCCCTCCTAGAGTTCTGCTGCTTATGTCCAAGGGTCCAGATCCTGCAAAGAAGTACAGTTCACAGGCCTGAGTCAAGGGAATAGAGGGAAGCATGAGTTTGAGGAAGCAGAGGTGGAAAGTCAGGGATGTGGATCCAGAGAGGTCAATGCAAAATAGTAGAGGCAGGGGTCAAGGCAGGCATCAGCCACAAAACCAGCCTGAGTTCATCTGCTGAGGTTAAAGTACTTGGCCAGTGTGTTCTAACATGACTTGTTTGCACTGAAACTAACAGCATGTTTCCATTAGTAAGAAGTGTGACTGGAATTAGGATATCTAATAATAACACATGTTCATCACAGACGAAAATAATGTGACCAGGCTGAATAAACTATAAACAATGCACTACTAGGAGGTGCAAAAAATTGTCATTACCGTAACTGGTTATTCTGTGACCCCTTCAAGGGTTAAGACAGGAATTCTGCAAGTGGCTTAACACTTCGAAAATATGTTGTGTTGCTTGCATACCCAGAAAGTTTGTTCTGGTTTAGGAATGAATCCCAGTGTAACAATGCTGATAATTTTTTTAATAATTATTCATTCTCCCTCAGAGGAATAGTTACTTTCCACCCCTCATTTAAGCCTTATCTTTTAATCATGTAACATTTCTGTTTACCATACAAAGTTGGCATGGTTTTGTGTTAACTTTTTCTGGTAAAGGTATAAAACTTTTTTTCCTTCCACACTTCTGTTCCTGCTGGCTGGAAAGTATCAGCAGCCTCCCTCCACACCTGTTCAGCAAGCACATTCTAACACCAATGTACCTCGTGGGTTTTTAAATTAAAACTTGATTCCTCAGAGAGAAATAAAGAAACCAATGTGGTGGATCTGAGCAAATGAAATGTTCAGAATACAAGTAAAACTCACAAGAACCTGTCACTTTGGAAAAATACAGGTTGCCTTCTCCCTTACCTCATAGAAGTGGTCTAGTCCAGGAAACAGAGTTAGTCCATTTTGAAGCACATTGAAATACACTATTACACTTCGGGTTTCTGCTGCACAGAGGCCTCCTCCTTCCTTCCCCCCCAGGATCTGCTCAACAAACTCAGCAATGACATCCTGTGCAGGAATGCTACTCCCAGGTAATACCATGCATTCTTTGTCCAGCATTATCCTCGGGCCTGTCTTGTACCAGTCTGTGTCAGTGCCAACACGCTGATCCACAGCAGTGATGTTCCTGTGCTGACACATCAGAAAAGACATTTGACATTTTTCAAGCCAGCACTCTTTCTTCAAAATGTCCTGATTTAATTCAATCACTGGAAAATAATTGAGAGGTAATGTGAAACGCAACAGCTCTAGCAGTCTCTGCAGACCTTCAGCACACCCACAGGAAAGTCAGAGCAGACCCTGAGGCACAGACCTGGAATATGCAGCTGCACATCCAGAATGGCACAAAAGCAGACCTAAGAGAATGGACACCTGAATCAAAAAAATCTCCTTCATCAGGAACCTATTAAAATAGAAAAAAGCCTATTACATGGAAAAGCATACGAATACAGATCTTTCAGAACAAGTTTATTAGTCAACCACAATTATAAAATTTAAATATTTATACAGCAAGATGGAAAATTCTTAAGTAACCAAACACTTCAAATTATTTTGCTGCAGTATACACAGGAATGGTTTTGTTTCTTTAACAAGCTGATCCAACATCATTCTTCACTCACAAGTGTCTTGAAGGCATGTCTAATTTTGAGAATGTGTTTCACATGTAAATGCAGTATACAAAAAAAAAAAATTAAAGGCCATACTAAACTGATTTCAAAAAGAAGAAAAAAAAAAAAGAAAAAAGGACAGGCACATTGAAGTCAGCTACTCCATAAAGAGCTCGTGGCTAATACTGTTTATACATGTTGCCATAGTTCAAAGGGTACAAATTAAAATGGTCCTTTGATACACAAATGGCATGTTCTAAATGTTTTTTGTTTTGCAAAACATGCATAAAGTTCCCAAATTTTAAAAAAGTCTTCTGTATCAGAGAAGGAATACAAAGGCAGCCAGAAATGGAAGCATTCACAAACACCAGAATAAAGGCCCTTCAGAATTTATTTAAAGTAACATATTAAACCCCTTCATTCTCAGGTAAAAGATTAAGAGGCCGAGATACACATCGTCTGCGAGGGTGAGGATACTGGAGGTTGGCAGTGTCAGCATCACAAGACTGCTCTATCAGAGGAGGAGGAGGAAGGAGCTGGGCATGACTGGACCATCTTGATCCAGCCCGTGGGGAATCCAGAGGGGGAAAGAAATACCTGAAACAATTAAGAAAGGAACAAAACACGAAAACAAAAAACCAAACAAAACAAAAAAACAAAACAAGAAAAGAAGAGAAAGGTAGTAAATACAAGGAGAACCAAAGGGGAGAAAAGACATGCTGGAAAAAAAAAAGGCTTTAGTATATCCATGCCAAAACCAATAGAACATAATAGCAGAAATCAAGGCTTGTAATTCAAAACAAGACAAATCTGGAAACTCTTCTTTAAAGCAAAATAATACAGTCTTTTCCACTGAAATTCATTGAAAATAATACCATAGTCATAGTCCTAGTATACATTTTTACAGAAGAATGGATTGCTTTGGAAATCAAAAGGGTGGTGCAGTACAGCTATTAACAGGCTTTAATTCTCCCAGAATTTCTGTGATTTTTTAACAGCTTTCAGTAATGCTTTGTTTGTGACACACAATACACATTAAATATTATCAAAGTACATTTGCTGTATATGCATCTAATTCAGATTAACTGCACAGCATTTCTAGAATAGACGTAAAAACGTAATTGTTTTTACATTAATGATATACATTTACAGAGAATAACTACTTTGAATGAAATACAGTCTTTGTACCTATTTACATGTTTCTGCAAAATCCTCAGTGTAAATTCAAGATTCCCGGTGAATGCAAAATTCAGAATTATGCCATTCCATGTAATTTTGCTGCTGTTTTTATTAGAACTTACCCGTAACACTTGTGCATTTTAGTATAACTATGTTATGTTTTCTGTCTTGTTTACAATTCTGTGGACTTACATCAAAGAACGGCTATCAGTTTATTAATGAAATTATGGGACAATTAACAACAAGTTGAATTTTGGTTTATATCTTTGTATGGCTAAAGTGTTTGCATTTTTTAAGGATACTATGTTTAGAGAATTTAAGTACTCCATGTAATTGTAATTATTACCATAGGAATGTACAAATACGTATCAGAAAAAGTACTTCTCTTAGGATGAAGAAAGTATGACAGTACTTACAAAACATTTATTTGAAGTCATACTAAAGAATATAAATGAAGCAACACCAAACTACTAAAAGCCATCATCTGTACAATTGTCATAACAGTTTTCTTATTCCTTTAGAACTAACAGTTCCATGTATTACAAAGCAGTTACAACCTTGTAACGTTTAGGAATCTTAATCAAATGATGAACACTCTGAAATGCAAAACAAATTGGTTCTCAAAACAATTTTAATGAAAGTTATTGTAATGGTGATTTCCCTCCTCCCATCCCAGTCAAGGACAAAAATTCTTGTTTTGAATCATGAACTATCTTTTAATTTGACAAGCTTTCAAAAATACGTTCTGATGGAAGTTTTGGGGGTTGGGTGGGTTGTTTATGGTTTTTTCCAAACAAGATGCCTCTCCAAATATTTTTCTATCAGGCGTTCCATCAGTATCAAACTGTGCAGGCTAGTACAAAAAACACACACAACGTGTTTTAAAAAGGCTTTTTGAACAGCATTTAGTAGTTAGCAGGCTGCTGGTGTCTTGGGAGAGGTCAAACGGCGTTGGGGAAGGGAAAAAGGAGTTCGTTTTCCATTCCTGTGTGCATGCAACAAGCAGCAAAACACCAAAGTTACTCCAGTTAGCTTGGTATCAGCTCTGCTTTCTGTTAAAAAGGACATAATACAAATGGAGAATGGAAATTGTATCATAAATCTAGACACACAATTATATCAACATAATAATACAGCCCTACTGGTTTATTTCCTAACAATCTACATCATCTGTTCTGAAATTTGAGTCCAAATCTAGTTTGTTCATAGTGCTTTTATAATCTTTTTTAGATCTGCCTATGCTATAAACTGTTTTAAGTTTTTAAATGTATAGACATGAAACACAGCATGTACAGTCAGAGACAAAATAAGTTATGTGTAAGATACCTATTTAGTCAAATGTCAATGCATAAATCTTTATCAGCATGTTAACACTAACACAGAAGTTAGCAACTCTGCTTATGCAATTCAGGCCAATGTCATCATAAAAGAAAACATGTAGTTAAGTTTGTATCTAATATAATAAAGCTCAATCCTAGGACAACACACCATATGTCTGGAAATTCGAAGGCCACTGACTTAATTCTGGAAATAATACTTTGTTACAAATCGGAGGCAAGAATAATTTTTTACAAACCAAAACAAAACACCTTCCGAAATACAGAGCAATGAAGGGAGTCTAAAATAATGCTAGAAGTTTCAGTTTCACAATGGCTTAGCAGCAAGTTCAGGGACAGAAGAGCCACCAGTGGGGTGGGGAGAGGTAGTCTTGCTGGCAGCACAGTCTTAGGTAAGAAGATTGTGAAACCACACCCTATGCTAAAGAGCTGTAAGACAGCCTGAATTTCCCCACAGGAGCCCAAGCAAATACAGCCACACAGCTCTGGATACACCATTCCCAAGGCAGGACTGTGTTTCATTTGCTACACTGCAAGTAGAACCTGGAAACACGACCAACATCATTCTGCTGCCCTTTCTCATAGGGACTGGGCCCATTACCACCTCTCACGCTCCCATTTATCTTGTGAGGAAAATGTGAAACCTGTTCTCTGTTCAACAGCATTAGGGATCTTGAACTGCCATTCAGGACTGACTGCTGAAAAGGAAGGAGGGGGCAGGCTGGTGCTACTCTCCAAAAGCAAACTCTACTGATAAGCATTCCAAACTGAAAAAAACCCCACATTAGTAGCTGCACATGGATGGAAAGGGATGTTATCCCAAGGCACTGGAAACAAAGGTGGCCACAAAACTTGGAAACTGCTGCTATAGATTCTGGCCACATCTCATCCTTACATAGGACTTACAATCCTGTAAAGCTGATTGTACACACTGCAACATACAGATGCAGGACTCAGCATATTTCTACATTTCAGCATGCACAAATTAAAATGTTTTTTCAGAAGAGGCAGTAGAATTTACCCACTAAACAGCAACTATTACAGAATAAAAACCTAACGGAGATTGAGGTGAATTATCTGCAATACGAATGCCATATGAGGAAAATTTTAAAAACCACAAAACTTTTATTCAATTGATGCTACACACCTGCAGAAAACAAGTAAACTAACACTAACATTTGATTGCTGAAACCATACATTATGAAGTAATTTTCCTCCTTCCCTTCTGCTACATTATCCCAGAGAAAAACAGAATTTGTTGCTGGTATTTTTGCTTCACTTTTAAACATATATCTAAAACAAAAGGACAGTTACACACCAGTAGGATAAAGCTTCTCCTTCTTTGAAACTATTTCAGAAACGTTGTTTTTAATAATATGAAAGGACTAAAAATGAAAATAGTTGTTTACATTGCTTATTTATACAGACCGATTCAGTACGACTTACTGTTTTGTTCATTTACCTCTTAACACTGGCATAACAGACAACACCACAAGAGCAAAACCAGAAGAGCTTGTAGAACCACTCATGCAATAAATGACATTGCACTTTAAAAACATGTAAAACAAATATGAGAGCTAAATAAAATTAAGAAGATTCAGAGAAAAGACTATTTACTGAAAATCAGTCTCTCTACTAATTAACCTACCTGCTGGCAGATGATCCATTTAGTGAATTCTGTAGACTTGTATTGGCTGAACCTAGAGAGGCATTAAAAATTCCCTGCTGAGAACTACTATTCACCGGACTCCCGTTACCTTTCAGTATACCAGTACACTTCCAGTTGTCCATGTAATTAGCTGCAAACACAGATATACAGAAACTGTTAGTTTCTATTCCGAAGCTCAGCTTTCCCTACAAATATGTTTCAACTGCCACACACCTGGTGTGAACCAGAACTGAACTTCAATACCAATACATCAACTGCAAACAGCTGAGGATCTGGCCCTTTAGCTCCCTGATATTCTCTGCCTGTCCATAATTTAAAACTCAGTTTCCGCTATTACAATACTGAGGAACAAATGAGAATGTGTAAGGAAGCTGCCAGTGGGTTTTTGTTGTTGTTGTAGGGATTTTGGGGGGATGGGGGGACTGGTTTGGTTCATGGAGGTGGGTGCATTTATTTATTTGTTTGTTTTCTTTTAAAAATGTAAACAGACAAAAGCCATTTGCCTGGACATGGTGACTGAATGTAGATTTTCTGGGTTTAGCAGCAAGAAAAGATCTCTCTTACTTTTTAAAATGACAACTTTATGTACCTCTAGTCTGGTGAACCAATTTCAGGGTACAGTAACAACTATTCACAGCAGCCTAAATCATGCAAGTATTCCAGCACAGAAAGTTATTTCTGAATTCTGTTTTCCTTAAACATAAACAGAAATATAGAAAAAATATCTATCTTTCAAAAATCTAAAATGGACACTCATTCCAAATTACGTTTTGAGTAAAACTTCTCAAGTATATTCAGCAGACTACAAAGTTAATGTGTTTCAGGTGGGTGACCTTACCCTTCCAGAGCCTAACACAGCCATCATCACCAGAGGAGGCAAGCACTGTGCCTGTAATATTCCAGCTGACTCGCCACACCTGGGAGTTGTGATTATCAAACTGTGCCACAATATGAATTTCAAACTTTGTTAATCCTCCTGATGACGTCAATTCTTTCCTGTTTAAGAGAAAAGTGACAGTTCTGCACACAACTGTTCAAAGGTCTGGGCTTGAACATGATGTCAGAGAGGACTACATCTTTCAAGCAGTTCATGTAACAAGTGTTATTAGATTAGGTATTCAGACAAAATTATAGACTTGCTCACAGTCTTGTCGCCTTAAAAATCAGGTTGCTAGAAACAATCCTGAATACATTGTTATTAATTTTGCTTTGCAGAGACTATTCAAACAAGACTGTATAGTATGCATCACATCAAACCAAACTATCTTCCTCTTAAGCTCACCTTAGAGGTTTTAGTGTGAAAATTCGTACGTCTTTGGTTGCTACAGCCAAGATGTGGAAGGATCTTCCCAGATTTGGAGCAAATGCAATATCATGTACAGGATCTGTGACTGTCATCAGAGCTTCTGCTTTTGCATATTTCCTGTACAGTGCAAGAAATTAACCTTTAATGCCATGAAAATTGCCAGTGAGGCAAATTATATAAATCAGATATAGTGGAAAGGGGAAAAAGGGTTAAGTATACACGATAAGACTTGCAAAAATAAAAGTATTTTTTAACATAAATTTAGGCAATAATTTCAAGCAGATTTCTTCAGAAATTGGATCTATCAGATACAGTAGCCACTAACTACAGTATGCTACAGTATTGTAAGTTATACAACAAAGCAAGAATTGCAGTACAAAGAACATTTTTGTCTACAATTGGAAAAGGGAAGTCAGAAGAAATATTCCATTCACAAATCTAAAGGGAATTTGCATCTCAGTAACTTACTAAATTTTCCATGCTTTTAAGCACGCCACTGTCTGCCTCCTCTGCTATATGATAAACACATATTCCACTTTCTTAGTAGGCTACAGTAATTTTATTGTTAATGCATGGAGAGCATTGCCTGAAGCTGGGCATAAAATCCACAGAACACTCTGGCTCCTTTCCCACATCGATCATTCCCAATCAAACACAATTTCTCTGTTATTTAACTGGAAGTGGTGGTGCACAAACTTCCTAGCCTTTTCTGGTTCTGTGAACTCTTGACTGTACAAACTGAACTTTTACAGCATATGAGCAATTCACAGCACTTTCTGTCATTATAATCATGCCTTTAAAATCGCTGTAAGGTGGCTTTGAACAAAACAGTGCCTGGTGGAACACAATTCAAATTTCAACTGTTAATTCCTTGTGCAAAATTAAACATATAATTTAGTAGACACACAAACAACATTTAATAGCCAGACATCTTCTGCTGTATCGGCTGAACCAGCAGTTGTGGTGGCCGGGGGGCCAGAGAGCTGAGGTACAGAGGTGACCCGCTGGTGGGCAGACTCCCCTTTACCTCAGTGAGAAAGGCCTCCCCCACTGATCCTATGGAGATTCGGTCTGTCTGACTGGCCAACAGACACACGCCCCTTGTATCCCTTAAGAGGATGTAATCCAACCCCACTCTGCCCCCTCCTTATTCCCCATTGGTTGTTCTTGTATTACCTCACTCCCTCCTGTATCCCTTTATAAGGCTATCCCAAACGAAAGCGTGTCCCTTTGCTACTTCCCCCGCCCTTTTGCTGCGTCCTTTTGCTGCTTCCCTTCCCCCTTTGCTGCTTCCCCCCTCGCCTCGCCCTTTCCCCTGCTCCCTTGCCTCCTTGGACTGCATCGAAACAGATAAGTAATAAACTTCAGTGCTCCAGCAAGGGCCGCCTCTGACTCTTTGCCTCTAGTGACGCCTGAGCTGGCTGGCTCAGTGTGAGTGGCTGCGTGTCTCCACCGCACTGGTGAGAGAGCTGATCTGCAGGGTGCCAAGAAGCACCGCCAGGGGTTCCTTAGCCAAAGATTCCCTTTGGGATAAGCAGCAGTTCCTCCACCAACACCCCGCACGGCGATAATCTTCCTTTTAATTTTTCCCCTTTTCATTTTTTTTAAGTCTTACTATATGCTTTAAAATGCTGGTAAGAGTATTGACATTTCTGCACTAACAGGGAATAAAATTATCAATAACATTTCTGTTAACATCAGTTACCATTCAGAGGTCTTTCTCTCTTTTCCCACCCAATGGATCAGAGACAAAATTAAGGTATTATTATTTACTACTTCACTCCACATCTAATGATAGGAATAAAAGGCTATATATTATAAGCAATTTTATAATCCCACAAACGTTATATATTGTTATTTAGCATACCTGGTATTTTCATTATATTCATAAATTTGAACCTTAGCCAGTATATTTGGACTGTTGTCATCACTTCCTACAGCTATCATTGGAGAATGTGCTCGAGAGCTAAAAAGGGAAAACAAATACTGTTATATTCACAAATGATCCCATAGAAAGTACACCAAGCCATTTGTTAAATTTCAAACACATTATCTATAGAGAAACAAAACAACACCACGAAATATGACAAGGAAAAAATCACAAAGAAATGGGAGTTAAATGCTATTCACAGTTACCACTATTTTCACTCTGTTGTTTTGAAAGCCACTTTATACACTCACTAAGGTGAAATCATTAGGCAACATTATTTAGAAATTCAAGATTATGTTCTCAAAGAGAAGAATTGACTTCCTATAATAGACTGCATTAGCAGTTTAGTATGTGCCACAAGTTTCATGGCAGAGTCTGCATTCTTTGCAGTGCTTTTAATGATTGATTTAGTGATATTTCATTCAGGTTTTGGAAGATAAATCGCATTAGCTAAATGTACGTGAACTCTAGTTTTTAAATCAACTTTTATCCTATCCCATGCATTAAAGTGAATGCCTGTACTCCAAACCTTCAGCACAGACTACTGCTAATGAATAGAAGAGTAACTGGATCAGCAGGACACAACGCTATGTCTCCAGGGAAAGCCATTAAGTGCTTCTGGACAAACAGAAATCAAAGCGGTTCAGCTTTGAATGTTTTTATCCCTTCCTGTTACAGTCATAAAGCAAATGTTTTACTATCATACCTTGAAGGATTCCAAGAAATACAACTGCAGCTGAGCTTACAAGAGATTTCATGCTGCAGTGACCACTGGCTGAGATTCATCACATCTGGAGCTTCATAGATCCTTACAACTCCATCTGCTGAACAGGTTGCTAACATAAGACCCATGTGCTTGGGAGCGAACTTCACATCTGTAACGGATGTCCTACTGTCTACTAGAGTGGTCCTCTTGACCTGCAAAGAAATTTCCATCAAAAATTTATTCCCTATTTAGGGTTAATCAAAGTCTGACAACACCATTTCATAGGAGTGCTTACATCTTCCACCAAAAAAATTTCCCCCCCCCGTGAACTTTTCTATTGTTTGAAAGATGCGCAAGAACAGCCAGAGCTGTTTCAAATGATCTCTTGCCAAAGAAAAATCCAACTTCAACTGTACTGTAGATGGGAATTAATGTCTGCAAGTTGTTTGCCAGGGAACATCCTATTATGAAACACTGATAATAGTGACACTAACTGGCCTGAATGTAGCCAGGTAGCTGTTTTCCTCAAATGTTTTAAAAATACTTACTTTGTGTTGGAATATTGCCACGAATGAACAAAACGTAGCCAAAATCAGAAACTTTATAGTAATAGAAAAGAAATCTCACCCAGTGACTCTGGCCTCGGAGTTTATCATTTGACTCTCCCACTATTTCTTCCCATACAGCTGCTGTTCTATCAAATGAGCAGGAAGCCAGGACCTGCCCAAATTCAGGATGGGCCCATGTCACACGCCACACTGATCCACTATGTGTCTGCAAGACAACATGAAAACACTGTAGAGAAGCATACTTACTGCGCTAGTGCATGACTTTCTAAAGAAGAGAATTCTAGGAAGTAGTAACACTGTTCCTTTGAAACCTATGTTCTTTTATGCAGTTACATAGCAGTTGTTGCAGTTCTTTATTCCAACCAGCACTGCAAAGTTTTGTTGCTATTGGTGTTTAAGAGACAATTATGACAAGCGTATTTCAAGGCATTATTTATTACTACTTCAAGTTCCAAACTAGGATTCTGCCTTGATGCAAAAAGTACAGCTTTGTTCTCAATCAAATTTCAGCCATCACCATGTTCACTTCTAGCTTGCCTGAAGTTTTCAAAAGCATCTGCAGAGCATTACTGATCTTCTTTATAATATTAAGCTCCTCTTCCATACCTAGTCAACATTCCTGTCTTAGAGAAGGGGAATTCAAAAGCCTCCTTTGCATGTCCATTTACAGGGATGAATGCATTAAATACAAGCTTAAGAACAATTGAGAAGTGATTATCCAATGAAGCAGAACCTCTATATGACATAGTTCTCAGAAACGTTTTGGAGAACAAAAAAGAGAGGTCAGATGTCGTAACATTTAATAGGCAGACATCTTCCTTTTAATTTTTCCCCCTTTCAATTTTTTTAAGTCTTACTATATGCAAAAGGAAATATTCAATTAAAAATTAAGGTACCGTTTTCAACTCGCTGAACAGCAGTCACTGACATGTTTGCTGATACCAGTCTGCCAACATAACTAAGTACTAACCAGAGCAGACTGCATGTTAGACTCTGCTTTAAGTGAGAGGCACTAGAGTGAGATGTTTCATAAAAGCGAACAAAAAGTATTTTAAACAAGACATACAGAATCTACAACAAACCAAAAGTATTTCTACTCTAAAATTCAGCAGAAATGAAGCATGTTTCTTCAAAAACAAAGGAGAAATTGTGGTTATGTCTGTGTAATTTTTACAAATACAAACCTTCCAGCTGGCAGTGCAATGCCAATCTCCATTTTCACTTTTGTCCCAGACCTATTGAGAAATCAAAATACAATCATACAGTGCGTAAATAAAGCTTGCTAACTGCTACTTTAAAGACAAAGCCATTCATATATATATATATATAATGAAAATAAATAAAAATATACACACACCCCACTAAACATTTTCATCCAGGGCAATGCGCCTGGTTCAATAAGCAATTGCACTTCACCCAGCAGTGAAAATATCCCTACTACAAGTAGGGAGAAGAGGCACCACGTGCAAAATCCACTATTGTATGACTGCTATCTCTTTTTAAACAGTAAATTACATAGAAAAGAAATTATTACAATTCCCAATTCTTCACTTTGTTCCAAGAGTACACTACTCTGTTTCATTCTAGAGCCCCCAGGATCCTCACGTGCTCAGCTCTGGTTGCAAAACCCTCATGCAGCTCCCACCACTCATCCCAAAAGCAGAGGACGACAGCAAAATAGACATCAGGATAGTGGGGGAACAGATCTTGTTTCTTTTTATGAGATTTTTAACCACATGCAAGTCACTGAACCTTCCCCTCTCTTGATTTCTCACACATCTTTATATTTATGACTTTTTTACTGCAAAATTACTTAGAAAGTCATGAACATAACCAAGTGAAAGACACCACCTGACACCCACTCCTGTTTGTCACTCATGCACTTGAAAGTTGTACTGAAAGTCACCTCCCTTCTTCCACTTTGGATCTCTAATACAACCCTCATGTTGTCCCTCTGGTTGGAGGAAAACTTCTGAACAGTCTCATAAAGGATTCAGTTATTACTGGAAAGTAATATTACGCTGCTAAAGACCATAGTTTCTGTGTTCAACCCACCTCCTGGCATCTTTTTTAAGAACTGCAAACTCCGGGTAGTCAGTCTAAACCAAAGATCCCCATGGCTTTGGCTTACTTTCTGGGGGGACCATTTTGTTGTGGTTGGTTACTTGCTTTTTAGTCTGTGGTCAGGAAGAAGGGGCTGTTCTCCCTTGTTCTTAAGCCTAATCTACATATGACACACCTTTCCAAGAAAAAAGTGACTTTCTCCACTCTTTATCTGGACTTAATAAAAAACATGACCGGTCTCTGCAAATTAGATTTCTTAAATCTGTCCATGTGACTCCCGAATTTTTGCCCATCCTCTCACTATGCCCAAAAAGGGGAAAAAGCAATCAACTTTTCGTTAAAGTAAGTATAAAGTCCTACTTTATTTCCTCTAAAGGAATGTAAAAATTAAGGCTTCTAGTATTTTACACTTTCCCTAATCTGCCAGGGCACACACGGAACACTCCGGCTTTTTGCTTACTGGCACTTCAGCTTCTTCCCATAATAAGTACAAATTATTGGCACTACACTGCGAAACAATAGTTTCTTTCGTAAATATTCTTTAGTAAACACAGATTTTCAGCTGAATAAACAAAACAAGCGGCACGGCTGCAGGCACAACAGCGAGGAATGTTTTCCCTGCCGCAGCAATGGGTCGGAAGCGGAGTTCCCGTGTTTACACGCGTTCGCGCACACACAGACACAACGTGCATTAAGTGCGAAAGCCTCCCGCCCCCACGGCCCGACACGGCACCGGGACCTCCCGCGGACCGAGCCCTCGGCTGCGCCCCGGCCCGGCCCGACCGCAGCCCGGTAGGCCGCGCACGGCCGGTGCCGCGACACTCCCCCAGCAGCAGGCCCTGCGGCTCCCCGCTCACCTTGACGCTCTGGTCGCTGGAGCAGGTGGCCATGCGGCGCCCGTGGAAGTCGAAGGACACATCGTGGATGAGGTCGCGGTGATCCGCGGCGATGCTGCGCGCCACGAACATCCCGCCGCGGCCCCCCTCGCGCGCGCAAGCCTCACGCGGCGGGCCGGGGGGGG
>VZTF01000896.1:320936-341122 GCA_013397755.1 Cnemophilus loriae | reverse complement strand
ACAGCACAGCACAGCACAGCACAGTCGGCCGCCGCGGGTCGAGGCGGTGCGTCCCTCCGCGGGAAGTTATCCCGCCGCCGCGTCCGACTGCGACATGTCCCTTCCCGCAAGGACGGGACGAGAGGACATAACCTCAAGCTGCACCAGGGGAAGTTTAGGTTGGACATTAGGAGGAATTTCTTCTCAGGAAAGGTGATTAAATGTTTGAATGGGCTGCTCAGAGGGATGATGGAGTCACCGTCCCTGGAAGTGTTTAAGGAAGGACTGGACGTGGCACTTGGTGACACGGTGATGTTCGGTCACAGTTCGGACTCGATATCTCGGAGGTCTTCTCCAACCGAACTGGTTCTGGGATTCTGTGTGGTTGCCAGCCCGGGGCGTGCGGGCCGCTCCACGCTCGCGAGCCGTGTGCGCGGCGCCCTTGGAGCGCGCCGGAATCGCGTTCCATAGCGGATCTGAAAAGCTGCGGAGCTCGCTGTGATAATGCAGATCAATAAACAAACAGCGCGGCGCTGTGTGATGCACTGCATTTGCTTCGTTGATGATTTACTGTATTAATGAGCGCTGTCAAATGAGCCCTGTGGTGCGAAAGAATGTGAGACTTGCTTCTGTGTCGGGGAAAGGTTTGGGAGGATGAAGTGCGTGACCGACAATGCAGGCAGGGGAGGACTCTGCGGACAGGTTGGAAACTCCTCTGAGGAAAGGCTGAGAGAATTGGGATTGTTCAGCCTAGAAAAGAGATGGCTTAGGGGTGACCTAATTGTGGCCTTCTAGTACCTGAAGGGAGCCTACAAGAAGGATGGAGAGACATTTTATAAAGGTGTGTAGTGACAGAAAAAGGGGGAATGGATTCGAACTGAGGATAGGTTTAGATTAGATATTAGGGATAAATTCTGTACTGTGAGGGTGGTGAAGTGCTGGAACAGGTTGCCCAAGGAACCTGTAGATTCGCCATCTCTGGAAGTGTTCAAGACCAGGCTGGATGGGACTTTGAGCAACTGGGTCTAGGAAAGCTGTCCCTGTCCATAGCAGGGGGTTTGGAACTAGGTGGTCTTCAAGGTCCTTTCCAACCCAGGCTATCCAATGATTCTAAGTGAGACATGGTGGGGGTTGGATAAGATCTAGACTATGAAGTAGGAGAAGCAGAATAGAGCCTGGCATGTGGTAGAAAACACATCACAAGTGACTGAGCTCTGGGTGGGAGCTACAGACCAGTAATGACTGGTTTGTAGTCAGAGGGCTGTGCAAAATAAATGAACCACAGCAACTGGAGACTCTTGGGGGCTCAATACTCTCACCCCTGACCTACCACCTTCCAGAGAGCCCCTCACTAGAAGAAGCACTTTCTTCCAGTTTGTATCCTGCAGTATCAGCTCACAAACTGGGTCATGCAGCTCACAGTGCCAATACTTTTTAAATACCATTCATTTGTTGTATCACGGAGCACAAGACCATTACAGCATCTTGTTTTTAAGGAATATTTAATCCCCAAGCTGTGTTATTTCCTAAGTCTTCTGAAGATAACTACAATAGCTGTTAAGTACTAACAGAGACAAAATAATTCATGCACTGTATTCCAAATAGCAATAATGCAGTCAGTAGATTTAAGAGAAAAAAATAATAATAACATTATGATCAGGGTAATAAACACCAAAAGCAAATACACTTGTATTTAACTGGTTTATATTTCAGGTCCAAAACAGTATTGAAGTAATCAGAACACCTTCAGTGCCTTATAGCTATGATCCAGTTTTCCAATCATTTATTATGCAAAAAGGGAAAAGGATGAAGTTCCCTGAAACCAGATATACTCAAATTCTCTGGATTCAAGTCAAATTCAGACCTTTTCTAGAAGATTTTTGGTATCTGCAGCTTTAACAGAAAATAAGTTTTAACATTTTCTAAAAGACTTTTGCTTCTCACTACCTCATTTAAAATTTTCGTGTTCATGGCAATGAAGAGTCAAATTCTGTCCACTCTGAATAGAATTTGTTCAGAGATGTCCAAATTCTTCTCAGAATTATAAAGAAACCATTATGTGCTTGTGAAACAAACCTGATAGTTTGATATTTAGTGCATTTATTTTCAAAAACTGCAAACTACATTCAGTAGGGACTGATGGAGGTGCTGTTATCACATGCCAGAGGGATCCCTTCACTCTTTCTGCATAACCTGCATGCATAATATGCAAGTATTTAGCACCCTAATGCATGTGTTTCGTTGGTAGGCCTTATATTAAGAGTAGATATGGCGGTACTCAAATGTGATGAAGAATTATAATACGTAAAAAATAATAGATTAAGATAAATTACAACAAACTTGGACTTGAAGGGACACCACACCTTTAAAATGCTAGGATTCAATTATTTTAGTGATACTGGGTAAGGAAAAGTTAAAATGTTGAAAAATATTTTTTTGCCCCAAATACAGCAAATATGATAAAAAAGTGTTTTCTATTACAGAGGATTGAAAATGTGGAAGAATTTAGAAGAAAAATCACCAGCTGATTTTACATTCTTGTCCAAGCTGGCCAATGATAGTTTAAAAATTATATTTTTTTAAATACTACAGAGCTAAATCTCAATGGAGAAAAACAGCTGGAGCTGAAAAGAGGAAATTGCAAGAAAATTGTCAAGAAAATTTAGATAGCTAAGCTTTACCTGTTTATAGTAGTGGAGAAATTAAGTTGGCATTTGTAAATAACAGGAAACTTGCAAAGCCTTTTGAAAAATGAGAACCTAATGAAAGGAAGAGGTTAATATTTTCTCATTTCTGAAGATGAACTGGTGTTGCACAATTCCTCTCCTCGGGGGAACCTCACTCTGGGCTCTAGGGCTATAGCACAAGTACCCTTTTTTTCCCCCTGCAATCACATGCAATCACTTTGAAAGCTGAAATTTCAGTATTTTCTAAATAATGGCTAAAATTTGAGTAATACAATAGGAGAAGCAAGCAAATGGGATTGTCTATGACTGTTTCAGTGCTGTAATTAGACAGGTAGTAAGATTTTCAAGCTATTCGCACATGTAAGAAAAACAAACAAGCAAAAAAACCGCAAAAAAAAACCCCAACAAATAATAGTAATGCATGCATTTAGATTGCTAAAGAGGAAGATTTTTTTCTTTTTAATCTTTCAGCATAATTAGAAACATGTGTACTTTGAAACGTCAGTTATTGCTTCATTCAAACAGCTGGAGAGACAGCGCCTAATAAAAACATTAAAGCTGACTTATAAGTTCTTTAGTCTGTGGCAGTGTATCTGAATGGTAGATTTTTTTAGCTCTTTGGGGGAAATGTCTTTTACTGTAAACCACTGACTATGTTTATTAAAAAATGCTTTTTTTTTTTGGAACAATTGCTTCCAGTCAGTGATTCAGCTGTCAAAACCCAATTCTTTTGTAATTTTAGTGACGTAATGATTTTGTTGAAACTTGAGTATGTTACAGCTAGTGAATGAATATTTTTCACCTGCTCAAATTTAGTTTATTTCTTCAGCCAGTTATCTCGGTATAGTTGGAGCAGGGCAAAATTGTCAGATTCACAAATAATTGGCATCAATCATTTTCAGTTGAACAAAATATAAATATGTATCACAAATGCACCTAAAATATTTGTTTTCTCTGACAAGACACAAAAATTGCACACTTCAAGTCAAGATTAGGCTTTATTTCAAACATTTTAGTTTGGTCAGTAAGCAAAAAAAAACCAACCCTATAATTTTTTTTCTACATGTACACATACACTATTGTTTGTCCATTTTTAAATGCAACCAACCCTTGACCTCATTCCCTCGATTCAAAGCAGGTTAAGTCAGTTTAGATTTATTTAGAAACTGGGTCCAAAATCTTCACTTACTAAAAAAATTCCAGGAAACATGTGGGTGATTGTCATCCCAGAATCTTAGTTTACTGTGGTGTCTGGTTTCAGTCAGTACCCAGGAATGAGATAAATACATTTACCTCACATAGACAATTGTATTAAGTGTTTTTTGTTAGTAGAAAGTCTGACACAAAATGAAGGTTCAATAGAGGAAACACTTCATAGTGAAACACCAGAATTAGCAAAGGGATGAGAGGACAAGATACAGCCTTTGTTAAGGCAAGCAGTCATTGAATAGAAAGCCAATCAGGATAGAAGGCATCCAGTCTAATGAAGAGGCATTCACATTTTCTGGGAAATGAAACTACACTGGTTTAAATTCTTTTAAATGGCCAGAGTATGTCTTGCAATAAAAGTAAGACAAAATTTGTTGAATAAGATCAAATCTCTCTGGACCTCTTCAGGAAGATTTCAAATGTTACCAAAAAATTGGCTATAAAAGCTAACATGCTACATCAAAAGAGGGATTTTCCAATGATGTAACATGAACACAAGCTAACTTGGACCACAGAAATCTTGACATCTGGGTTAGTATGGTAAATCAGATGGAAATAATATGAAGAGTATGTGAGCGCTTTCCTTTTGCTTTGTAGGCCCACCTAGGTCTAATAAAGACCTTTGTTATGAATAAATACTTTGATTTCTTTTTATCTTAATCTAGGTGAAATTAATAACAAATTCAAGGCTACTGCCTAGTGAGACATTCCCCTTTGAATGGTGTAAAAATCCAGAGAGCAAGGCACTTAGTGCTGAAAAGCGCAGCAGCTCTCTGCTGCATTTCTGGAGTATCCACAGGGTTGTAAAGTTGGTGCACAACGGGACAATCCCCACTGCACAGCAGTGGTTGGCAGTCGCCATGGCCAGGTCAGGGGGGCACAAGCATCTGCTGCTGATGGTAACCAGAACACTCTGTGCCACGTAGCAAGATAACGGGAAGCATGCTGGAACTCACGGAAACCACAGGAAGTTTGCAGTTTCCAGTTAACTGAGCCATGAATTAGGGTTCAACTACTAGCTAACCTTGGAGACTTCCTCTTACAGCTGAATAGTAAGGAAAAACATTCCATTTGTGGTGATGGTGTGCATGAAGTGGAAAAGACAGTTGTATTTTAACATTACGATTTGCATGATGATGTGCAGAAGAAGATCACACAGAACTATGACAATCCTGATACATATATTTTAACATTTTGATTCAGTATTATATCTTGATTAAATTAAACTGAACCGCAGCAAGGAAGAAGAAGTAAAAGCATCTATAATAAGGTTAGTTTTTCACTTTTGACACAGTAGGACAATTTTGTTCTCAAATTGACTGTATAAAACCACATAACTTAATTTATTTCTGCTGGAAGTCCAGTGTAAGTGTATTAGTATTGGTAGAGATATTCTCATTCAAAATGACTATAACTGGTATTGCTTTGTATTAAAAAAAAAATACAGTTAGCATTTACCTTTTCTCCCTTTTGACTACCTTCTTCAAGCAAAAGATGCTTTTGCCCGTAGAAAGAGATTTTATAAAATGCAAAGGCCTACCAAAAAGAAAGTAAATAATGAACTGTACTCATTAAGGATGTTTGTATCAGCATGGGAGAGAGGGTGAGGAAGCCTGCTTAAAATGGCTACCACTGTTCCATCCTTCAGTCATGTCAACACTAGAAGCTGGTCTGTTACAGGCAATCATGGATTACCACGCCAAGGACAAACAGGTCTCAGCAGAGTTAGAGGTTCCATTCCTGACAACCTTTTAAAAGTATTATTTTTGGCAAGGAAGACCTGCCTGACCCTGTGAAATCCAGACAGTTTTCTGTACGATGTTTTCCTTTAACTTAAAAACTGGATTCACAACAATTCATAGTATTTCACAGGAAGTAAAATGATATCTATTATCATATATCCTGGATTAAGACACTGTAGAAATACAAAGTGGTATTATTGAGCAATTAGATTCAGGGAAAAAAAATTCTGGTAAACCCAGTCATTTAGGAGGTTGCTTGGTTTTGAGAATCTGAGGCTTAAAACTTGGAAAGAGTTTGAAAATGTTAGCAAGTGGTCTTGTATGTGTAACAAAAGTGTCATACAAACTGGAGATCTAAAGGTGGATGTTTCAGAGGAAAGCACGCATAATCACAGCAGTGTGTGAGAGATGTGGGATGAATTCCTGTACAAGAAAAAGAATATCAGCAATTACTGTTATGAAGAGTAAGACAAATTAAGAGGATCACTTACCAGGCATGAGTGGTTGATCATGGCAAGAAATTGATAGTAAAATTTTATTTTGTGGGCAAAAATGAGGGTAAAGTCCCTAAGACTTTAGTGACTAACCTGAGAGTAAAACGGGTACTTAAAGAAAGCAGAACAGAGAACCTTTATTTATGTGTCACCCTGTGTTATTGCTGCTGCAATCAGTGTTCCACGTACAACCTGTTGTTATTTATTTTGCTAGGAAATCAATAGAATGTCCCAAAGCGGATTTAAAACTTACTGTTTTATCTAGGGGAAAAAAAAAAAGAACTATTAGAAATATGCAAGAAAAAATATAAGCTCCACCTCTGTAAAATTATATTTTACCACATAATGTAAAAAAGAATACAGGAAGACAAAGTAGGAAAAATAATAATTATTAGAAATGACGGTTGAGCAAAACAGTTACCCAGTCATGATGCAATATAGATGTGGCAGCACATAAAGTTGAGTTAAGGAGAAACAGAAGTAATGTTATATGTAAGTAACTGGCTTATAGATGGGAAACTATTCTGAGTCATATGAATATGCAAAGAAATGTAAAGGAAAATCAGAATGACAAGTTGACAAGCAACATAACTGACAGCTGGGAAGGGAAGACTGATGGTTTCATAACAGATGAATATGAAGGTTGATCTCAGATGGTATAATTACACCAGAGCTATCTTTAAACTAGTGATCTTAAGTTGGGAAATAGAAACAGCTTGTAGGAGAAAAAGTAGAAAATAGCTGGCCCTGAGAGTTTTCACAGTAAGAACAGACAGAAAAGTCTAAACTTAGCAGCGGTGGCTTTCCTCCGTCTGTTTTGGAGTGTGGAAAGAAACATCAGAAGTAGAAGACGGTATAAATGCTGACAAAGTTACCAGTTAAATAATTTTTGCAGACTACAATTATGGTAGAATATCCAATGCATTATTATAGCTGTTGCTTACAGAATGGTTGTGTATGCTTGTTTATAGGCTAAGGAAGCCTTTAATGCCTTTACTGTTGGGTGGTAACAAGAATCTTTCATTAACTTACAAAAAGATTTCACAGCACCACCAGTTACCACAATAATATTTAGTGATTTGGACAGTGGGGTCAGACAGGGTTTGGTGAACTGTGTTTGAAGAAGGACTTCTGCCTCCTAGATTCTATAGCCTCTCAGTGACCTCACAGATGAGCCAACTCTCATTTCCTTCAGCAGTTTGCTCATGAAGGGGGCAAGCAGCACTACGGGAAGCAGCATGTGCTGCAGCCTTTCCTCTTCAGCCTCTCACCACGGATGGAGCTGCAGGATGTCAGTCCTCCTGCTCTGTGGGGACAGAAGCAGAGGCACAGCCGTGGTGGGCCACGGAAAGCAGGGCTGTGCCACAGCACACATGGTAGCGTTTGGTGCCAGATACACATCATGATGACATCCATTCTGAATGTGATTTAATTAATTTACCACAGGTATATCTTTAGATAAATTTTTTTTCTTTATTTGGAGTTTTTCTTTCTCACATATTTGAAGCGAGCATACAACTTGATGTGATCTGCTTAATAGATTGGAAAATTTCAAGTGGCTTGCTCCTGGAGCTGACTCAAGGCTTCTCCACATACAGGAAAATTTGAATTTTGCAGCAGTACTAGAGCCTATATAAAAGAACACGGAATTTGTAGAAGGTGGATGTGCATGAAGAAGAGCATGGAGGAAAGAGGAGAGGGAGGTGCAGGGAAATCCACTGTCAAGACCATTCAGTGGGGTTTAGGATGACCAGGAGTAGAATTAAGATGCCTACTTCATCAGTCACTGGATCCCAGCTCTCCAGTCTCTAGTTTTAAGAGATTGTTTCTCTCTTTGCCCACACTCCTTACCTCTCAAGCAGCAAATATCTCACCATTTACACCTCCTCCACTGCTCCCAGGGCTCAGCTGCTCTAGCAGAGGAAGGGGCAGAAACAGGACTGAGTCAGAAGGTCAGGTTTGCTACTGTCACTGATACATACTCACTCTTAGAGTGGGTATAAAACACACACACAGACAATGTAACACATATATCCTTACAGTATAAAAGTATAAATTACTTAGGCTGAGCGAGTTTGCTGTCAGAAAGTAGAGATCAGTTGCTCACATGACATGAACAGCTCAAATGCATGGTCTTCTTATTCACAGGAGAAAGGCCTTGGCAGAGAAAAGAGCAGAACTTGGCTGCTCTTTATTGGGGCCATTGTGCTGCCCTGAACATCTGCATCCATAGGCAACCTGCCTATGTTGCCTATACCTGCAGCTGGCCCTGCTGTTGTCTGTTCAAATAAAATAAAAACTCTAAAGTTAAAATGGAAAACCCAGCAATAAAAGCCTTTAAGAATTTCTTTTTGATTTGGGAAAAGAAGAATAAATATTTATATTATGGCATAATATCTAAATGTTTGTCTGATACCAATCTGAATTTATAGTGCAGCAGAGCTGGTACAATGCAGTTTGAAGGATGATAACAACACTGTGAAGTATTTACTATGGAAGTAACTCACTTATTACTCATTACATGATCAATACTGTTGTTGTTGGTAAGTGTAACAAACATGCTTCATTAAAGTGCTATTTAGCTATAATAGGCTAAAGAGCTTTTGAAATTAGTGTTTTAGGAAAACCGCATATTCCCCAAACACAACAGGATTACCCATTCTAAAAAAAATTACTTAAGCAACTGTACAGGGACATTAACATATCTTTGCACCTACAAGCAGAGCAGCTTAACAAACTCAGGGTCCATCCCAAAAACAGCCTTATACTTCTGTCTTCCAGAAAAGTAATAATCGTTGGAGCCATTTTCATGTATCTAAAAGTAGGTGCATAAGAAATAAGGACCTATTATGTGCTCTAGGGGTAACAGGAATCTCAGCTAGGGCAAGTGGCTGTACTTATGGGAAGCTTCGGACTTCAAGGAATATTTCTGACAGGGCATAGCCAAGATTTTCAGACTGTTAGATGATACTTCAGTCTCTTCTTATGAAGAGTAGACCCTGTCTCTCTATCTCAGATTTCAAATTAAATTTCCACAAGGTGTATGGGGAGACTGTGTTATAGATTTGGAATCACCTGTTTAGGGATGTCATATGCTATATATATTTTATATATAATCATTGTGAGGCATAACAAGACAGAGTAAATTTAACAAAGGAACAGTCTGGGGGCATAGTCCAGATAATATATATCAGCAAATGTTAAATGGGCAGTGCTAGAGTAATTTTCTGCTTTGACCACCATTAGGAGAAGCTTAACATATCTGTCTAGGGAGGTTTCAGACTCCAGTAGAAAGAACACCAAAAGGCTCCCCAGAGATGTGCTAAGCACTCCTCCTCCCTCTGACATTTCTGAAAGGAAATGTGATTAATTTATTCTGAAAATAATAATAGTTCATTGTTTCCAAAGCATTTGTAACATCTGGATTAAGAACATGTAATGAAATCCCAGACAAGATTCCAGGGGAAGCATAATTGAATTTCTGGAAGACACATGACTACAAAAGTGAATTTCCCATTCACTGGAAATTTTGAAAATGTTTTGTTGTGCTCACTTAAGGCTTCTCCTCTGCCCATGAAATTCTCACTAACAAAAGTGCTGCCTTACTGTCAGATGTGAGGGTGCACTTCCTTTAAAGAGAAAATGTACTGTGACTTCATACTAATCACCAGCCACTTCACTCATCTTACATCTCAACTCAGCAATGCTGTTAGGTCAGAATCATAACAAGGAGAAATTCCTGACAGGAGCTGCTATGAGGACACATTACTCAAGGGAATCATTAGATGCAGCAAAGAACTGACATAATTTAAAATTGTTATTGTGTAAACTATATGGTCATAGTTTACGTTAACATGTTTTCAATTAAATTATTTCTAAATCTTGAAATTTCACCGTTGCAAGAGAAGAATCAAGCCTGCATGTTGTTAGGTCTCTTTTCTACAGTCTTGTACAAATTAGCATGGTTAGTTGGCCTTACAGGAATAAGAGATGTTTGTCTTGTGACAGAAATTTAAACTGAAAATGCAAGGCCCATGCCGAAGCAAACACAGCCCAAAGCTGAGAGAGCATCCACCACATGAACATGCTGAAAAGAGCACTTGAGTATTTCAAGAAATGTTCACATCATGCCTTAGGATTAATAGCGCTTTGAACATTCCCACGCAGCTCTATTGTGGAGGTTTATCAGCAACTGCTGTACGGGGGATGCTCCTTTCAACCAAGGTCAGGTAAGTGACACTAATTGCCAGCAACTGCTTTCTGCCCAAGGTAATCCATTGCTATGTCGTGGAGGAAACAATGTATGCCTAAAAGACATCATTTCTGCCCACACAGCTTATTCAACATCTGCCCTACCATTATGCTTTTGAATAACCTGAAATACAATTATTTCAGATGTGTGTATCTTTGGTGAATGGCTTATGTACCATCCCTAAGTGCTGAGCATCGCTTTTGAGCCCCTGCCCTTGAGATATCTGAAATACAAAGAAAATATGCAGTACATTGCAGGGCTCTGTGGGAGGACAGCAGGAGCAGATGATATTTATATACACAAGTATTATGATCAAAGTATAAGCACACGAAAGGAACACTGAACAGTGTATAGAGACTACTTAACCACCATCTGCTGACTTGCAGAGATTAGTGAAAGCAAAAATATTATTTCCATTTTCCCCCAATAATGTTATATTCTGATGAAAGAAGTAAACTTCCAAGAGTTAATCATGCAGTTATCTGCATGATCATTAGAAGTATCTGCCTTACTTTTCATAGAAATATTTTTAAATTACCAAGAAAAATATAACTCAGCACTTGGTAATTCTAGCTGATTTAATTTCTATCACGTTGTTTTAGAATGGTAGATTTAAAGGTATACATCTATGAAATTCCCATTAGAAAAACAATTGTATAAAATGCTGTGCATATAAGTTTCCAGTTAGAATAGCCAGAGGGCTATAACTTGCAGCATAGGTTTCATTAATCTGATTTAATTATCAAACCTATAAATGACTCACTCCTCTATGTGAACAAAGCACCCCCACTTCTTCTTCTCTCAGGAAAGTGAGAGGTAAAAGAAAGAGAAGAGAAAGTTTTAATGTCACCCTGAAAGGCATATATATTTATGTTTTAGAAATATAATTCTTGCATTGTTTCATTGGAACCTCCTGTCCAAAGGTATTCAGGATTTATTCCACTTGCTGTGACAGAATTGTGTAAATTCAATAGTAATATTGCACACTGTTGATGCATATTTGACAGCAGAATTAGCTGTAATGACTGATGCAGTTACCGCCTTCAGTTGTCTGCCTAATCATGCTTTCCAAGGTTGCTGAAACTCTGGAAATTAGGTGACAGTTATCCCTACCACTTTTTCTGAGACAAAGAAATACTGTAATCACATGAATTGTGATGTCCTCCAGAGAAAACCCTAGGACAAAGATCGTGTGTGTGGCAGAGTTTTGCAAATAATACACCCCACTTCTCAGTCACCATTGCTGCTGGCATGTTATTCCTAGTATGGCATTTACCAGCTAAAATACATTCTGAATCTAGAAATTAGATTGTGCATTTATAAGTTTTGATAACAGTATGTATTAAGGTGTTACCAATGTGTTGAGAAGCAATGGGAAATCTGGGCCATTCTGATTATGATATATATGTTAATGTAACAACTTCTTAGGGAATGCGGAGATAGGCTTATGGCATTTGTATCTCCTAATCCACTCCCCACAGTATCACTTTCAGGAATCTAGTCACCAGATTCAATTAAATTTCTTTCTTAAGTAAGAAAAACAAAAGGGAAGACTGAGGTGGTCTTTCTTGAGCACAAACCAAACAAAAAACCCCAAATATCTTTGTTCTTGCTCTGCACCTTACCTTTCCTGCTCAGTGCTTCAGAGGGGGCTGGTATGAAGAAAACAGCCATCTTGGGCAATGACAATTAATTTCAAGTGAATAGAGCTTCCAAAATTAATGTAAGAGAATGGGAGCTAGAAGCTGCCTGAGACGCTGAAGTGACGCTGTAGGATATTTCTTGATGAATACAATCTTAATAACATATTTTGTTTCTTTATGTCTTTGTAACATTGTTTCCTTACTGCAAATCTGTGTTAGGAAGTCTGCCACTAAAGAACTTGCAGAGGTCTGCTTGAAAAGTGGTACCATAAGCTCTTTAAAAGGAAAATAGTGTCTTTTAGTGATGTCTCTTTGCACATAGTGAGAGAGTAGGAGAAAAAAAATTTTAAATGTATAAAATTTAAAAGATCCAGAGAGTTTCCTACACCCATTTCAATACTGGACACATTCTGCACAGGGGCACTTTTCTCCCTGGGTTGTTAATTCCAGTAAGTGGCCATGTCAAGACTTGAACTGCTGGAACTATTCCGCTGGCTAAAATAAGATGTTAAAGACCTTGACAGCATTCCAATTGGAAAACGTGTCTTATGGATCCTTCTTTCAGTACATTACATTCAGTTTTTCTTTTCTTTGAGAAAACAAACAAATTGGCTTAGCAGTTACAAGCCATTTGTAACCCATAAGGATACGAATTAGAGGTTTGAAACGTCTGGACCAAAAGAAACATAGCATACATTCAAAAGCTCTGTTATACTTGTTATGCAAAACAGATTTTTAAGACTCCTTACTTTAGTAGATTAGTTTCAAAGACATTTTTATAAGAGACATTATCAAATTAAAAAAGGAAAGATAAATTTTACATGCACTGCTAATTGTTTTTGTTAGGAAATCATACTGCCTGAAAAATTAACAATTTCTTCATGGCTTTTTGCCACCTACAGGCAAAATCTATTTCCCTTCTTGCTTTTTGATTTACTTTGAAGGTAAAAAGAGAGGTGCATTGATTATCGCAGTCCTGCCTTGCCAAGTAAGTGTAAATTTTGATGCAGTGTTCCATGACTTACAAGACCCAGTGCCTTTCCAGAGTGACACAACTGTGAACACCCTGTTCTCTATAACACACCGAAGGACATCTCAGCAGGCAAAATGAGCCGCACACTCATGGAACTCTGCCATCAAAACAGTGACTCAGAGAATGTGGCTCCTACAGGGCTGCTCATTATCTCAACAGGACAAGCTTCTACGGGAAATTGCATGAAATTCAATATATTAATGTCAACTTAAAAACAGGCAAAGATATCACAAATCTTGCACAGACCTACCTCTGCTATCACTGGAAAGACAGAAGTAATTATTGTAATACGTGTTAAAGGCTCACCACCACATGGTAAATTTAAGTATCTATGAAGTTGGTAACAATATGATATTTTAAATCAGTATTACAGCGAGTAGTACAAGAAAATCCTTTCCTGCTATTGACACTTCAGGTTGTCTAATGCAGAAGCATAAATTACAAACACGGATTACAATCTGAAGACTTTTATTTTGAACAACTGGGGCCAAAAAAAAAAGAGGCAAAAACAATTCGGAGATTGTTACATGCATGAAAATAGTGTAATAATTGCTTTGTTCTGATGCTGGGAAACCCAAAGAGAAACCGGAACATAAAACTGAGAATACAAATTTATAATAGAAACATTTACTGTTACGCCTCAGGAGAAAGTCTTCTTCTGCTAAAACAGTATTTTCTTACCAGAACTTCTCCTAGCAAATAACAGTGGTCTGGTGCATCACAATCTTTCCAGCTGTAATTCAGAAAATGCCCTTAATTTTGTAATTTGGAAGATAAGCTTGAATATAGATGAAGATATATATAATCAAGCATGGAAACCACTAAAA
Organism: Cnemophilus loriae; assembly: GCA_013397755.1. Lineage (NCBI taxonomy): Eukaryota > Metazoa > Chordata > Aves > Passeriformes > Corvidae > Cnemophilus > Cnemophilus loriae. The sequence goes on along the minus strand of VZTF01000896.1, from coordinate 327,256 downwards.
TACAAAATCTGTGCTACAGACAAGTTACAAGATCATGATATTAAGACTTCAAAATTGTGAGAGAACCTGAATGAAAGACTCACTGGCCATAAAGGTGTTTCCAGAACTGCTCCTTAACCATTATGCCATCACGTAAAGTAGTGCTTTTAAATAATAACTGTGAGATTAGAAACGGTCTAAGCAAGGAACAGCCCTATTCAGTCTGTGAGGCAATTTTAAAGTCTAATGAACCCATGATATCCAAACAAACTTTCAGTGTGAACACTCTATGTCAGCTATAGGCAGTTACTACAGATGCCATTTCTAGCAAAAAATGACCTGACTAGGACTGTGGAATGACACCAAGCCACACTCACTGAATTAGAGTTTCTCACTTGCAAACAATGATTTCAATAAATGTCACTGTAGCTAGGGGTGAAAAGGAAAGAGAGACAGAAAGTCAAGTAACGTACACAAACCATCCCCAGCAAGCAAGATCCTCTCTACAAGCGAGAAAAATAATAACTTGGAGTCATCTTTCTCTTGGCAACGGGCTCTTTTCCTTTTCCCGTAGCCGTACCCAACACCTTCTGCATTGACTCATAGGCATTAGGCTTTGTGGCTGACTGCACACCCCAGCTTAGGTTGCTGGAAGGGCTGTTCCACTAAGCCACAGCAGAGCCTAAAGTTATTCTATCCCTCAGACATCCTGGCTGGCTGCCTTTTCTGCCAGCTGGTGTGCCCATTCACTCGTGACAGCACTTCTGCCAGTTACCCTTTTCTTTTCATACTCCACAATTATTTCAGCTTCACCATGGGAATCCAGTGCCATACAGACTGGCACAAATCTCTAGACTATGAAACAGACTTCCTTAATAGTTCTTAATATTTCCTTTCTTCCTTGGCCATGAATTTCTTTTACATAGAACTCCAGACAACAGTTTGGGCAATCGTATAGTCTGGGCACAGCTGTATTGTCCTTCTCTTCCATAATCCCATCACCTTTATCACAGAGCTGGTTTTCATCAGACACTGGACACTAGGATCCCATTTTTGTGGATTTCTGACTGATGTGAAAGACTTCCTTAGCTAAAAGCAAATCTGTTTGAGGCCCTTGCACTTCTGCTTTTGTTGCTGCTACGAGGACTTACATTTTGCTACATACATTTTGAAGGGTTTGCTATGGGGGTTTGAGTGTTTTCTTTTTTTTTCCCCCTTCTTGTTGTATTCCAGAATACAGTTTTGGGCAGGGGAAGGAAAGCAATAATATAGTTGAAGAAAAGTATTTGCAACAACACCGACTTTCAGTAATGTCGGTTCAACATTCACTTGAACAAGAAATACAGCTTCCAAAAGTCCGAAATACAAAGACTGCACTGTAAATGCAAACAAAAAATGAAACCAGTTTTATCCTGACCACTGAACCTTTTCATTCATCTTCTCCTACTCCCTACAGATGCCAGAAGAATAGCCAGCCCTTCTGGGTTTCAAGTCCTATCCAGTTCATCGCGGAAGGGAGGATCCTCTTCTCCTTTAGGCCTTGGGCTATAAGACTTAAATCAGGAATTATATGTTCTCCTCCTTTCACATCGTGGCAAGCTTAAGCATATTACAGCTCTCTTCCTTAACAGTTAAAATTGATGTGGAGTGTATTTGTGGATAAAACCACCTTAGGGGAGAATTTGTTCTTCATCTACCAATATCTAAAATGGTTCTCAGAAAAGCAGCACAAACCAGATCATTTCCAATAAATGGTGCTTAAGTAGTTCCAGTGAATGACCCAAAAAAGTACACACGGAGGAACAAACACTTAGTCTGTTCCAGACTGGTATTAGAATAATTGTTCTGCCAAGGTCACTGGACAAAAAACATTTAAAATTAACTCAACTGGTCTTCATGGGCACCTAAGTCAATTTTGAAATCAAAATTGCTATGGATACCAACTACTTTGGGGTGACTGTTTCGTCAGCACAGCAATGGGCTTCTCAAATTATCAGAGATTTTAATAAAAAACCATTGCTTTCTTGTGTTTATACTAAGACAGAAAACACTACAATGTACTAGACTTTCCAGCAACTATGTTATCCTGTTTTGCATGTCTCATGCGGTCTCAAGGGCTTAAGACTTCATGTAGTAGCTCTTCTGGGTTTGGCTGCACAGCTAATATAGAATGGGAATATACTATTGGCAACAGAATAAAGTTTTCTAATGATTGTACTTGGTTTATGTTGTATATACAGTTCTCCTTCACAGACCATTAGAAATGTAATCCTGGGCCTATCCTGGGCTCAGATCCTAAAAGCCAGAGAACTGGTGCTGCATTTTCAGCATATTTGCAGTAAAAAAAAAAAGCAACCCAAACTGGACAACAGCAATTTCTTCAGAAATCTCTGGTTTAAAAGTTATTGCTTTTCTAAGCCAGCTCTAAATCACAATTAATAAACATTTTTAGCTTTCTATGAGATGTCTCTGGGCACTGATCTGCATTAGATTCTAAACGTAGCTGCTACCATAAAACTCCCTTTCCTAACAACATGATTACATTGCTGTCCCAGTATGAACTACATCCCCAAATATCACAAGCACAAGTGAAAAGCACAAGCTTCTCATGTCATAAATGCGATAAATACAGATCAGTCAACAAGCTTATATACAGTGAAAAGCCTACCAAAGACTAAAATCAGTGAGGAAGGTGTCTATTTCAATTTCTTTATTAAAATATGTTATTTGGCAGACAGTTTCTATGTATCTATTTACTTTCTTACACCCAGCTTGTGCAAGGTAAGTTTTCTGAGGTAAAGAACAATTTTATTCATTGAAACATGAATTAAAAGAAACCTATTTCAAATGAAAACCAATCATTACCTTGAGGATGGGCACTTGGATTCTTGTACTCCTAAATCATAAACATAATTCACAAATGTTGTCTTATTTGCTAGTTTCATAACTGATCATACATAGAACACTGATTAACTAGAGAGCACCTGCAGAACTGCGGACATGACCCGTGCCTCAGTCTTGCAGGCAGAAAAATCCAAGAAAGCCATTCCCTATATTGATTTCAGTGCTTGAATTCATAGTTCCAGAAAATCTTGTGCAACATTTCCTTGAGTTACTTGGAAAAACTTGTTATGAACTTACTGATCCATACTGTCCTATCTGCTGTGCTTCAAAGGCATCACACAGTCCCATGGTGTCTAGCACACCAGCTCTTCTTCCAGGACTTGAGGGAGCATGTGAGCCAGTGGACTTGGAGCACTGTATGGCAGAAAGGAAATGCAGCAGCATTCAGTGACAGGCATTTGGATGTCAAAGTCAAAAGTCTGTTTCAAAAATATTAGTTGTTGTTGTTGTGCTCAAACATCAGGTGAGGCCCACAGAGGGCAGGGGGGCTGCTCGCAGGGCTGCAGTGCCACAGCAATGGCTCAGCCACACTCACCACTGTGACACTGGTTATCACAGGGGCTGGAGATCATAGAACCACATGATCTGGAAGGAATCTTAAAGATCCTCTAGTTCCAAACCCCCTGCAATGGGCAGGGACACATTCCACTAGACCAGGTTGCTCAAAGCTCCATCCAACCTGGCTGTGAACAATTCCAGGGATAGGGCATCCACAGCTTCTCTGGCAACCTGTTCCAGTGTCTCACCACCCTCTGAGCAAAGAAATTCCTCCTAATACCTAATTTAAACCTACTCTCAGTTTAAGGCCACTCACCCTTGTCCTATCACTAAATGCCCTTCTAAAAAGTGCCTATCCATCTTTCTTGTAGGCTTCTTCCAGGTACTGGAAAGCCACAAGTAGGTCACCCCTGAGCCTTCTCTTTTTCAGGCTGAACAATCCCAACCGTCTCAGCCTTTCCTTGTAAGAGAGGTCCTGCATTTGTCTGATCGACTTGGTGGCCCTTCTCTGGACTCGCTCCAACAGGTCAATGTCCTTCCTGTGCTGGGGACTCCAGAGCTGGATGCAGCACACCAGGTGGGGTCTCACAAGAGCAGAGTAGAGGGGCAAAATCCCAGGATGTGGTTGGCTTTCTGGGCTGCAAGCTCACACTGCCGGCTCATGTCCAGCCTCTCACCCACCAGCAACTCCAAGTACTTCTTGTCAGGGCTGCTCTGCATCTGTTCAGACCCCGGTCTATATTGATACTGGGGTTTGACCTGGCCACTGGGTCTTGTTAAACCTCACGAGGTTCCCATGGGTCCACTTCTCGAGCTTGTCTAAGCCCATGCCGTCCCTCTGGACGGCATCCTGTCCTTCAGCTGTCAGTCACACCGCAGTTGACACGCCCAGCCCCTGCCCGTGCGTACGCTCCTGGTGTCGGGCACTCTGAGGGGCCCAGGGCAGCGGGGGCCGGTGGTGGCCGAGCAGGGAAGCCGAGGGGAGCGGCTGCGGCGCAGTGCAGGGCGGAGGGCCCCGGGCGTGGGAGGGAGCAGATATAAACGTTTCCAGGGAAACCTCCCAGCCGGTGAGGGGCCGTGTTGAGGGTGGGGGAGAGCCTGCGGCAGGGAAAGGGTGTGCCGAGAGTTACGGTTCAGGACAGGAACCCGCGGGAGAAGAGGCGGCGGCGGGGCTGAGGTCAGGACTGTCACCGGGGTGCGGGGAGGCACTGTAACCTCTCACAAAATGGGGAAGATTGGAAGAGATCATCTGATCCAGCCTCCCTGCTCAAGCAGGGTCGTCCTAGAACACATTGCACAGAATTACGTCCAAAAGGTTCTTGAATATTTCCAGCGAGGGAAACTCCACAACCTCTCCAGGCAATCTGTTCCAGTGCACGGGCACTCGCACAATAAAGAAGTTCTTCCTCATATGCAGGTGGAACTTCCTGTACACCAGTTTCTGCCCGTGGCCTCTTATCCTATTGCTTGGCACCACCGAGAAGAGCCTGGCTCCATCCTCTGGGCACCCTCCCTTCAGACACTTACACACCCTGATGGTACACAATTCCACTTTGTGGCACACATTCACACATTTTTAAGGCGCCGGGCGTTACCCAGCGACCTGTGCTGAGCCACGAGGCGTCGCCTGCCTGTCCAGGGGCCACAGGCGCTGTCCCCCAGCAGCCCGCGCCGCGCAGCCCTCGCTGACCCGGCCCAACCCTTGGCTTTGCCCGGCGTCTGCCGGAGCCGCCCCCTAAGGGACTTTCTGTCCCAGTCAGGCAATCGCTGCGGGACACGGCGTTTCTGCTTTCGGGACGGCGAGCTCCGCCGTGATTTGTCTGTCCGACACGTCCGTGTCTCCGCACTTCTGCTTTTCGGAACCAGCGGCTGCCGGCGGGGCACAGCGCGGCGGGTGCGACGCTGAGCCGGGCTGGGGGCTCGCCGGCGGCTGGAAGAGCTCATGCACCTTTCGGGGGCTGTGTCCGCTCAGTGACATCGGCACAGCGATGCAGCACTGCAGGCTGAGGGCGGAGTGATTGCAAAGTGGCCCAGTGGAAAAGGACCAGTGGTCAATAGCAGCTGAACGTGAGCCAGCAGAGAGTGAAGGTGGCCAAGAAGGCCAGTGGCATCCTGGCTTGTATCAGCAATAGTGTGGCCAGCAGGACCAGGGCAGCGATTGTCCCCCTGCACGCACTTTGGAGAGGCTGCACCTCGAATACTGAGTTCTGGGTCTGTCAATTAAGGAAGGACATCTAGGTTCTGTAGCGTCTCCAGAGCAGGGCAATGAAGCTGGTGAAGGGTCTGGAGCACATGTCCTGTGAGGAGCGGCTGAGGGAGCTGGGGGTGTTTAGCCTGGAGAAGAGGCGGCTCAGGGGTGACCTTACCGCTCTCTACAACTGCCTGAAGGGACGGTGTGGCCAGGTGAGGGTCGGTCTCTGCTCCCAGGCAACCAGCGACAGGACGAGAGGACATAACTTCATGCTGTGCCAGGCGAGGTTCAGGCTGGACATTAGGAAGAAATTCTTCACAGAAAGAGTGATTAAATACTGGGACGGACTGCCCAGGGAGGCGATGGAGTCACTGTCCCTGGAGGTGTTTAGAGGACTGGATGTGGCACTTAGTGCCATGGTCTAGTTGACGTGGTGATGTTCAGCCACAGGGTGGACTTGATGATCTCAGAGATCTTTTCCAACCAAACTGAGTCCGTAATTTTTGTCACAACAAACGCTCGGTGGCCGCTTGGCGACCGAAGCCCCCAGCCCGGCCGAGCCCCCGCGACACCTGAGTGCGGCCCCGCCCCCCGCCGGGCCAGTGATGTCAGCCCAGGTGCTTCCCGCCTCCTCCTCCCGGGGAGGCGTGATCTCGACGGCCCTCGGAGGGCGGGACGACAGCCGCGCATGCGCCCGGCGCCAGTGGCGGCTGCGGGACACCCGGTCGCGAGCGTATGTGCGCGCCCG
>VZTF01000896.1:263914-320550 GCA_013397755.1 Cnemophilus loriae | reverse complement strand
GTGGGAAGCTGTGCCCGATAGTACGGATTCGGCCAAGGCTTGGCGCCCCCCTGCCCTCGGGCTCCTCAGGCACCCGCGCTCCCTCCTCAGCGCCCGTTCCCGCTGCCTTGGCCAGCTCCGCGTCCGCTGCGGGGGCCCTGCGCGAGTGGCACTTAATAAAATACAGTATTTGCACTTTTTTTGTTAACGAGATTTAGAACTTTCATGGACGGTCAGTTCCATAAAACAGACATTATGTATCACTTGATATCACTAGAGCAGTTATTTAAGCCCTCAATATTTTATAGCACTCTTTCACAAATGAGAAAAGAGAACCAAACCCCAAAGTTTTCTTCACTGACTTCAAATTACGCTTTTTCTCATTAAATTAGCAATTTATTTGATTTATATGCGATTTAAATACGGTATCTCTACTGCAGCATTTCAGTTGTTGCAGTTTTGGATATCTCTGTATTACAGATAAGTAGCATCTAGCACCAATCCTGCCAGAGTTCGAGAAGGGTTCGGACAATGCTTTCAGGCACGGGGTGTGGTTCTTCGGGTTAGTCTGTGCAGGGTCAGGAGCTGGACTTGATTTTCTTTGTGGGTCCTTTCCAGGTCAGGACACGCTGTGATTCTGTGTGATGGCTGGATATTGTGTGGGAAAACTGATTTTAGAATTAGTCATTAAACTTTCTTAAGTTTAATTCTTTTTAGCAAGCCTGCTTTCCCAGCCCATCACTGTAGTAGTGTTTTTAACTATTTTAGTGTTTCTTTACCGAAGTATAGGTCTGTTTCTGATGATGCAGGTGCTTTAAGAAACAAAATACGTTGCATCCTGTTACTGAGTAAAACAAAATTTACCTTTCATGGGAACTTGGGTGTGAATGCCTGCCAGATCCATTCATTCCATGTGCAAGCTACCGAAGCTTGTCAGCTGCATAAACTAGAGGAGTTCCAGTATGCTGTATCAAAATAAAAAACCTAATAGATCAAGAGATTTTTATACAAATATGGAGTTTTGGTGCTTGGCAGTTGCTGCTCCACATTGTGATTTATGTTCTTTGCAGGTTGGCACTACATTTTAAAGAAAGGTCACGCACCTGGTGCTAAAAATTGAAGCTTTCTTTTGTACGTTATATTTCCTCTGATACCCTTTTTGGCTGTGTTCATTGTCTGGGAATAGACTAGACTATTTAAGAAGTTTGAAGACAAAGATAGTGGGAACATTGAGAAGACCAGAGAATGCTCAGTTGTAATAAGAAGTTTAAATGCCCTTTGGGACATGATGATCAAATGTAGCAACATAAACTGAAAACAGAAGGAGAATTCAAAGTAAAATATTGTTAATTCTGTCCTGTGCAACATTTCTGCTGAGACAGCATCAATACCGATATACAAAGACAAGTAGAATACATTGAAGGCCGTTTTCAGTTCTCTACATAAGGTAATTCTGTATATCTTAGTGAAGTTGTAGAAAAGATGCACTCAGGGAAGAAATTAATAAAGCAGGACAATCAGAACATGTGAACAGTAGGGTCCTTAAAGTAGTGTGGGAGTCTGAATATCTCACAGATTGTTAGAAGGTTTGTATTAATGTGTGTGGAGAAGCAGGCTTTGATTCACATTGATATTTGTGACTCTAGAATTCTTCGTATTGGTTCATGTTTAACTACAGCTGTATGCAATGAGCCATCAAACCAGCAAGAATAATCCTATGGCTCTTAATAGTAGCCATAAAATCATTAACTGGTTCACTTACCTTTAGGGGTTTTATGCTGCCAGTTGCTGTAAAGGAGCCAGCAGAATACTGCTGTTGCATCTGAATCCCTCATTGTTTTGGGAGATAATGTGCAGCTCTGAGGTAAACTGTAACCGTAATAAATATCTGGGGTTTGGGGTTTCTTGCCTTTTGATCCTGATGCATCAGTTGCTTGTGAAATGGTGCTTACATTTGGTGGTTTTAGCCAAATGTAGGAAGATCTAGATGGTAACGGTTTGGCCGTGAATGAGACGCATCTTCTGAGTGAAAATGACACTAGGTGCAGTAAAAGTTGGTTTAAAAAATGTTAGTTATTAATAATGTTGCTTAATTAATAGTATATGTAGAACACTAATCTTAATCAGGTTGCTGGCTATAAGTCAATTATTTTTTTGTCTTTTTAAGGAAATCCGACATAAATCCAGTGACTACCCTCACAGAGTTGCAAAATATCCAGAAAACAGAAATCGAAACAGATACAGAGATGTTAGTCCATGTGAGTATCTTCTCTGCAATCATTGCAGTAAACTTACTAGACCTTCTCTTACCCTGTTGACTTTAAACGCTGGAGGTAATAAATCACGGTTGTTGCAAATTTTGCATTTTGTTTATTTCTGTAGGCATATATCCTGTGATAAATGTGGGGGTTTTGGTAATGCATACACAGATGTGTATAACAGGAGGGAGAAAAGTCTGCAGGTTAAACTCATTGGTGAATGAGAGCTGGTTGCAAATCATAGGTATTAGTGTATAGATAAATTTTTGTGAGCTGCAGAGTAATGTTTTAGAGATATTTTTCTCATAGGGCAATTATTTGTTTAATAGTGCTTTATCTGTTATTAAAAAAAAGAGTATAGAGGCTAAGTTAATACGCCATGACTAACAGAAATGTTTTCTTTTTGGGCTGAGTGATTCTCTGCATTTTTAAAGTGGTGCGGATAAATGCCACTCAATTTCTACTGTGACTTTAAAAAATGCTTGAGATTTTGTTGGTTTTGCCTGTATGGTAAATAAGGTATGAAGTGCTTTGTACTTCTACTAATTGCCATAAAATGGTCTTTTTGACATAATGATCTTACGTCTCATGTGAAAAGAGCTTTTTTTTTTAGACCAGCTTCTCTGCTGCAGAGATGTTGTGGGCTTCTTTTCAGCAGCATTTTACTTCAGAAACTGTAAGCCAAAATTATTGCAGAAAGGTATGTGAGCTACAGATAAGGGAAAAAATTGTACAGCTTTAATTTTTTTTGCAGTATATTAAAGTTGGGAGAGATAACATGTGTTCTTTATGATGTTTCCCAGAATACTAAAGGGTCCTAAAAGCCACCTTGTTACTGGATCTAGAGTTTTTGAGGGGTTGCTGGTATATTGGGGCTTTTCGCTTGAGAGCCTGATCTGAATACCTATTGTAAGATTTGGAGAAGTGCTGAGCTCCTTGTTTCCAGTTGAAAGTTGTGGTGACAGCATGTGCTTAGCACTTCTCAAAATGACATGGAAAGGGTCTTGGATTGAGTCACACTGGTCAGATGCAGCGCTGTGTGCTGCTTCTTAGGCTGCTGCCAGGATGCTCCACTGGCACGGTGAATTCGCACCAAATGGGTCCAGTCTGGCGTGGTGCTGAACCCCTGTGCTGCACACTGATGAAACTGAAATTAGGAATTCAGCGTGGCCTCCTTGCTGTGTCTGCATGGCATTCCATTGGAGAAGTGTCCAGCTCTGAGGAAGATACCTCACATGAGGCAAGGCTCACTGACTTCCGCTGTAGGCTCAGGAAATGGAGACAGGCCTCTGGTGGACACGTGTTGGTCTGTGCAGAGGCACTTGAGTGTCACAGCTTTGCTGTCCTGTTACAGCGCGGCATTAGCATCTTACCGGTGCTGAAGGAGATGTTTTATTCACTTTCTGTTTCATACCTAAGTTGCGATGGGGGTTGTAAGACGAGAAGGCAGAAAATTAGATTTGAACCCAGAAGTCTCAGGTTCTACTCCTGGGTCTAACATCCTATTCAATTTCCATATCAGAAGCCGTATCTGTGCATTTACTGTTTCTCATATACATGAATGTAATTTATGCAAAGAGAGTGAAAATTAGTTTCAAAGTATTTGTGCTTTTTTTCTTTCTTTTTAAAAATAGTGTTTCTAAAATAAATAAAAATACGTTGTGTTATTTAAGTAACATCTAATAATGCATCTAGTAATACCTTATGGATGGGACTTGTATTCATTTCCTGCAGTTATTTGAAGCTCAACATTTTCCTTAATCATGGCATGCCTTTTACAATAGTGAAGAGCATCAAACACATCTGCCAGTATGCAAAAATGCGTGTTTAGCCAGTAGAAAAAAAACAAACGACTGTATTAATTCCTGGACCCAGTGCAAAAGCAGAGAGATAAAATCTAGTATTGAAGTAGTAGTTGGGCTCAGGAAAGGGCTAGAGCCATTACACTCTGACATAAATTATAACAGAATGAATGAACTAAGATGGTGAAGTTTATGAGGAATGTGGCAGTTTTTAGCATTTATGAAAGAAAGATGGTTTGAATTGGTCCACCTAGATAGCTTGCAGAACTGAGCACTAGGAACAAAGCTGTATGAGGAGAACAGAGCAAAACACTGTGTTTGAACTAGTTAATTCCTCCTGAATTTTACTTCTGTGTTTTCAAATATGACTCATAATTGCTTCAGTAACGAAAATGAGAGTCAGGAGGAGAAAGAGACCTGGAAGGGAGTGTATGATAAATAAGATTTCAAGGTAGCAGTACCTAAATTTCAAAGCAGCTGGGATAAAAGCTGCATAGTTTCGTCACTGCAGTGAACACATCTAATTGTGGTGCACGTCTGCAAGGACCTGGTGTTGCAGAAATGCAAGACAACTCAGTCTCACACAATCTTGACATCTCAGTCCTTCACTTTGCAAATTTTTCTGCTTTTTAACAGTGTTTAGATGAAAAACAGGTACTACTAATACTCTCTAATAGTCAAAGGCCTTCAGAACCAGCTGTTGGACTTTTAAGATCTAGCTACTTAATCATACTGTTAGATATAATTTAAAGAACGAGCTTTATTTCTCTGAAAGCAATGAGAAAATGGTTTGTTAATTGTGGTAGCAGCTAAGCCAGTCTAAAATATGAGGTGGTGTGTTTTCAAGAGGAAATGCAAAGATTGTTCTTTTTACAGAAAATATGTCAATTACAAGTGCAGGAAAAAATACTTTGAGTTGGTTTGCCGCATTTCAGCTGTGATACCTGGGACAAATACAGTGAAACAAATTTGTGTCTGTTATGTACATTTCTAGGTAAAAATTGGTTTCTGTTTGCTGGAAAGGCTAATCATCTCTGTCCATTACAGTTGAGTTTCACGGTGTTTCCAGTTTCATTTCTTTTTTTGTTAGTGTCTGTTTTTGTTGGCCAAAGAGCTGTAGCATATATAAATTTGGTTTGGTAAAAGCCCTCAAGAATTACTGCCTAGCTGAAAAAAAACAGCAGCCTAATAGTTTGGTATTACTCTAGAATAGGCAGAGGAGTATTTTGGCATCATAGTATTATTGAAACAGGAAGTTAATCTGAAATAGGTTTGGTTTGACAGCCAGTTATTTCCGGACAGATGAAACCATTTCTCAGAAAACGTTGTTAACAGAGGCAAGTAACTTGTGAGGTTGTTATTCTTTATTAGTAATTTTAATGAAACTCCGAAGGTTTCTGTAGTTAACTTTCCTTCTAAATCTTACCCTTAGTTGTTATCAGAGGAGTCTTGTGTCTCAGATTGACTGTAAACACTTTTAGAGCTGAGTTCCCAGATTTACAGGCAAGAAGGAAATCCCCTCAGCAAAACTGGCAGGAGTTTTTCTTTGCCTTTTGCTTTTGAAGGGTAGATGAGGGTTTACGCAATTTTCTCTTCAGCCTTCCTTTGTAATATGGTGTGTGGCTCAAGAACCTGGGTCATCTGAGCTGATCATTTTTGCTGATAGATCATGTTGCTTTTGGAAGATCTTGCGAGGTAGTGATTTCTCATATTTTCTTCCTGTGGCCTTGAGTAGATCTTGTGTCAGATCTTTCAACCGTAGGCTTACAGCTGGCATAGAGTACAGGAGAGGAACTTGAAGAGTATTGCGCTTTACAGGGAGCAGAGTTGGAGCTGATTTGAATGGTTTTGCACATGGAGCTGACTAATTATCATTGCAGGAATGTTCCCTTTCTGTCCTGTGTTTCGAGTGTATGTGCTGAGAACAGGGAGATGTTCAGCCCAAAATAAGCCTATTGCATTTCTTATCCATATTAGAAGCTGACATTCATGATTTTTATGACATTATCTAATGATTCTCTAAAACATCTTACCACGTGAAAAATTGTAAAATAAACTCAGCGTGCTGTTGAGTTTGGAGATACATCTTCCTTTGGGGTTGGGGAAGAGGGGAATTTTATAGCATGTGCTGATCTAAACTTTAATGTATCTTAAGATTTTTTTCCCGTAGTCCTGCTTACAAGTGTAAGGATGCTGTGCAGTAGTGACACATGTATTTTGGTATGAATACATTTCAGTCGTGGGCTAGGCCATGACTGATATGATGGCATTCATTGTGTACAACCAGTGACAGAGTGGTGAGGAAAAGTCATTTTGCCTTTCCTTTGCCTTAGGCTACCTCTGAAACTTGAGACTGTAAGTCTAGTGACAGAGTATTGCAATTTGAATAATTTAGCAGCGCAGATAGACTAGATTTAGATTAGTGAAATGGAGGGGATTTGTTGGTAGGCGGGAAAGGGTCAGGCAGGGTCACTGAGATGGCTTGTGGCTGCATGTTTTATTTATGACTTTCTTTAATCTACTAAGTAGCATTTCTCCCTCCTCTATTGTTAATAGCTCTATATTTGGGGGACCAGAGACATCTCTTGGATAAAAGATAGTTTTGCAGTTACACAGTTCTAGAAACGCAGTTGTTCTCTAATGAAAACCTTTCATTAACCAACTGCAAGAACTGCATGATGTAAAATGCCAAACATTTTGTATCTTGGTTTTAACTGGATCTGTCATTTTCTGTTAAGCAGGGAGTGAGCAGATTGATGGGCATTATGAAGTCTTGGCATTATTTGGTGCATGAGAAGTATTGTCAGTGGGACAGGGTTTCACTGGAAAGGGGTAATCAGAGTTTGCTTATCTCAGACAGGGTCGTTCTGGGAATGTTTTTTCTCAGTGCAGGAGCCAGAAGGAGAATAATTTTTAAGGTTTCCACTTCCTTTTCAGCCTGCATAGTTTGTTGAAATAGGAGAATTAGCACTTCAGAAAATGAGTACTGTATTTTAGCTGCTGTGGGCATGGCAACACATAAGATAAATCTTATCTTAAAGATAGGTTTATCATTCATATAAATCTTAAGTACTTTGTAACTGGAAATTATATACATACGGGAAATACGTTACAGCTAACTCACTGTCAAAAGTTGGCTTGCTTCACTTAATTCAGAAGAGCAAGCCAGGGTTTGAATGAGGTTTCTAGGTCATTGTGTCCTTTAAGAACCTCATCCCTTGAAAGAAGGGAAATCAATGTATTCTAGTAGGGTTTTTTTTGTCCTGTAGACTGTATGCCAGGGTACTTGCAGGATCTCGTCTATTTTAGTTGAGGAGGGAGAGGGAGGCTGTCTGTGCATAGAATTCGTTGTTAAAGGGACTTTAAAAAAAAAAAACTGACAGAACTTCATTTTGTCATGTTTACAAAGCAGAATTTGTAAGAAGGGAAAAAATGAAGCTGAGAATGTAAGGATTAAAGTAGGAAACCTCCTTAGAGGGCACAGTTATCTGCCCCTGGCAGCAGTACAGCAGCTGCCGCTGGGTGATTAAACTGTTAACAGTGCTTGCTTGCGTCACCTTTCCGAGAACACTGGTACCGGTATGTGTGATTTACTATAACAAGATCTTAAGTTTTTCCTGTTGGCAAATGACATGTAATATTTACAGAGGTCTTGGTTTCCTTCCAGTAGAAACATTTCAGATAAAGTGATACATGAAAGGAAAAAGTAATGCTTTCCTATCCCGGCAAAATAATACAAAGAGATGTATTTTACTTTAAAGTGCATGTGTCTTAATTTTGCTATGTCTTGGCTTTGATAATATTTTTTTCTTTGCACAGGGGTATCATAAATCTTTTAAGACTCCTGAAAGTTAAGATGGTGTTGCCTTACAACTGGAGCGCTGATGAAAACAGACTAACCCAGTATATTTCTCATGCTTTTGTATCAAAAATAAATTTTCAGCATATTTCTGTTCTCTGCATGTTCATATGTGACTGCATATAAAAGCTAGGAGCTAAAGGAGGTGGGGTAACAACCCCAAAATTGAGTGCTTCAGCAACAGCAAAACAGTTCTACTTTACTGTTGACTTCTTTACTTGAATCCAGCAAGGTCATCTTTGGCAGTTGTCAATAGCAGATAGATAAGGGAGAATGTAAAGGCAGATCAAGACCGAGTAAATGTACTTTTCCCAGGTTTCCAAACACATGGAAAATACTCATATTAAATCATATGAGCAGTCTGTAGAACAAGAGTCTAATTCAGTAACTGTTTTTTGATTGCCATCAGTTTTTTGCCTATCCAAGTTTGTATTTATGTATTTCTGAGATAAGCCTTGTGCTGTACAGGCTGGCTGTGAGTTCAGCTTTTGTAGTTGTGCTGAATTTGATACTTAGTAGTTGCTAATGTCAAAGCTCATGGCTTTGTGTGTTTCCCAAAGTGTTTGTCTAAAGGAAATGAGCCTTTTGGTGCAAGGATGGGTGGGCTGGCATTTTAGCAGCAGTCTGGGCCCTGATTGAATTTTGTGAGTTAGACTAGGTGAATTTAGTTTCGAAAACTGGTGTTGCATCGTAATTCACTCTGCTGTCAGTTTCCTTATGGAATCTCTTCCATCTCTTCCTGAAATATGTTGAAGTTTCTTTGATTCATTTTAGTTTGCTATTTTTTATTTACTCTTCTTAGTCTGCTAAGTGTCGAGCTTCAAGAGATTTACAGTCAGTTGAATCTCATTTTCTGGCATGTAGTTGTGTACAAATTTTAAACTGAAAGTGCTGTTTATTTAATACAGTGACCGATAAATGACTGAAGGATTACTTACTGCGAACAAGTCTGATTACCTAAATGTCTCCTAGAGGTTCATTAATCAGATACTAAAAGGTTCTAGGAACAACCACAATGGCTTTTTATTATGCAGTGTTTTAGTTTGACAATATGATAATCTTTCTCATATTAATGGTAGAATTTTAAATGGAGTCCTTTGCTTGCCTCTGCCATAAACAGGGGAATTGTCGGTCTTGCTTGTGTAGTTTTGACATGAAACTATGTAGTTAGATTAGGCTTCATTTAACTGGATGATCTGTTGAATATTTTTGGTTTTGCATGTGCCCTTTTAGTATTTTGATGTTGTGTAATATTAGACAGTAACTTACAGGAGTAAGTTGTTGGGATTTTTTTAGCTGTGTGAGCTTAGCCTTATGATTCTACCTCAACCTTTGAAACTTCAGTTCACCAAAATTCTTGGAATTTTGAACTTAGGAAATCATGCAGTGGGGTGATCTGGTGTGATAGGACAGTGTTGTCAGGTGTGAGTTGTGGTGCTATTGTATTAAGGAGATGCAGCTGTTGAGGGATGACTATGAGGACCTTTAGGCATGTATGGGAGGGTTATTTTGTTTGGTTGGGTTTTTTTAAAGGAAAACAGGTGTTCCAGTTTTCCGAGCAGCTTTTATTAATAGCTGCCTGAAATTACTCTGGTGGAATGCCGGGGGGAGAATGGGACAGTTATTAAAGTTACATGAGAAATTAGATTCACTTATATTTGTAATTTGCTGTTTGGGTCATACTGCAGAATTTAGTTCTAGTTGCTTGTCAGACTTAAACTTGCATGTAAGAGAGTATTCATTGAGGTGGATGCATCATTAATTCTGAATTTTCTGTTAATTTCAGATGATCACAGTCGTGTAAAACTCCAGAACACTGAGAATGACTATATCAATGCCAGCCTAGTGGTCATAGAAGAAGCCCAGAGATACTATATTTTAACACAGGTAAGTAGTACAATTACTGGGTTATTACATGGATTGAGAATCTAGGGAGGGGGATTTGTACAGCTGTAATTTGTATTTGGATAGTTTCTTGTCTCTATAAATTACAACTATTTCGTATTAACTGCCAGTGTATTGTAGTTGCAAACAGATTATTTTATGTTTTAAGAAAAGCTAAAGGGGATATTGAAGTATGAGTAATTTACTGCATATGAAGCTTCTCAAATATTTCTTGCTTTTTTCTTCAGTTCTTTTGTAAATAGGTTACAACAATACTTCTATCCATTAATCCGTCTTATACTTTCTGAGCATGCCTGCAGTAGCTTTTCTTCTAAGAGCACAATGGTATTGATGCTTAAACCAAAATATCCCTTCCCCAAGTTCTTACTGTTTTGCTATTTGGTTTTGTTTGGTATTTTTTTTTACTTAAAAAAACCCCAGCCCTTTTAAGTCCTGGAATAATCTGTGCAGTGTGACACTTTCTTGCCTGCAATTTCTATCATTCTATTAATAATTTGTTTAAACTTCAGAGGAAGACTCTTTCCTGTTTCCCAGTGAACTATTAACTGTGCTCAAACACTGCTTTGCCTATACATTCTTATGCCCATTTTTGTATTCTTTGCTACACAGGGTCCACTACCTAATACATGTTGTCATTTTTGGCTAATGGTATGGCAACAACAAACCAAAGCAGTTGTCATGCTGAACAGGATTGTTGAAAAAGAATCGGTAAGTGACATTAGGCCTAAAGTTGTAAAATAAGCCACACAATTTTAGTACAGTTGAGCAATGTTTGATTGTTATGTTAGAAAACGAATCAACATTCTCACTGGTGTGCAGTATAGTGTGTATTTGATACAAGAGTGAAGTGAGGGAGCTAAGACATGCAGTTCAGTTTGGTGAAAATAGTATCTAACAAGTGTACATCCAGAAAGGTGAAAGGAACATTCTGAGAAAGGAGGATGTATGGATAGAAATGGTGAGGAGTAGAGGCAGTGTAAGGTGTTCCTAGGACAAAATGGAAGGTGGGAAAACGAGTATCTTTAGATTAATTCTTCTAAATGTAACAGAGTAGTGTATTTGTTTTGAAGGGATGTTAGCTTTAACAATGAAGGCAGACTACTGCCCAAGAACTGTCAAATTGATCTAGTTATTTTTGATTCTTTAAAACTGGTGGCATACATGCAGAATACACAATTTTTCTGTTATGGTGTAGTTTTTCTGCTACTGTGCCTAATAGAATTTCAGATTTTTGTTATAAATGCATGTCATTTGAGGTTTATGTTTTTTTATTCAGAGTAGATAAGTGAAAAAAATGGACCGGTCTGTTAAAAAGTCATGTATTTTTCTTGTGCAAAAATTTTCCCACAGAATGAGTGCATAGCAAGAGGAAGACAAGACAAAGAATAGTTTTGCATTAGTTTGTTAGTTCATTCTTTTGTTTCACTAGAACTTCCAGTATTCAGCAAGCCTGGGTAGAACTGGGTGTGATAGATGAGTTCTGTAAATGTGCAGGTGTGCAAGTTGGAAACAAAGAGGGGAAGTGCTGAAATAGCTGAGCAGAGATTTCAGTTCCCTGTAGAGAACTGCAGGGGGGAGAGGGAGAAGGCTTAAGATGTATCTCAAAACATGTTAGCCATGTGATGAAAAAAAAGCATAAACACATAAAGCTGGAATGCATAATAGCCACTGAAACTGTTGTAGTAACTTGGCTGTAAACATTACGGACTTCAGGAATTCCTCAAAGTGGGAACAGGTACTTGAGTCTACTGTATTGAACAATGTGGTCTCAAAATCTGCACATGCAGAGCCCAAGATACTAGGATATTTAACAAGGCTTTTCTTCTTTTTTCTCCTTCTTTTTCTTTCTTTTAAAAAAAAAATCCATTAGGTGAAGTGTGCACAATACTGGCCAACAAAAGAAGAGGAAGTTATGACATTCAGTGAAACAGGTTTCCGTGTGAGGCTAGTGTCTGAAGACGTCAAATCCTATTACACAGTACATCTACTGCAATTAGAAAATATCAACGTAAGCTTTTCTCAGTCTGTACTGCTCCTATTCATGGGCTGAAGTGTATCATGAGAACCACTTAGCATGATGTCACTTCAGGTTTGATTGAGCTTTTACACTGGAAATTTTAATGCACTTTGCTTCTGAGAATGTTGAAGATGTTTGTGTGGAAATAAGCAAGTGAGTTAGACCTCAATCTGTACATTAAGAGAGATAACATCTTTGGCATTTGTATACTTGTATTTTCCATTTGGCAGTGCCTTAACATACTGAATTCTGTGGTGGTAGTAGTGATTCTAAGAGGAGCTGTAAGAATTAACCTAAAGGAAGGAACACAGGAGTGGAAACTTCTGATTTCCTTTGAATATCAGAAACCTGACTGAGTAATTACTGATTTTTTGAGTGGAACTTGAGTTTTCCATGTAATTCAGTCCAGCTGTCTTAAGTTTTTGGGGGGAGGGGTGATTACCACCTGTAGATAGGTAACTTTATCTCCTCTTGCTTACCTCCCCTTTTGCTCCACAGGACCAACCATGCTTTTCTCTTAAAATATTAAGCACTTTGACAATTTAACCAAGTTAAGCTCAAAAAAATTGTTCCTGGCCTGAGCTTGAGTTGGAATTTGCTGCTTCTGTTTCAGAGTGGAAGACAGGATTGAAGAGCTTGTCTGTTTGTTCCAGCTATGTCTTGTAAGATATTCTCTCTCCCTATAAATCTTGCCTTTTATTAATTGATAGTGCTAGTATGGCAAGTTTTCAAGGTTGTCTTTGTCAGAGAATTTGGGAAAGGAAAGCTTGAAGATGATGTTCTGCATGTTGTTTTATACAACTATTGATGTATTTGTTCTCAAATATTTGAATTTATAGTAACTATTGATGGTATTCTAAGATAATACTAGTTAATTCAGAACCTCCCTCATGAGATCAACATGATAAAACTTGGCATGTTGTTCCTTGATCTTCTCCATGTTAGAAGAGCTTTATGAAATATTGTCCTGCTGACCTGAAGAATTTCTCTTTAGTAGTTTGTTTATTGACAGCAAAGGCAAAAAGAAAGAGAAGTAATGCTGGCAAGCTAGTGCTTGAAAAAGAACAACTCTTCTTTTTGGAAAGCTGAGGCAAGTTTTCCTAACTACCAAAAAGGCTTCTTTGTGGAATTGTTTGGCTGATGTTGGCCCTTACTTTTAAACTTCCTATTTTCAAAAGATGCAATTTTCATTACATGTGTGTGTTTGAACATAGCATTAACTGGAAAATGCAGAAATGCCTCAAGGAGCAGCACAATGTATACTACAGTAGACTTTTGAGTTGGAGGTATTGAGCACTTAAATTTCTGGATTTGTTTTGGACCAGCAGTGCAGGCCTGTCAGCACTGTACAGAGTTTCTTGTGTGTCATATAAATGAGTTTCACAAATACTCACCAGTCTTTCTGTAATGAATTTTTATCTCTCTAGCACTGTGGTAAGGCTCCATGAACATAAACTCCAAAGCATGATTTTTATATAAAACAGCTAGAAGAAGCAGAACAGACTTGGTTACTTGGTTTACAAGCAAAAAAAGCTGCATAGTTTCTAGACTAACACTGTTGATGTTATATGCAGCCTTTTGTAAGAATTTGATAATTACACCATAAAACTTGTGGGAACTGAGTATTCGCAGTAACTTGAAATGTGAGCTTAACTGTGTTTATGTAAGTTATTCTAGAGGGGCCTTTGGTGGAGGCAGAGTGTAAGACATTTAGCCACTCAATGCCTGGAATATAGGATGACTCATGAACAAAATATACTCTGAATGCCAAGAATACTTAAATTTTAGTATTTCCTTGAAAACAGAGAGACCAAGGTTGTCTTTATAATGCAACCATTCTGAGCTCAAGTAAATTTGTCTTACTGCAGCAAATCTCTTTAAGACATAAACAAAATACGGGTGTGTGAAGAGTGAAGTGTTTGTTTATGTTGTTACCAGTGAAACAACCTCTGAATATTTGGTTGGTTTTGTTGTTGGTTTTGTTGAAGATTACTTAGAAGTAGAGGTGGAGTTGGGGGCTGTTCTTTTTCATCAGGATTAGATCAAGGGAGTTGTTGGTTTGATTTTTTTTTTTTTATATCTGTTCTAGGAAAAATTGTTTTTGTTCTTGGGGCTAGCACAGTTCAGTAAAGCTTTGGAGAGAAAATGGTGTTTATTGGTACCTTTCCAAAAGTTTTGAAAAGATTCCTAATGTTCTTTGTTTTGCTGGTGATTATTTTAGAATTTCCTTATTTTTTTGCCTGACCCAGTCCGCGTTTTAGAATACAGGCATATATACAGCTGCTTTTCCACCATGGTTCGTTGTGTATCCTCCATGGGTTTGTTGGTGTCAATCGTCAGCTCTTCTGAAAGTTGAGTGCTGCTTTCTACTGTAATAGCTCAGGTTCAGAACTCTCCCTTAATAAAGACTTACTGTGAAGGTTTCCACCAACCAGTGCCTCTGTTGGAAAATAAGGGTAGAAGGAAGATACTGTGCTCATGTTAAAATTTTGTAATCATTTATGTGTGAAGCTATTGCATGGCTGTGATTTGAAGCAAAGTCTCCCAGCTTATTGGAGAAGTGATAGTCAGGTGTATGAGAGCCTTTCGTTAAATCTATAAAATAACCTTCTGTTGGATGGGGTTGTTAAGTTTTGTGACAGTGTTGCAGGAAAATTGTTAGATCTTGACATCTAACTTGTGAAAGACTCCACCTTGTGTTGAATGTGTATTTTTATATTATTCTTTATTGTTGCTTTCAGCTTTTTTTTCCTTAATGTCACAACTTTATATATTGGTCTTCAGAGAAAGAAAATTTTGTTTTCAGTAGTATCTGGTGTGGCAACCCCGATATCCTGAGAAAGATATGCTGTGACACATAATGAATGCTTATAAGCAAAACTACTGCACAGGTACTGAGGAATTCAGACAAGCTATGTGAGGGCAAATGAACATCAGATCTTCAGGGAAACCAGGGATTGCGTGGATGAGGAGATGGAGCAGTGGAATTTGAAATTGCAGAAGGAACCTTTCTGAATGTATCTCAGAGTGGGTTTCTGGAAGTAAGAATACAGCAGTAGAATGAGAGGTTTGCAAAGAAAATACTTGTTGGGGGACAAAG
Source organism: Cnemophilus loriae (assembly GCA_013397755.1). Classification (NCBI taxonomy): domain Eukaryota; kingdom Metazoa; phylum Chordata; class Aves; order Passeriformes; family Corvidae; genus Cnemophilus; species Cnemophilus loriae. The sequence continues at coordinate 305,630 of VZTF01000896.1, read as the reverse complement.
GACTAGGAGAAATGAACTAAATTTGATGTGACACTGGTGGTGTGATACTTCGGAGTAAGGACCATTAATAAATCCCAAGTGGAATCTTGAGTCCTCCACAAATAGCAAATATTTGGAAAAACCCATTAGTAAAATGGATTCTCAACTTCGTACCAAGCTTGTGTGTGGTTGTGACTATCAGATTAAGGTAATGCAAGACTGCTTAGTGGCCCTCACTAGATGATCCTGCGGATGAACCAGAATGTTTGTGATAATTATTTGGCCCCCTTATCCTCAGGGCCATTTTTATTTAAGTTTTGGAAAACATTTTGGCCATCATGAATGAACAAATAGAGGAGGCTGTGGTAGAAGTCGATTTATGATTTTGAATTTCAGTGTGTAGAATATTGCCCTTACAGCATGCCTTCTCATTTTCATATGATCAGATAAGTTGTTAATGAACTTAAGGCATGTTCATTAAATATGGGGCTGCTGTAGGGTTGTAGGTGTATTATGTCTTCATATATTTGACCATTTCAGTAGCACTTTGATTATGAAATGAAGGCTTTTATAAGGAGTTTGTGAAACTTGACAGACCAGCATTTCTTTGTCTTCCCCTGTTTAACTTTACACTGAAGGCATTTTGGTAGTGTTTTGTTCATGTTCATACTTGCAGGTGACTGAACAACCTGAAGTTACTTTTAAGATTTTTGCCCCTTTTCGTTTTGAGTGATTGGATAGTTACTGTAAAAAGGTCATAGCACGGCTTGTTTTGCTGGAAGTTAATCTAATGGCATATTACTTTTCTGCTCAAATCTTCGTGTGGATCTCTGCTTGTAACTTGGACCTTGTGCTTTGGTCATGCTTTGATTATGCTGTTGGTGTTTCCAGCAGTCAGTGCAGAGCTGTGCGGTGTGGTGGCAGCTTTACAAGTTCATCAGTTTTATCTTGGTTATTTGTGGAAAGCTTATCCCAGTAGTTCCTAAAACTTCCACTAGAATGGTTTGAGTAATTAAAAAAAAAAAGTAGTCATTTAAATGTTGTCCCATGATTATTCATGGATTTTTTTTTCTGGGAGCTAGGCTTGGGGAATAAATCTTGGAAGATTGCATTGTGATTACCATAGAACAAGCTGGTCTTCAGTTACCATGCAGAAATATGTTCCATGTGTATAACATATAAAATTTTATATTGCTGCCTGAGTCTTGAGGTCCAGGGCCTTTTATTTTAAAAGATTAGCTAGTTTCCTAGTAACACTTCAAATTAAATTAGTTGTTATTTAAATTTGAATTTTTATCCATTGACAGTTGTGAATCAAAAAGCCAGACTTCTCGGAACGGTCCCACGTCACTTCGTGTAAGTGCTGCGTGGCTCAGTGACTGGGACTTGTTTAAGACAGGATGGTACAGATCCACACAAAGGCAGTGTTTCAGCTGTACAGCTTGACTGCCAAGCACCACTTGAAAGAGCCATTCTGTTTAAGAGAGCAATGTGGGAGGTTTGAAATACTCAAATGGGATTTGGCTGTAGGATCTGAGACTGCGAATTCAAAGATGACCAGCTGGTTCCAATGCATTGCAGTGGGACTCTTGTAGAGAGATGAAGAGACTAGGTATTTTTAGAATGAGCTGAAGGGATGGAAAATCATGGGATGGATAAAGTCTTCATACAAGAAAGGAAAGAAAAATTTAATTCTGTGGGTTAGAGCAGAGTGACATGTACAACAGCACTGTTTCATCTCTCTTATAGAAATAACTATTTCAGATTAGTGTATAAGTAGGCACTTAGCCTACTTTGCTCTTTTCCTTTAGGAAGAGGATACCAATGTTTGTTATGGGATGGGATTGGGGTAGAAAACCCACACACAAGAACCCCCCAACCAAACAAAAGCCCACACAAACAAACCCCACAGGTCACCTTTTCTGAGGTGACAAAAATCAAATGACGAAAAAGTCATTTTTGCCTTCTTGAGGTGTAAGAGATGCTTTCATCTGGAATGCTCTTTCAGAATCTTGAAGTAGGGAGTATCAATTACCACCTACAAAGACCGCCTAGATTCACAAGAAGCAACTTTAACCTTTACTTAGCATGTACATTTAGCTCACCTCTCCAGTTTTCTTCTTAATTTTGTTTCTAAAGCGATGAATTACTTTTCTTAGAAATAGAAGAAATTGCTTAAGTGTTATTTCCAGGCTTCTTACAAAAAATATATTCCTTCATGATTTTTAAACAAAGAGGTCATTTCAGTTGATTTCTGAGTTAACTTGCTACTTGAGAAATTAGGTACAGAAGAGCAGTAGGAAAGAAGATGCAAACTCTTTAATGCTTTGCTCCAGATGAAGGGAAGTCCCAGTATATTTATGCAATTTAGGGCCTGATACTCTTGTTTTTCCCCTGCGAAATCTTAACGCAAACTCGTTTTCCCAATGTCGTAGATCACACTTTGTTGTCCTTGTCGAGCACCTAGCCAAAAGACAACATATTTCTGGAAGATAACTGTGCATCTGAGAGTGACTGGAGTCATGTTAATATCCACTGTTTTCTGTGAAAGTATTGGCAGTCTTGCAGTGTTGGGCATTGAATGCAATAGAAAAAGTTGGGAGAGTATTTTTGTTACTGTGGAAGCCATGAAATTAATTATTTTAGTTTCACAAAGGAATTTTGTAAGTTGTCTCTCATAAGAAGTAGAAACAGACTGAGCAGATGAAGAACAGTAGAATTTATTTTAATTTCATGGCTATATTTTACTGTTGCTGAAGATGAAAAATAGCTTTTCTGGAATACATTGATATTTTAAATCCTTTCGTGTTCAAACTTTGCCAAGGTTTATGTATGTTTCAGTCTATGTGGAAAATTGGATGTAATAGAGGGAGGGTAAAAATAACTGAACATTTCTAAAATTCCTGAGCTAAAATCAGTGATCATTTTGTCTCAGAATCACCATGGCAAGGAGTAGCATGTAACAGCAGGTCTGAAGTGAGTTCAGTAAAAATATGATCCAAATTTTATATACATACTCTCTTGCTGTCATTTCAGTACTTGTAGTTGGTTATGTTAGGAGAGGAACTCTGTTGGAGCGGGTCTAAAGCAGCTGTATGATTTTGGAATCCTCCTTTTTTACTTAAAAAAGACAGAAGATGTCCAGCAGAAGTCTTGATAGACATCCTGCTGTATTTGTTTTTATAGGCCCTTTCCAGGAAGGAAAGCTTCCTGCTCCTCTCGGTAATGTGGTTAGTATAAAGGAGATGTAATACCTCTTGGCATTTAAACTTGCTCTGAGCAAGAATGCAGAGTGTGTACAATGCTGACATGGGTTTTTTCAGTCATATTAATTCTAGCTGGCTAGTAACTGCTGTCAGCCATTGAACTGCATTATTGGTAGACAAAGAACGATATTTGGGAGTAAGTAGTAAAGCAAACCAAACATAATACTGGAAGTTTGAGAAAAAGAAAAAAATTCCATGTGATAATAATTGCAAAGGAGAAAATTACCAGCTCAGATAAAACTACTTCGGCTTGCACTGTTGGTTGTCATCCAACTTGAAACAAGTTATTGCGTTGTTTGTCTAAATGGGTGGTTTAAAATAGAAAATAGCTGTTGATTGAGATTGGGGAAATGTGCGCTAACTGAGCCAAAGAGGAGTGCTTTCTAGTTCTATTGTTTATTTGTTTTCACTTCTAGAGTGGTGAGTCCAGGATGATCTCTCATTTTCATTATACTACATGGCCAGACTTTGGCGTTCCTGAATCCCCAGCTTCATTCCTGAACTTCCTGTTTAAAGTAAGAGAATCTGGTTCACTGAGTCCCGAACATGGACCTGCAGTAGTTCACTGCAGTGCGGGAATAGGACGTTCTGGCACATTTTCCTTAGTAGATACTTGTCTTGTTCTGGTAAGTGTTTGCATTTTCTCTGTCACTCCTTTCCTTCTCCTGACAGCCTGCCAACCTTCCCAATACGGGCTTTTTGGTCAGAAGGCTTTAAAAGCATTGAAGTTAATGACATTCCAGTGGAAACTTAAATTAAGACATCATCCTTTTTTTTTTTCTTCACATATTTTGATGGCAAAAACACAGCTCTTGAAATGCATTTACAAATCCCTCTTGAAGTACGTTATATATTCTCAAAGCTTCCTGGAAAGTAAATTGTAAACATTCTTTTCCTTTTATGTAAGATGTGCTTAGAAAAGTTTGAGGATCAGTTGTTTTTTTAATATGAAAAAACCTTGTGAATATATATTGAGATGATTGAATCTATAAGTCTTTTTCTCTAGAGCCCTTTTCCTAAGGATGCAGAAAAATTGTTAGCTGAGCTAGGATGAGAACTCAGGTATGCCCCTGATTCTCCTGCGATGTGCAATTGTGGGTGGTGCAGAATTTCCCTTGCTGTGCAGCCCTCTGGGCAGTGGGACTTGGTAGCCAGTTCCAGTGCCACATGGATGTATAGATTTTATTGCTTACTTAGTGAACTGCATCATCAGTAATTGCTTATTACATGAGTGAACCTTCAATGTTAAATAATATTTAAAATTAATTTAAATTTTTGTTGAACTTAGAAGTCCAGGCACAGAGTTTTCTCTTTGTGCTTGGTAATAGTGAAAAGGACAGCACAGGTTTAATTGAAACAAGATTTCAGTTAAATTACAAGAGACACATTTTCTGGTTTGGTTAGATCCTCTCAACTTCCTTTTTTTGTTGTTTTTTTTTTCCTTCAGTTTTTCTTTGGTTTATGCATTTTGAAAAACATGGGGGTATATTTCGGTGCAAATGTACTTCAAAAACACCCTGTGAATATAATGTGGGGACAAGCGTGTGCATTGCTTGGATTAGGGTTTCTGCTTTAAATTTAAGGAAACTTCTGCCGTAGTCAGTTAGTCAGTCTGAATTGCTGTTCTGTTCAGAAGCAGTAGGAAATATTACTTTACAGCTCTGTTTCTTATGGTCCTATATCAAAGTCCAAATACAAGCCTGAATAAAATTGAGCATATCTAAATGTCTTAATTTTAAGACTTAGAGTGCTAATACGAATTTATTTGTTTAATACACAATCCTTGATTTGTTCATGGTAAGTTTTCATTACATGGTTTGCATTTTTCCTTCAAAAGCAAGTTAGAAATCATTTGAGATGTTAATCTTCCATATACCTAATAGAAGCATAATATGGAGAAATTAATTTTTAGATTGAATTTTATGACTAATTTTTACTTGTAATTATTTTTTATATACCATTAACACTTTCAATGTAACTTGCTTTACAGATGGAGAAAAAAGACCCATTTTCTGTAGATATTAAGAAGGTATTACTGGATATGAGAAAATATCGAATGGGACTTATTCAGACTCCTGATCAACTAAGATTTTCATATATGGCTGTAATAGAAGGAGCAAAATTTATAATGGGGGATTCAACTATACAGGTAAATGTTTAGCTCCATGTATTTGAACAGCAGATTGCAACAGTAGTAAAAAATAAGCTCCAGATTATTTTAAAACATGTAATTTTGTGGGATTTAAATAATTAACCTTTTTCAGTAGATGCTTAGGAGGTATCAGAGGGTATGTGTTCAGCGCCTTCTATCAAACTAAACTTTTAACCCTGTGTATATGTCCCCTCTTAGATAAAATACAGAAACAATTTGTCTGTCCAAATGTTTATAAAGAAAAGGTTCAATTGATGTTTTCAATACTAAAAAGGGAAAGCAATGTCCAGTATCACTTTGAAGATAGCAAGGATCTTTTTTAGAATTTCTTGATCTTTGCTATTTTCCTAGCAGATAAGTTTCCTGATGATACAGATAATATTTATTGGTCAAGTTGCCTTGTTTCTTCATAGCCTTTAAAATTTGTGTTACAGTTAGTACAATCTAGCCAAATATAATGATTTTGGGTGCAAAGAGATTACCAAATTTCACTGTTTTATCAGTGTGGATTGCAGACATAACAGCTTTGCAGCTATGGGAAGTGGCTGGGGCTAGGTGGGAGGGAGAACTGGGAAGAGAGGCCTTGAAACACATTTAATTCTGCTTTCATATGCTTTTTTATTTTGTTGATTTCTTAAAATCATGAATAGAGCAGATAAACTAAACCACTTTTCCTTTCTTTGTGGTACTGGTAGTGGTCTGATTTTTCCCTTTAACAAATGTTTCTTGACTTGCTGTGTAAATAAAGAAATAATTTTGCACAACTGCTAATCAACACCTAGATAGTGTGCTGCTGGTCTGACACCTGAGCCATATGTCTAGAAGACTTCATGATTCATCCTAATACTAACAGCAGTTTAGTCTCTTCATTTTCTGGAAGCCGTTTCTGGTGGTATGAGGTATTGTGTCCAGTAATATTTTTCTGCTTTGCTTTTTTTAAAAGCCGTGCTCCAAACTGAGCAGCTCCGGTTCCCACACTTACCCATTTAGACTGCAGGATTTGTTACTTCTGGATATGAGGGAGCTTTGTCAACTCAGAATACTGCTTGTCATGTTCAAGTGTGTTATTCATAGTAAGAGAATGCCGAGGAAGGCACACTTCTCATTTGTTCTCTTTTTCGTGTTATGATTGTTAAGACAATCTTTCTTAAATCAGTGTTTCCTGCAGTGCAGGCATTTGTCCTGGTGCTTCTGTCTTTAGGCCTCAGCATTATGTGCAGAAAATCAATTGGCAGTACTTAAAAAGCATATTTCTCCTTTCAAGGTCAGCTAGGTCATTTTTATTCCATAGGGAATGGTGGTACTTTTCAGAGTGTGAGAGGTATTCACTTCTCTCTGCTAGTGATTGAGAGGGCCTGAAGTTATTGAATGCCTCTCTAATTTAACGTTGGCCAAATGTTCGTCTCTGACATCTCCTTGGATTTTGGAAGTCAGTAAACTGTGCAAACACAGCTTTCACTTGCAGTGGAGGAGTCGGTTCATTGTTAAAACTCATTTTGGCAGCAGTCCATTTATAAGTAGCTGGGTTTTTTTATATCGCTCTCTGAGTTTGATATTTAATTTAGACCAGCGGTCTTGAAACCATTCCACGGACAGGAGTCTATTACTTGTTTTGAGAAAATTCAATTTTCTGTTCATCTACTTTATCAAAGACTTTTAAAAGTAACTGATTTTTTTGCTACAAGGTATTCTATGTCTTTATAGGGACTGGCTGATTTCTGTGAGAAAAGAAGTGACTGGTTTTTAGGGCTAATTCTTCCTGTGCACTTTCTAGGGTTCTTTCCTGCATGAAATCTTGTTGCAGCAAGTCCTTCAGGCTATTTATCATTAGGACAGTTACCCCTTAAGTCAGAGATCTAGCAAAACAGGTTTACTTCCAATTTATTTATTTTCTTCCATCTCATTTCAGATTACTTCTCAAAACAAGGTGAATAACTGTTTTGTGATGCAGTAGATCTGTGGGCTAATGGGCCACTAGGTGAAATCGTAGGCCATGACTGGCATAGATAACTGTTTGTTAAATTTTCCCAGTTCTCTCTTTTTAGGCAGTTCTTGTATACAAGGTCCTGTTGTATTTTGAAGCCATAAGAGGTAAGAGCACAGCACAGGCCTGTAGCAAGTAGAGGGAGATAGGAAGTGCTGGACAGTGCAGGATTTTATAAGAGAGGATGCTTCCTAGTTGTGGAACTGCTGTGGACAGTACAAACCCTGACGGTAGTGGCCTCGTGCCTTTGCAGTGGCACCATCCTGGAAAAACAGAGAAAAGGATCATTGGTGGTTGTTGAAGACACATCTTGACCTAACTTTATTTTTTCATCTAGCAATTTTTTTTTCTTGATCTGGTAGTTCCTTTAATCTACTTCTGTGATTGTTCTTTTGGAAGACATCTTGGCAAGGGGGCCCTTTAATGTTAGGGGAATGTTTGAAATATGTTCTCCTTGTTTTCAGAAACGGTGGAAGGAGCTCTCTAAGGAGGACCAAGCGCCAAGTTCCGAGCAGTCTCCTCCACACCCAACCAAAATAACCACAGAGAAGTACAATGGGAACAGCATAGGCCTGGAGAACAAAGATCAAATGGAGAAAATAAACACTGACCTGTCCACTAAAGTTCAAGATATCACAGATGGGAACATTGAAAAGTAGGCAAGATAAAGAAACTTTTAAAAGGCAGATACACTCTCTCAAAAGGCTGAATTATTGTCTGCTTTTCTTATTGTAAAAAACCTTAAAGATCTTTCTGCGGTAGCAAGGGAGGACAGGTGGTATTTGACTGTCTTATTTAATGATTTTAAAAATACAACCTCAGTGATTCCTTGTGATATGGTTTTACTGTTCAGAAGTCAAGAGAAGAAAAGCAAATGTCTCTAATTGAAGCAGCTAGACCTTCTACTTTGAAAGCATTTTCTTACAGATTGTCAGTGAACTCCATTGTGCAGTGTGAATGAGGTCCTAAAATCGTGCAGCATAATTTCATACCGATTTTTAAATACAATGCTAACTTACGTTTCAAAAAACACATGGTTTCTCAGAAACACAAAGGTTTTATCATGTACCACTTTCTGTATAGTGTTTGAAATTTTGTCATTGGAGCCATGTAGTACCCTCTGTTCATGTTAAATCTACCAGCTGTGAGTAGGTTCCTGTGGTTTAGCCATGTCAGGTGAATTTGTCTTTCTCTTAGGAGTGCTGATGCTTCAGCTGGGAGACACTGTGTCACCTGGGCCTTCCCACGTGTGGGTCACCAAATGTTTATCCATAGCCAGAGATCCAGGAGCTGGGCCAGGGCTGTGCCAAGCTAAGCCGTGTGGTACACAGAAAGAGGCAGTGTCTGTCCCGAGGGGCTTCAGCCAAAGACTAGACGTAGCAGTTCAATGTAGATAGGCTGGAATTCCAGAATAACAGCTGGCTCACCAAATGCCCCAATGAGTTTCTTTCTGTGTCTTCATGAGTGTTTTGAGAGAGAATGACAGCAATTCTGTAGATGCTTGAAGGAGCCCCTCACCCATACCCTCACAAGCAGGAGTGAGGGTATGGGTGTGAGTGGTGGCTGTGTGTTAGAAGTCGGTCAAAGTTGGTTTTTGTGTCAGAGTAACGCTGTCTTAGAGATTGTGAAGGCACTTTTGGAGATAAGAATTACAAGGTGGTCCTGCTAGTGTAACACACGACCTGGGTTTATTGTGTCCTTTATCAAGATCTGGTTTACATCCCGAGATGAGTATTACTAAACCTGCATGCAACTGTGAGTGGGGGTTGGAGTCAGTGTATCATTGAGGCTGATGTGAACTCTGCTGTGGAGGCACCCGTATAAGTACTGTGACACTTGCACGTAGTACCTGGCATTGCCTATAAAGGCAGGCTCCATGCAAAACATCTCAGCCACCAAGTGGGGCACAGACAGGGGTGAAAGACTCAGCTCAGATAATTTAACTAATTCTGTTCTCTGTCGAACTCGTAGATGAAGTACCATGTACATCTTTACATCTGTCATTTACTTATTCATGGGGCTTCACTATCTGAAATTCTCTACGTCAAGGTGGTTAAAACATAATAAAAGATTGCTTGATTTGGATTTTATATACTACTGCTATATGCTACTGGTGGATTAACTACTGGGAGTGTTGAAAAGAGGTTTGTTTTAATATTATAATAGCCTTTTTTCCTGTTCTTCAGTGTAAGATTCACCTTTTTTTCTTTTTAAGTTCTGTCCGAAAACGACTGCGGGAGGATAGAAGAGCAAACACAGCACAGAAGCTGCAGCAGATGAAGCAGAAGCTAAATGAGACTGAAAGAAAAAGAAAAAGGTGGTTATACTGGAAACCTATTCTCACTAAGATTGGGTTTGGTACACTGATTTTAGCTGGTGCTTATTCTTGCTGGAAAATGTATTTTCAAGAACATTCCTTGTAAGTGAGACTCCAACAGCTAATTTTGCTGGAAGGTAATGAGTAGGGGTGTGACTTTAAACATAAACTCCTTATTCCTGGAATAGGTACAGACTGTTACATACAACAGAGAAGTGGTGTTAACTTGATCTTGTGTTGACATCTCAGGACTTTCCACTGCAGGTACTTAGAAAAATGAACCGCTGCCCCCCACAGAATTGATGGTTTTTGTTTAACATGAGCAGGTACAAACTTGCTGCAACTGTTTATACACTTTTTAAAATGGTGTTCTACCAGATCTTAAGCAAATGCTGAACCATGGAGGTTTAGCTACCGAAGGCTGTCTGGATTTAAATTTACATGCCTGACAAAAGCAATAAACAGTGTTGTATCATTTACATTATAAATGCAAAGAAGTTATCCTTAAATATATGTAATGTGTAATGTACTAGTGACATGAACATAAACATTTTATATTCTTACAACCTAGGATAAATATATTTTATAATTGCATATTTAATCTTTTTGTAGTTCACTGTACTTTTAAAAGCTCAGTTTGTACAAATTTCTGACCAAAAGAATTTCATTTTGAAACTAAATGTAATTATAACTTGTGCATGAAAGGAATAGTGCAACCATTCCCCTTATTTGACTCTCCAGTTTGAAATGAGCAGCTAGGGGTCTGATGAAGCACTTGCCAATTTCTACTCTGTTAATTTGCATTCCTTATTTATTTTTTGTAGCTTTCATTACTTAAGTAAGACTTAAAAATTTGATTTTTTTTTAAGGCTTTTGAGAACTTAGCCCCCACTGAAAGTCATACTGTTGATTAATGTATTCAGACTTCAGCTACTGTTTGAAGGCCAACATTGTTCAAGTTCTGACATTCCATTAAATGTAAAACATAATGTTTTGTGTGTCTATAGATTTTAATTGCTAGAAAGAATAAAATTAATTCATCAGTAATAGGTGTACAAAACACATCAAAGGAAACAGTAGTTGGACTTCCAAGGGTGGCTCTAATAGAAAAGAAATGTTGGTAGTGTTCTGCCATACCCAGTGTTTCCAGCTGTATGAGCCACTTTAGTAGCTTCACAAAGTCTAGAACTGCTTTTCAGGTTCCCAAGCACTGTATTAGAGACATGCTAGTAAAACACTTGATGACTAATATTTTGGGAGTATCTGTGCTACAGCCCCTTTAAAATTATTGAGCACTCCCTTTCCATTACTTGGGCAGTAACACTTTCTAAATAGTAATTCAACACAAACCACGTTCTGCCCTGTAAATACCTTTGAATACAGAGATGGTATATGGCTGAATGTAGTTTGTTGTTCAAGCTGGGATCTAGTAATTTGTAGGATTGGATTGTACTTCTGAAACGTGAATTTTATTTATTCAAGCATTGCCTTGTTGGGTGACTTCAGAGAAGTTATGTTTTCTCCTTCTGTTTTCAAAGCTTGGTTGTTTTCTGTTGGGTGTGGGGTCTTGGGGGTTTTCTTCCACCCCCCCCCTCCCATTTTGTAAAGCACTTCTTGGATTTACTGCTGAAAAATACTCAAAGAGCTGGATGATTACTTTGCTGCTTATTCAAAGGAATTGACTTTAAAGTTTTCCAGTACATCCAAGCTTGGTAGTCACATATGAGGCATGGGGCCCCATTACTCTGACATTTACTACACAAAGCTAAGTACAGTTTACTCTTTAAAATTCTCATTTCGCAATAGCTGATACTATTCTGGACTATGCTGTTTGTATAGTAAACAAATGCTGAAGGGTCCGGATGAGGAAAACAAGTGTATTTTCATAGAGTACTGGATTCGGGGAGTTGTGCGTCAGTAGAACAAGACAATTTGTTCCATGGCATTGCTGACCAACCATGCAGCTCGAATAGCAAAATGACTTGCTGACTGCTAGGACATAGCACAGGCAGGCAGCTCACGTATTTTAAGACATTTCACAATTTTTACCACCGCAGTAACTTTTAGCCAGCAAGAAGACTGTCAAAAGATGTTTTTTCCTGTAAATCGAGGACAGGTTTTTCAGTATCAGCTATAACTGATAGTAGGTGTAAATGTATGTGCCTTATAAAGATATTTTGGTTATGGAAAGATACATGGAATGTAATTTAAATGCTTTCGTAACGGAAATATTCCAGATTTTATTCTAAATACTTAAAAGCAGCTAAGGAAAAAGTGCAGGCAAAACTTTGACTGATACTACACTGTCATTTATTGCCCTTTTTTTTGGCATGAGAAGGATTTCCTGGGCTACCAGTATCCTACAGGCACTGAGCTCTAACTGCAGCTTGTCAAGTTGTCGTTTAATTTTTTTTCCTGATTCCATCTTCTAAATTCTGACTTTTCAGTTTTCTTGATCCTGATTAAGCATTCCTCAGTTCAGGGTGGGGCAGGGCAGGGGACAGCCAATTCAGATCACCTCACACTCTGCTACCTTCTTGATGCAATAAAGCAGGACTTGCGCATTCAGCAGTTCTGTAAAAGTTTGGTTTGGTTCTGTGATTGCAAGTACCTTGGGAGTCTTAACTGTTAATAATTTAAGGAGGATGAACCAGTACAAGCCTTGGAAAAAACTATTTTGAACAGTGAATTGTTTGTCACAGTGTGAGAACAGTAAGGAAAATCAAATGATTCATCTCTTTGTACATTCCAGGAAATAATTTGGATAAAAATCTTCTTTCTGGTCCATCACTAATCCTTAAACCCAAAATCTGGAGGATTGTTTTCCTTGCTGCACACTAAGCCCTTGTGATACTTTGTTATTCTGTAGGATTTAAATTTGCAGCAGTTTGCACAGCTTGGATGTTAAACAGGAACAAATACGGGCCAAAATGAAGAACTGTTGATCCCAGTCACCTCTACCATAGGAAATGCTTAAAGGGTTAAATAGAAGGACATGCCTTCTGACCCCTCTCCTCTCTGCCTCCCCGATTTCTGGCAAGCTGCTGGCTGGTCCCATGCTACTTCTAAAATGTTGTTGGGCTTAATTCAAAGTGTTACTGTGTTGGTTCTTCCCCTCTTCTCTGGAAATGCATCCGTCAAAATATTTGATCCATAGTGGGCATCTCTGATTAAACGAATGTTTGACTCTCAGATTTGTGTACAAATTATGCACGTTTTCATAAAAAAATACCTAGCAAACATTTGGACCTGCACTGCAAGGGGTTTGCAAAATTGGAATTAATCCTTTAGGTTTCCTGTTTGTGTTCTTGGTGCAGGGACAGTCCACTTAGTGACGGTACATCTGTATTTTCTGTGAAATGTATTAAGTAAAATAATTTAATTCAGTGTGAAAAAGCAATTTGGGAAAAAATCTCTGGATTTGTTATGGAAGTAAGATGTTGCCAGTGAAACGTAGCTTATTCTGTTAAACCTCGAGTAATATGGTTTACTGACATCAGTTTATGTCCCCCTGAAAAGGGAAGAGGCATAAATGTGAATGCATGTATGTGTGAATGGATCATGCAGGCGATGAAAAAGCCTGGTTAGCTTTATGTAATGAATGTAAACCAAATTATTTAGTTTGCTGTTTGGCATTATAGTAAAACCTGAGACACTTGAGGACTGCACGGGAAACTAAATTAACAATGACAAAAGAGGAAGTCTTCTGCAGGGCCAAGTGGCTTAAGCCAGAGGACGGTATTTGCAAAGTGACATGACACACAGTAGTCTTCCTGGGCCTTTTTGTTTGCCCCCAAAGTTTTAAGTCAGTCTTTCATTTTTATGTACAAAAAAATAAACGTGTTCAAAATTGCATCTCTGTCTGAGTCTTTATTTAAATTGGAAGGATAAATACTTGGAAGCCCTCTTTCAGTGTGTCATAACAGGTAGAGGAAAGCTGCTTTATGAATCAGTGTAGTGCTTGCAGAACTCAGACTCATTTTACCTGTAGTAGCTTGGGGGTGGGGTGCTGTGAACACCAAGGTCTCTTTCTGTAGAGTCGGAGCCTTACCTTGCCTAAGAACAAAATGTCCAGTGCTGGGGTGTCTTTCTCACTACAGGAAATCTTTGCCTAGAAACAGTTACTTTTGTGCTGCTGTAGCAGGATTGGCCTACAAAGCTGTGAGAGGTGATGTGTTTTGAGATGCAGCCTGCCATAGCCCCACTGAGCCCAAGGAGACTTCTGCAGTGCTTGTGGTTAAATGTGTGAGGAAGTGGTTTGCTGGACTGAGACCTGTATTTGAAACTCTCCAGCAAGGATGCGCCTTATACTATAACATGGAAATACCTTCTGGAAAAGCACCGGCTTTCCAGGAGTACTTGCTCAGAGGCAGTAGTTGCTCCAGGGAACACATCAGAAGCTATTTGGTGTTGACAGTGAGCTGCAAACCTGCTGCCAGTTCTTAGGGTTTTTTTTTTTTGTTGTTTTTTATCCCCGTACTCTGTACTGAATCGGTGACTTTCTTTTGGTTGTATGTCGCAGGCCGAGACTGACTGACACCTAAGCCTTCGAGACTTGTGAATATTCTGCAGCTATAAACTGCAAATTATTGACATGCAAAGCGAGACATGACCCCCCCTCTTCGGGAACAAAAAGTGAGGTCTGTTAAGTACCAAGAAGACCTCAGTTATCTGTTTACAGCGTAAACTGCACCGAGGGGATGAAGACCACCAGCAGCATGTGCTACTTTGCAAAACGAAATAATTTGCCATCTTGTGTTTTTATAATGCCTGTATTAATGTAGAAAGATGTAAAAGAAATAAATTAGGAAGTATTTTGTTTTGTACTGCCATTCTTATTGTATTTTTATACTTTTTGGCAGCATTAAATATTTTTTTAAATTGATGATGTGCTGTTGTGTGCGCGTTATGTTAGGGATAACCTGTTAAGAGTGTGTGTTGTGGAAAAAGAAGGGTTTTGCCTTAAGGTTTCCTGATACCTGTCTTAACTGGAAAATGGCAAAATTATTAGAGTGTGCTTTGTGCAAGTATTTTCATTAATGCTAAGTATTGTAGTTTGATTTAGGAGGAACTCTTCCACATTTCTTTTGTAATACACCACTAAGAATATTATTTTATTAGTCTGACCAGTCGGTTTGGTAATCCTTTTTTTCTTTGCTATAAAATATGCACAAAATATTCAGAGTAACTTTGTGATGGGAAAGTGTTCTGTTGGTGATGCTTTAAAGGGAAGAAAGAGGGAAAACCTGACCTCTCTTGACCCACGGTCTTGTGTAGTTAACAGGAGCTGAGGAACAAAAATGAAGCACACAAAAGTCAATGGTGTCTGTAATTAAACAGGTTTTGGATTGTGCCATGGCCGTGTGTTGTATGTACGGTATTTTCCTTCACGTCTCCCACCTTCTGTCAGCGTTCTCCTTGACATAGTTAGGATGGATTGGAAATGGGTAAGCCAGAGTGCTGCTTAAAGGAGTTCTTCCAGTGGGGTCAGCAGGGTTTCCAGTCCTGTGCCTTCTGTAGCAGTGCTGATCTCAATTCTGCACTTGTTCTCTGATGGTTTCAGATAAACCTTAACTCACAAAGCTCTGTATATTTACTATGACTGTCTAAACTGGTATGTGGTGGGGTTTTACATGAAATTTGCATCTTGCATATTTTTGTAACAGGTTTTTGTACAAGTCATATAGTTACTGAAAGTGAAGTGCTGAAGAGGGGGGAAATCTAGGCCAACTCAGGCAATTTTTGCTACAAAAGGTAGCAGCCTGAAATCTTAGCAGAACTGGGTGTTGTGACCCATTCATGAAAGCAGTCATATTCAGAGTTGTGTTGAACTTGAAGAGGAAGCTGAAGCAGGGGAGTACTTAATGCTATTACTTGAGCTAAAGACACACTTGACACCATCCTGAAATAGTCTGAATTGCCAGTCTGGTTTGTCCAATTTTTTTTCTTTACATAATAAAGCATTGTTCTAAGCCTATGGTGGAGGAGAAAACATCACGACTTGATTCAGTTTTCATTTTCAAGTTGGTGCAGGTGTGAAACCAGGAGCGTTTATACAAAGAGATCAAGCTCTGCCAAAACCACTGCAACAAACCCTGCTATTGTTGATTACAGGAACAGGGCCTGTTTGTACCACTTGGGACATCTTTGGATAAAGCTTTCAGCTGTTCATGCCTGTTACCTTTAGCTGTGGTTTAGGTTTTCATTATTTTCCCCCTCTTGGAGTTGTGTGAGTAAGCGTGTGGTGCATGACTACTGGAAATGAGCATGTGCTTCATTATTGTGCCTGCTGCTATCACATACGCAACTAGTTTATCTTGTGGGGCATAGACAGCTGAATATCCTGATAAAAATGCTGACTGCCCTTAGTTTTTAAATGGTTTTCAGCTACTGAGATGCTGGAATAAAGTTGATGGCAGGCAACTTGATGAATTGGCAAAGGAGATCAAGATAGAGTAGTTCTAAAACCGGGCCTTTGTTGGGTGTTGTTGAGTGCTGTCTTGCGACAGAAGTCTTGGCTTTCTGACCCATGTACTTTTTTGGTTATTTCTGCACAGGCCCCAGTTCTTGACTACTGCTGGGAAAGTGTATTTAAAAAGGTGAAGGAAGGGGAGAGAAAGGGCAAGTGAGTGTGTAATTGCAGCCTTTAAAGAAGTGCGGTTAAAATGATCAGGCTTGTGAAAGGCATTTTTTTCCAAATGAAAAAGCTGTGATTTACTGACGGCCATTTTTTTTCTCCATGTTCAAGAGCGGTTTTGCAGAGGTGTTTTTATTTTTGCTGTGAACAGCCTGCAGGAAGGTTTTGGTGTGTGCAGGGGCTGCGCTCGCCTGTCCCAGGCACTGGAGGCAGGAGCGGCTCGGGGCCAAGGGCAGCGCTGCCCGCCCTATGGCCCCTGCCGGCCCTGGAGAATCTGCGTCCTTGTTCCTCTTACAAGGACCCGACTGCCCTCTACCTTCTCCACAGGGAACAGGAAAGCCCTAAGGATTTTCTCTTTCAGAAAGTACTCCCAGTGCTCTCCTTTTCCCTTCTCGAGGTTTCACTCGGCTGTGACTCTTGACGAGGTACTGAACATCTATGGCTCACTTAAGAAAAATACTGCAAATCAAATACCACCCCTTTCATTGCTTCTGTCTGGTCTTTCAGTCCCTCAAAACCTCCTTTGCCCTCCTGCTCTATATACACTGCACAGTCACTTGGCTCAGTTTGAATATGGATATCTTCTCCAACTAGCTTTACGCTTATCAGACTTGCCTTGTGCTACACATGGCCTTTTGTCTGCATTCCCTGAGTGCATCTGCATTTTGACTCATCAGCTTATTAGGATACTTGTGGGAACTCCTAAAAATAAATTTCGGTTAATTCTCACTTTTCAACTCTAGAACTGACCATCTTGCATCCATGATTTAAAGTTGGTTTTAAAACAGCTGATGTGACCAAGCACTCCCAAAAGGTCAAAACTGAACACATAGTTAAATATTATAGTGCAACAGCTGCCATCACAAACACTGAACATGTGAACTGTCCATCACACAACTGCTGTCTCAGACTAAGCCTGTAAAATACACAGATCCCAGACTACCTGGTATCAGGCAAGGTTCCCTAATTCCTTTATATTTCAGAGCACTGCATGCATGTTCAGTCTAAGAAGGCTCACTGACCTTAGAAAGCTTTAGTTTCAGCATCTTAGCAGCTTCTGGAAATGGAACAGAAGCCTGGAAAAGAAAAGGCTTAAGGGTAACCTAATTGTGACCTTCCCAGAGGGAGCCTACAAGAGAGCTGGAGAGGGACTTTTTACAAGGGCATGTAGTGAAAGGATAAAGGGAGATGGCTTCAAACTGAAAGTAGGCTTAGGTTGGATATTAGGAAGAAATTCTTTACAGTGAGGGTGGTGAGGCCCAGGCTCAGGTTGCCCAGAAAAGTTGTGGATGCCTCATCCCTGGAAGTGTTTAAGACCAGGTTGGCTGGGGCTCTGAGCAACCTGGTCTAGTGGAGGGTGTCCCTGCCTACAGCAGTGGCGCTGGAACTAGAGGATCTTCAGGATCCCTTCCAATCCAAACCATTCTACGATTCTGTGCAGACAGAAAAGACAGAACAGGCTGTTACACTGCTTGCAGTCTCTCCAGTTGAAGCTACCACAACAGCATTGGGAAAAGGCAAAACCAGATCACTTCTGACCACCTACCTCACCAGAAAGTTGTGAAAAAAAGTTAAGATCCACAGTTGACTTGGAAGTGTCAATTATCTTCCAAGAAAATCCATGCCTACACATCACTCTCAGTTCTCAGCTGCATTAAAAAGGAGCACCATAAGCTTGTCCACGGCAGTAACACTTAACCAGAGAAAAAGGTTTCTTAAAAAATATTTTATTAGAAAAAACTTCCAACCAAAGTTACTCAGTTAACAACTGTACAAAACATATTTCTTTGGTCAGTTTGCGAAAGTTACCCTAATTTCTTTAGCTACCCACATACACAAAAGAATTTTTTTTAAATAAAGCGTTTATGTAGACACCAAAGCAAGCTGCTGCTCCTTGGCAATTACTGTGTAATCACCACCTCAAGCGACATCTGCGACTGCACACGTGACTCACAGCGAGTTCAGAGCTGATCAGAAGAGGGCAGGTGGGAGACCGTTGCCAAAAAGTAAGCGCCAAGAACTCGGTATCTTCCACAGTGAAGAAGGATCTGTGGAATTGTTGCTCTGCAACAAACCCAGAATAATTAAGTTTTAAGTAGTAATGATGTAACTCTGGCAGTGGTATTAAAATAATGGGCAGCAGCACAAGTGTCAGTGTCACAGTGGGTTGCTTTAGAGAAGGGCTCTGGAAGAGAGAACTCAATCAAATCTTTACACAGTTTTTCCCCACACCTGACAAACAAAAGAACTGGTGTTCAGGTTTGTTTTTTCAGGTGGGGAAACTCTCAGTGAGATTTTAATACAAAGATATTTTATTTGGCATATTCTTGATGACCAAGTGCCAATATGAACCCATCTGGACTGACGAAAAATGAAAATAATGGATATAAAATATGAAAGCAAGAACTTTAGATCAAACAGTACTTACTTCACTTTTAATTAGCTGGAGCCATTCATTAAGATAGTTAACAAGAACAAATGCATCAGGAATGTTGTCTCCTTCTGAGCAAAATTTCAGAAGAACTGCCATTTGGATTCCCTCTGAACAGCTGCAACAAAAATGAGCATGCATTTGTATTTCATTTTGAGATCCACAACAATTATATTCATGTATTAAGAGCAGCAACAATATGCATGTATGTTGTGAGAAGCCAAAACCGAAAAGGAAAAATGTATGGATATATATTTTTTTTCGTCTCTAGATTTCCTTGATCTCATTTTCTCACTTCATGCTCTTTTGCTTAGTCTTGAATTTGTTCTTTACTTTGCAAGGCAGGAATCCTACATCTGGCAAGACTATTCAGGCCTCTTTTACATACTTGGTTAGCATTATCTTTCTGTGTATTTTAAACCAGCAGTTTTCCAGGCTACACATCACTACTTCACTCAGAATATTCTCATTTTTTAATTTAGATACTAAGATGGTTATTTTTTATTTTTTTCCTCAAGTCCTGGCAGGTCTTTCCTTTTGTAATTGTATATTGTTTCCATACTGAAGTCAGTATAAAGGTAAGCATAGCATTAGTATCTTTGCTGCTGTTGAATGCAACAGTGTGGACAGGTGTCAAAAGTAATAGTTAAAAAATAAAAGTCAATTTTCCACCTGACACAACACATCTTTTGCAGAACTACACAGTTGTGCTATAAATGAGTATTAGTTTCTAAAATCTAAAATCTCAGGCATGCTCTCAGCACAACTTCTGATGCACGCACCTTTTAACAAAACCCCCATATCTAATTTTTTTGCTAGCCCTGTTTGGTTTTTTTTGTTTTGTTTTTGGTTTTTTTTAAATAACTGATGTTGGAACCATTTGCCTCAGGAAACAGTTTTAGTTAAAGCAGCACAGGTACAGGAATTCTAGTATTTACAAATTGTGGTTTGCATAATATCAGATGCCAGATTGATTGTGATCATAACTGTAAAGGCTTCATTATTTTTCTTTAGTCCATTCCCTTATATTTTTATTTTATTCTAATGTTATGATCCAGGATTCTCTACTTCTCTTCCTCTTAATTATGGGCCTGACTTGAAAGAAATTCTGTTCCTATAAAACCCTGTTCTATAAAAAGGACTTTTCTTATAACATAGCAGTTTATAAAATAATTTTACCCAAGTACTAAAAACAAGACTTCTGATACTGTTCTGTGCTTATCTTTAGGCAACTCACCTCTCAGTAAACAATAGTTTTGTGATGCCACCTCCAGGTATATGCAGAACTTTGTCTGTATCACTTATTCCAGGGTAAGCTGCTACTTTCTCCATTTCTTTCCAGTTTAGCTCCTGTATGCGGCCTCCAACTGCTTTCTCCAGATCAGGTGTGAGCAGGTAGCGCAGTGGTGTCCTAGGAACAAGTCAAGGATGCATTCAGTCTGCCAAGGAAGGACACTACCCCAGTTATCGCTTGTGGCAGACAGAAGGTGCAAGCCCTGAGGACATGTGCAGTGAAGAACTGCTCAGACATTCTCTCCCTCTTCAGATCTAAGAAAGTAAGTCTGTGGCCTCAAAACAGTACAAACTACTCAACTTTCTGCCACAAATAGAACTTAGGTACCCTTTTAGGGCCTCAAATAACTGGCAAGTGCCAAATACATAAGCACGTAAATAGGGGAACTGCTTATGGTTGGTAAAATAATTTACAAATCATACATGCTTTTTCTTCCTTCAGATAGGAGGTGATTAATTCAAAAACTGTTAGGGTAAACTCGGACTTCACCATGATACAGTATTTTTAATAAGCTCACACTACTAATACATTCAGACTTCAGTCAAGTTAAAAGTATCTTCTGAAGGCACTACCCTCACTCTTTGGTAGATCTGCTATAAGGGAGTTGTTCTGTTGTGCTGAGGGAGCTGGGGGGGTTTAAATCACCACAACTTATGACTCAGACCTCACCAAATAACCATCAGTCCCTCTCATTTCATTCCATCCTGCTGGCCATCCTGCAATTGTATGGATCCACCACTGTATCTGGGACGTGCAAAGATCTAAACCTCCTTTGAGACCCAAGACATTTATAGAGCCTGAGGATAACAACTGCGGAAATACTGGTTTTATTTGCAGAAATACTGATTTTATTTGTTTTTCATTAAATCACCAATTATGATGCCCTCAATCAGCAAGAAACACGTGGTTTTTAAATGGGTAATATCTAGTAAAAAAACATTGCAGCTGCAACCTTGCAGTTGCCTCCCACCAAATAATAACTGATAACTTCCTATTTGAAAAAAAAAAAAAAGATAACTTACTGTATTAAAGAAAACCTTCCAAATGCAGAATGGTGACGAAGAGGTCAGAAACAAACCAATATTGCAATCAACTATTAAAAATCTAACCTGTGACCTGTATGTCAGCAGTTAATCCCTGACATTGTTTGCAGCCACAAGAAGTTAAAACTGAGGCTCTGTTGCCTGGCAGTGCAGGCCAAGTGCAATTTGCTTACAGCTTTTCATTTGAACAGTACTTTTGACAGTAGTAACCTAGCAAATTCAGAGATTAATCCTGTATAACATCATGTTTTAATAGTATACTAAGCATTTTATGACCTATGTACACGCGCAAAAAGGGAGCAAAAGCACCCTGCCAAAAGTACTCAGTACATGGAAGTAGAGGGAAATATGGCAGTCAAAAAAACCCAGAAACATCAGTTAGGCCTTTTAAGGACACAAACATACCCCAGAAGCTGCTCATCGTCACGCTGGTACGCGTGGCTGCTGGACAGAAGGACAACCCTGGCACATTTGCTGCTCTTCACCCAAGAAAGCAGGGTTTCACAGAATGGCCTGTACTTGTTCTTTACACAAGGACAGAGACAAAAAAGTGAAAAATTTAATGTGTCCTTAACAACACTAGGCGTTATGTATAATGTTTAGCAATGATGTAAATTATTCTTCATATCCACTTAGTCTTCAGTCCCAGATACATTTTTAGAAAGCAGAGAACTGCCCTGGTCGTTTACTTAAGCAAAACTACACATAGAATTATAAGAATCATCACTAAGACCACGTTAAAAACAACAGTGCCGCCTTCTTTATGTGCCATGAATACCAAAGGAAAAAGCTTTAGAGCAAGACGGGATGGCAGGATCACACAGTATTTTTCCACAATTTGAATACTGCTAAAATACTAAAATGCTGCACCACAATTTTTTTTTTCTGGCATGGCATTCTGCTTATTTTAAATTACAGCCACTGCCCAGTTAATGAGTAGTACTGAATTCCTCATTTTTACCAAATGAACGCAGTTAAAATGAATATAGAATACTATGAAATAATTAAATTGGCATGACACAAAAAAGAATAAAGCTATTACAAGGAACACAGAAAAACAATAAACATAAAGGAAAAAATAAACAAACAAAACCCAGACCATTTTGTATCTTCATGACTCTTAATAACTGAGGAGGTATTTACACTAAAATCTACCAACACAGGCAGCTGTTGTGAGGCTTGGAGAAACAAAAGCAAAACCTCAACCCTCAATGAATGCAGAAATCAGTAAAACTGTACCAACTGCAGAAGGTGTTACGGCATGAAGTAGAAAAATAATTTTGCCAAGCCACTTAATATTTGCCAGCAGAACTATCTAAACCAAATAGTGAAGTTAGAACAATCAGTGAACATACATACCTTTATAAAAGGTGATCTGATCTGCAGAACTACAAGTTTCTTTGAAGGTAAGGAGTACACTACAAGAAGAAATCATTAAGTCTTGTTAAGAAGAAACTGAGAAAGAGATCTGGGTTTAAATATATGAAGAACTACCTCATTTACAAACTTCAGGATAGTAAACCTTTGAGCCATCAATTCATACAGGAAAGCCTGACAACATCCACTGTGTTAAAAACACGTATTTCTGTGCATTGTATTTTCATCAGACTTAATTGCAGTTGTACTAAACTCAAGGATTGAATTATGAAAGATATATGAAGATTTGCCTCCGGTAATGATTCAGATAATCTATACATCTTTGCAAAGATTGACATATTCTTGGATTTCTGTGATTTAAAAGGGTAAAAAAAATAAAATAAAATGCAACGATCAATGTAGGGAAAGAAACCAAGAATTTGTAGGGGGAGTAGGAGAAACATTACACAGGGAAAAAGGCAAAGGTATGTAGGAAGGAAGAAGAGTGGATAAGTATCCTTCTAAACCAGAATTTCAACTTGTATTCCAGCAATTTAAGTATGGGCACACTTGATACTGCTTTGGATTAACACTGCAGAGAGTTTTGGCTGTACTGCAATATAGCAGAAATTCAACATTTCTTACTGGTTCCAAATGTCAAATTGGTTTTCCAAAATAACAACAGAACAGCTTCCTCTGTGAAGTGTAAATACGTTCCTAATCTGTAGGTTTCTGTGGTTGTTATTACTGGCCTTAATTTAAGCACATCAGCAAAATTTAACAACAAAAAATGTAAATGTGATGTTCTTGCATCTTATGCCCCTTGCAAATACCTTCAGCATTCAATACCCACCTTCAGCATTTATACTCAGCTCTGTTGAGTTTTCCTCTGCTGTAGCATATGGGTTATTTCCAACCATTGGCACCAGGCAATCGGTGTAGAAGTAACCAACTTTAGTCATGTCAAGTGTGGAAATCACCAGATCTATTGCCAGCTGACCGACATTTCCCACGGACACTGCTGGCTGAAGTAACAGAATTTACCAAATTACAGTGTGCTTTATGGATGGCATAAGGTGCTCTTCAAATAGTGAAATCTTAAATTACTGACAGTCTGGTCAAACATGATTTCTAAAAGTGGCTAGTCATCTCTGGCAAAGGTGACTATTTCTTACCAGAAGAATTGGTAAATACAGAATTCGGTCCCTCTCCCACAAAAAACATCCTGGCCACTTCTATGAATAATCGGGTCTCATTCTAAACCGAAAGAACAGCTAGGAAACTTATCTCCTCCCCCTCATTTTTGGATTAAGTGTAGGTAAAAGCCACTCAAGCAACTGATGTGAGACTGGCAAACCTCATATGACGCCCAAAGGCAGCGCTGGTATTACATATTAAGCCTCTAAATCTCAGACAGACCCACAGACAACAGTAGGTTGTTTTTCATTTTTTTTAAGGATGAAAATCATAAGGGTGGCCTTGAATTAATTTAATAGGAATTGCTGTGGGTTATCATCAATCGGGGCAGATACTGACCTAATATACTGACCTAACATGATGGCACGGAAAGAGAAAGTCAAGAGACTGTGTCCTTCCAAAGAAACTATTGCAGGAAGACAACCGTAAAACTTTCGGTTGCTTTCCTCTAGTTTAAAATCAAATCTACGAATTGCTGCTGCTGCTGCCCATTGCGGAAAGACACCGGATTTGAGGCTGACAGAGGGTGAAGGAGGACGCGGCAGCTCGGAGCGTCCCCACGCCCTGGCTGGTAGCCAGCTCGCCGCCCGTCCCACGCGAGGAGCACGGCAGTGATGTGCTTCCTGCTGCTCGTCAGCTGACCGGGAATGACTTCCTGCGCAGCCTGCACCGTCATCCTGGGCTGTGCAGCCCTGCCTGGCTAGCGCTGGAGTTCCCTGCAGCTACCCCAGCAAAGGGGGAGAAATGCCGGGGTTTGCCCCTCCGCAGCCTGCGCTGGGGCTCTCGTCCCACACTGACACCGTCACCTCGGGCACATGACCTGACACTGATGTCACACCATGTGTGAACGCGATAAAAACGCTTCCTAAAACAATCCTAATCTGAGATTTAAATGTAGCAGAAATGGGGATTTTTTTACATTGGAAACATTTATATATCGCATCTAAATGAAACAAAATCCCAAGCTGTTATTGCAGTGGCAGCCGACGGGTGCTGCAAATCTTGTAAAAGCACATAGGGCGCACTAATTTTTACAGCAATAGATATAGCTATAGCTCAGAAATAGCATATAGCTATTGCTCTAAAATAAAATATAGCTATTGCAGCTCGGCACGGATCATCTTGATAGGGGCAAACCCGGGGTTCTGAGGAGGGAGAAGGTGACGGAAACGAAGGAGACCGTGCTAAGATGAGCTGGAGACAGAGCCCTCCAAACCCTATTTTCCTCGGCAGAACACCCCACACATTCCACACACACCGCCTGCCCTGCGCCTTCTCCGCTTATCCCGCGGCCAAGTACCCAGGGACGACCCTCGGGCAGAGCAGGGAGAGACCCCAGAGCCCCCAGTGTCCCTCCCCGCAGGAGCGGAGCAGAGCCCTCAGCACACGGACCGGCGGCAGCGACCCCGCAAACCCACCGAGGGCGGGGGAAAGGGAGAAGCAGGAGCGTGACTCACCATGAGCAGGGTGAAGCCTTTAAAGTCGGGGGCTGCGGAGCCCCCGCCGCGGTCGCATGGAACGAACATGCCGGCCGGGAAGGGAGGAGGGAAGGAGGCAGTGAAGAAAGGAAGGAAGGAAAGAAGGAGGGAGGGAAGGAAGGAAGGAGGGAGGGAGGGAAGGAAGGAAGGAAGGAAGGAAGCAAGCAGGGCGCGGACGCCGCACCCAGGTGCTGCCGCCAGGGGGCGGTGGCGGCGCTGCCCGCGCTCGCTGTGAGGCCGTTGGGGCTCGTTCCCTGCCGGCTCCGCCATGTCGCTGCCGCCGGAGAAAGCCTCGGAGCTGAAGCAGATCATCCACCAGCAGCTGCTCAAGGTGGGACTGGCGCCGCGGCGCGGCGCCGGAGAGCCTTCCCCTGGCCCTCGGGGAGCTGTGCCGGCCCCCGTGCCGGTGTCACCCCGCCGCGGGTGGCGGCAGCGCCCGCTGAGGCGGCGGCGGCGCGCCGGCTCCGGCGCCCCGCTTTGTTTTCCCAAGTTGGGTCGCTGCAGGTGGTTTCCAGGCGCCGCTCTGTCGTTTTCTTGTCGCTTTTTGAGCGAGGATCTTGAACTGACGGGAAAATAAGTAGGGAGGCTGTAACTCCTGTATCGCTTGTTAGTGCAGCGGTGAGTATTGCCACCTGTCACACAGGAGAACAGGGTTCTTGTGGCGACTCCAGAGGAGGCCGGCAAGATCATTAGAGGGAGGCAGCATCTCTGTACGAGGACAGGCTGAGAGAACTGGGATTGTGCAGCCTGGAGAAGAGAACGCTCAGCGGCGACTTTACAGCAGCCTTCCAGTACCTGAAGGGAGACTGCAAGAAAGAAGGAGACAGACTTTTTACCAAAGCGTGTAGTGACAGGACAAGGGGGGATGGATCCAAACCATCTCTGAAAGACAGCAGGTTTAAATTAGATATTAGGAAGAATTTTCCACTGTGCTAGGTGGTGAGAGACTGGAATAGGTTGCCCAGAGAAGTGGTGGATGCCCCATCCCTGGAAGTGTTCAAGGCCGGGCTGGGTGGGGCTCTGAGTAACCGGGTCTAATGGAAGGTGTCCCTGCCCATGGCTGGGGGCTTGGAATGAGATTATCTTTAAGGTATTTTCCAACCTAGGCCGTTCTGTGATCGTATTTCAGGTCCTGGCGGCTGTATCCTTAACATCCTTCCAGTGTGAGAGTCAGCTCTGTAAATCCACTTGCTTTCACAGCTCAGATGATGGGCGGACATTCTCAGACTTCCCTTTGAGCATAGGGAAAGCTTGCAAGGGAGATCTACTACTTTTCTGCATTACCTATATAAAAGCGTATTTTTTTCCCTTAAAAAATAAGGAAGTATTATATTAAGCTTGAATTTTGACAGAGACAAGAAATTAGAACAGTGACCATTTTGTAATTGATGGATTTGCAGACCTTTTTGAAAGGAGGGAAGTTCAAGATGGGTTGCTGTCAAAGAGCAGTGAAAACACCTAGGTTTTGTATGCTTGTGATTTTTTTTACTGGGAGAGCTGCTTTTGTAAGATAGTGGCTCATTTGATTAGTTCTGAAAGGATCAATATTTCAGTGTAGTTATTTCTGTGTTCCTAGGAAAACACCCTTAGCCTTACAGACTTACCAATTAAGTCGTACCTGCTGTCGTACAGAGAGCTGGTGTTTGTAACTTGCAATGAATTTTCTTTCAGATGGATGTCCATGGGAGGATACGGGAAGTTCTTGCTGAGACAATACGAGAAGAGCTGGCACCTGAGCATCAGCAATTGTCCACAGAAGATCTGATAAAAGCCCTAAGACAGCGGGGAATCATTGACGATGTGATGAAGGAACTAAAATTTGTAACCGTAAGTAGCTTTTGAAGAGGGGAAGTATTTTTGCTTATTCCTCTTACTGACATGGTGTTTTAACAAAATGGAACTATGCTGCTTCTAAAGGTTTGTAAAAACATTACTGATTTGTGATGTTATAGGAGCAGAGAACATTAATGTGTATGCCGAAATTGGTTTGGTGATAATACTGCACTGAAAATATTTGTTCCGTTTTAGAAAGGAGCATACCTAAGGAGTGGTATTCAGATGAAATGGAGGATTCTTTAATTTTTAGAAGAGTGTGGTAAGAGCACTGTTGCATCCCTTGACTCCTTAAAAAGTCTTAATTGTAATTCCAGGATGTGAACGAAAAGGAGAGGACTTCGGCTCCAAAACCATCAACACATTTTGTTGACAGAGAACCACCAGTTTTGAAAAAAAGTATGTTTCTTGTTTATTTAAATGTTTGGATCATAGTTTTGAAACAAATTTGAAGTCTGATTTTTGCACTCTGAATTAGTAATCCAGTATGAACTGGCGTAAAGGTGGATGTTTCCTCTGCTTATCCACAGGGAGTAAACTCATGTAAGCAGCAGCAATCAGTGTTGCATTAAATATGATTTATTATTATTATTTCATTTATTTTACACTAAGATAATGTCCATATATTTTAAAATCACTTTCTCCTAAGCACATGTTTCAAAGAAGTTTCTTTTTTTGTTAGTCTCCTGTTAGTTAGCTGATATTTAACAAATTAAGCTTTCTAAGATCTATTTGTAGTCTCTTCATTTTTATTGCTACGCTTTACAGCTAACATTGACCCAACACGGAGGTATCTTTACCTTCAGGTTTTGGGTGGAAAAGCTTTTCTGGAACATCTTCAGGAACCAGAGCCTCTGCCTGGCCAAATCTGTTCTACCTTCACTCTGTGTTTACATTTTCGAAACCAGCGCTTCCGTTCCAAACCTGTACCCTGTGCGTGTGAGCCAGATTTTCAGGATGGTTTTCTACTTGAAATACACAAGGATAGCCTAGGTAAGGAGTAATGTGGGTTTAAAGCTGATGCTGTTGGGATTTTTTCTGACCTAAGAGTTACTGCAAAATATGTTTGATATTATTTAGTGGATTTCTTTCCTGTTTTTTGTCATGTTTTCCTAAGGAAACTGATTACTGTATTGGCTTATGCTACTTGTAGATCTTTCTCTGCCCTTGCCTCTTTTCCTTCTTTTTCACTGTAAAATAACTTGAAATTGACCAACTTTGTCCATTCTTAAATGTGAGTTCCATTTTAATTTCTTGTGTATCTGAACTGGTTGCATTGCAGTACTCAACTACAAAAATCCTTTTATCTTCTCTGTAAATTAACTGTAATCTTTCTGTAGCTCTGTCCTAAAATGAGTATGGTTTTAGAGATGGAACCATTGCTTGCACTTCTGGACTCAAGATTCTTCTTCATACTTATTGCATACATTGCATTTTGTTGCATACTTTTTTAAAATTCTGAAGAGAACTAGGGATGATAATATTCTTGCTATCTTATTTTGGTTTAATAATGGCAGGTGATGGAAGTAAGATGGTGGATGCAACCACTATGTTATCTATATGTGACCCAGTGCATATGGTTCTGATCAAAACAGACACATTTGGTGAGACCACACTAGTAGCATCCTATTTCTTGGAGTGGAGGTCTGTCTTGGCTGCAGAGAATGGCATAACAAATGTTGCTGTGGAACTCCTGGGTGTAGGTAAGGATAAACAATAAGCAGGTGATGATGACTTAAAATATTGGGTACTGAGCTTGCTTACAAGCTTAAAGCAGTATTTTTGATCTAGTTCATTTTTTGTTCAGTTCAGAAGTAATTGTAAAGTATCCTTAGAAAATGCTTAGAAGACTTAATGGTCAGATTTTTCTGTTACCAAACTGCTAAAAATGAATATTCCAGATCCCATGTAATAATGGTCCTCATGTCTGGGAATTCCCGCTATTGATTATCTGCAAAATCTGGTTAACTTATCAGAAACAAACCAACCAAACAAAAATCCAGTAGTTCATCTCCAGGAGTATATCTGATCAGTGCACTGAGGAGTAAAAGCCAGCTTGTGTGCCTTTCATAGCAAACTAACAACTGCTGGAGAAAGGGGTCTCTGCTCTGCTCCCATTTATCCCAGTAGCTGGAAGCATGTTTTCTGAACGGCTTGGTTTAGGTGCTTAGCAGTTAGTACACATGTATTTTTGTGTATCACTTGTCCCCAGTCCTCTCCTGAGGAGTTCCAACCAAAGTTTTTAGGATATTATGATTTAGTGAATAAAGACTAGATTTCTCATGACTACCTACAAGACTTTCTACAAGAGGATGTAATGACAGGACGAGGGGGGTTGGATTTAAACTGCATGAGAGTAGATTTAGATTACATATTAGGAAGAAATTATTTTCCTGTGAGGGTGGTGGGGCACTGGAACAGGTTGCCCAGAGAAGTTGTGGATGCCACATCCCGAGAAGTGTTCAAGGCCAAGTTGGATGGAACTCTGAGCAACATGATCTAATGAAAGGTGTCCCTGCCCATGGCAGGTGGGTTGGAACTAAATGATCTTTTAAGATCCTAGCCAACCCTGGCGTTCTGATTTTTCTTTTCTATAATGACTCGGAAATGCATAGCAAGTAAGTGGAGTTTAATACTCAGATGGGTGATGGAGCAAGTTAAATTTAATTCTCATTAGCTTTTTTCTCAAGTAATAAATCCAATGCTTTTTCTCCTCTTCAAAATCCTGTCGTTGTACAAAATGCATCAAGAACATCAAAGGATGCTGCCATCTCAGATAAACAGATAAAGTATTATGCGAGGCTTCCAGTGCTTGTATTGCTTGTAGTCACATCTGTAACCTTTTCGTAATGCATATTGTTGTTCATGTAATTCAAAATTTTCAGCATTAGGCAACAACATTATGTTGGAGGTGGGTGTTTATGTTTGTTTGTTTGTTGTTTTGGGGAGTTTTTTAAGTTGATTAATCTCTTTGTATGACAGCCAGGGTCCTTCATAATAAACTGTGTCTTGGGGAAGATGAACTTCCTTCACTTATTTCCAACTATTTAAATTTGAGTTACTTGTGTAATCAGTAGGAATAGGCACATTTACAGTGTGTGATTCTCTGACTTGATTTTAGATGTCTGTTCTGGACATTTCTAGAATACCATTCATCTCACATGTCCCAGTACTAGCTGCAAATAGGGCCTTGAATAATTGTCTTGGATCTAGACACCTGTGCTTTTTTTTGTCATATTATGCTTTCTTGCAGCCTCATTTGAGTTTGAAATTTAAATAAAGATTCTTACTTTGCCTATATTTAAAGAAATTTAGTTACTTTTCGTTATTATATATAAGGCGAACATACATATTTTAATTGTTTGCCCCTGCCTGGCTGAAATAATCTAAGCAAATTGAATATGAGAGAACTGATGAAAGTTTTTTTGTTTCAAAGGTACAGAATCAAAGGTTTCTGTTGGTGTTTTAAACATCAGACTGGAAATGTATCCACAGCTTAATAAGACACTTTCTTCAGAAATAACTAGCACTCAAGTAAGTAATTTCTGGGAGGGCTAACTTATTCTTTTGTTGGTGAAGGGGAAGCTCAGTATAGAATTGTAGATGTTGAGGGCTGTGGGGTTTTTGAATGTTTGATACTTCTTTTTTTTCTATTAAATTTAAATATAATTAGCTTTTTAAAACTGCTTTGTCTATACTGAATGTTACTCAAAATATCACTGTAATAGTTTTTTCTAAATACTTGTATCAAAACCTCTGAAGAAAAAAGAAAGTTGAAATACATCTAATTTTCTTCAGGTGGTATATATGTTTTCTTGCTCTTTCCCATGTGAAACAGTAATTTCAAGTCGGCTATTCTGCTTGGAAAGCCAGTAAATGTTGGCCTGAAGGTGCATGCAGATATTCTTCTGCCCATTAAAATCCAAGCAATCCTTCTGTGCAGAAGCGCGTTACTTAAAATGAACAGTACTTTGGTCAAGCCTAATATATGAACCTACAAACAAGAAAGACAGCTTGAAGTTTTTCTTAATTGGATTGCCATTTAAAAATTCTAAGGATTTGCATGACACACTTAAAATATTAAGCTTTATTTTACATATGCCAGGATGTGCTGTTAATGTACTTATGGGTTTTTTCCTCCTGTTTGAAATTAGTATCTGTAGGATTGGTTTTGTTTTTCCTACCTACAGTTCACTTTGGAACGTCAGAAAACAGCAGAAAAAGAACGTTTATTTCTTGTATATGCTAAGCAGTGGTGGAGAGAATACCTGCAGATCAGGCCTACCCACAATGCAAGGCTGGTAAAGATCTTTGCACAGGTTTGTCAATTTTACAAATAGACCAATCCTTTCTTCAAGTTATCTTTTTATTTTATTTTGAACTTTATGTGTATGTGGAATCTGTATAGATTTATGATGTGGTTATGTTCAGGTCAGGGCTAAATGTGGTGTATAGTGCAAAAATAACTTTGTAAGGACTGAACCTCTGTTTGTCTATTGGAGCTTAAAAGAATGATACAGACAGGAGAGTTGCTCTGACAACTTCTGATGTACCAGATGGAAAAGCCTGTTTAGTCTTTTCCTTGAATACTCACAAATGGCAGAGTCTTAGGTGATCTGTACAAACTATTTCAGATAAGTTTTGTAGCAGATAAAACAGTTACAAGAAATGGACTTCTTAGATCTATTAGGACAGATCCACACAATATGTGAACTGTGTATGGTCTGCAATGCAATCTCTCTGGTGAATGTCACACAACTACAGTCGTAATTACTGGAGTCTGATAAATTCCTGTATCAGTTGCTCCTCAGGAACTGTTCCTCAGTAAAAGGAATGGTATGATCCTTGCGCTTTTCATGCTATGAATTTACCCTGCATAGCAGCAATTTTCCTACCACAATAACTTCTTATCTCAAAGTAGTGTCCTGAAGCGATCTGTGCCTCCTCTTTGGTGAGGCAACAGCTTCCCTTCTAGCTGTGCCATGAGTGTGTAGGAGTGATGTGAACTTCCAAATCCCAGCCAGCAGCTGAGCCCCCACCCCATCACTCTCTCACTCCACCCCAGTGGGATGGGGGCAAGAATAAAAAGGGCAAAAGCAAGGAAAAGTTCATGGGTTTAAATAAAGATGGTTTAATAAATGAAGAAAAGCAGGAAAGAGAGGAAGAATGGGAAAACAGTGATGCAAAGACAGTCACTCACCACCTCCCAGAGCAGACAGATGCCCAGATACTCTCCAAGAAGGGGCAAGTTTAGAAAAAGTCCATTCCTCACCCCCACCAGTTTTATTGCTGTGCATAACACTATATGGCATGGAGTATCCCTTTGGTCAGATTGGGTCAGCTGTCCTGGCTGTGTCCCTTTTCAGCTTTTTGTCCACCCTGAACCTACAGCTGTGTGGTGGCAGAATGAGAAGCAGAGAAGGCCTTGATACTGTGCGAGTCCTGCTCAGCAAAACACTAGTGTGTTCCCAGCACTGTTTTGGTCACAAGTCTAAAACACAGCACCACGAGGCTTGCTGTGAACAAAACAAACTCTTTTCCAAGTAGATCCAATACTTATAATAAAGGGTTTCAGGGCAGGGTATAAAGAGAAACAAGTCTATAATTAAATGGGATAGGTACTAGGCCCCTGCTAGATCAGTACCTTTAGAGAGCTTTTCATGAGTCTCCCATTGACCATAGCAAATCTTAGTAAAACTTTTTGGGAACAGAAACGAGTTTATTAGATTAGTTTGATAATTTAGTTACCATCCAGTTTCAGATGAGTAATGCAGAAACAGGCATTATATATATGAGCCTATATTAAAGAATAAATCCGGCCTGTGGGGTTTTTTTTATTGCTTTCAAGCTGTGAAATAGTTTTCAGGAGGATTCCAGTCAGCTTCAAGTAAATGCTGCTTTTTTTTCCACCAGCTTGCTGGAAAAGCATGACAAAACCTTAATGGGAACAATATGTGACTACAGTAAAAATATGAGACCATAATTTCCTCAAGCTGCAGAGATTTAAAAGGCTTTGATCCCTTTTTAAAATATATGAGCATAAAAGTACCAATTTAGCCCAGAGGAACAGAGGACCTCTATGCTTCTTGAAATAGTTTTAATAGATGATAATCATAGTATTTGTCTGCAGTGTTTAATAAAACAGACCTTTTTTAAAGTCATCTTATTTCCAAGAACTTAGAAATTCTTAGTATTATTGTTTAATTTATATAGATCTAGTTACTTTGTTTTGAGTAATTTTTATTGCTTGCTGTTATGAAAAGAGGTATAGTATTCAAATTCAGAAGCAAATAGACACCTTTTAAACTCTAGAATCAGTTGCTGAGTGTTTAATGCTTTTGGGGGGAGTTTTTTTTAGGTTTGTTGTAGAATTTGGTATGTGATATTTGTTCTGGCTAGTTTTTATACTTGATGATAGTGTGGAAATTGATAGTGGGTAGAGCATGACCGGTTCCTCACCCATTTGAGAAAATTAATTGCAGCCTGTGCTTTTGCTAGTGTTCAAACATTTAGTCCAGAATGCCCTGTGAGTGGCAGAGCCAGAATAAAATCTAACTGTGGTGTCTCTAAATGAGTTGTCTTAATGGTCTCGTGTCCTAATTCTGGGGGTATTTTCGTGTCTTACTGTTTTTGAGTGATGCTTCTTCCAGGGAGGATATATCCCATAGGAAAAAAGTCTAAATTAAGATTAACATTTTGCGGCACTTGCACGGCTGGCGAATAACCACATTTGACATGCTCAGGATGAAAACGGGGTGAACCGGCCGGTGTGTTCGTACGTGAGACCTCTCCGGGCGGGGCGGCTGCTGGACACGCCCAGGCAGGCAGCGCGCTTCGTCAGCGTCCTGGGCCACGAGAGAGCCGCGGTCATCGGCGGGGGCGGCGGCAAACAGGAGCAGTGGTGCACCCTCCTCGCCTTCTTGTGCAGGAACAAGGTGCGTGACAGAGCCCCTCGTGTGGCGCTGCGGAGTAGGTGTCCTACTCTAACCGAAGTCAGGAGTTTAAAACGGGCTGCCAATACGTGCATTCAAATCAGATTTGGAAGATTCTGTTACAGTGGTGTTTGAGGTGTTTTGAAAGAGAAAGAGATGCTAAATAGTAGACAAGAAAGCTTTGGAGCAGACTTCCTTTACTGCTGTGGTTGGGGTCCATCTGTCAATGCATCTCTGACACTGAAATGGCTTCTCTTCTGTTGCATTTCAAAGAACACATATTATCATCCAATGAATCCTTGCTACTGTGCAGGACACTAGTTAAAATTCTGGACTAATCCAGGAAAAGCAGGAAAAGCCTCTTTAGTCTCTTGTCTCTTTTGCTGATTTGGTGGGTTTTTGTGTTGGTTTTTTTCGATAGATGGGCTGAAATATACCGACAGTTTTGATGTTCCATTTTTGCAAGATAGGAATTTTCACTAGAAGTTTCAGCCTAGTTCTTGGTGGTCTGACATTTGTATCACGACTATAATAAACAAAACAAATTGTAACTGGTTCTGGTTTATAGCTCTTCTGCTGTATGAGTAAAAGTGATCACTTCTAATACCTCTTTGGAGTAGTTGGTGCTTTTCATTGCCACGGAGATGCTTCTGCCTTCAAAAATAACGTCACGGATGTGTTTGCATTTAAAAGATGTGTTCATGGCAGAAGGAGCCGTATCCCAGATTTTAGACCTGCCTCCAAGACCACACGGGACAGGCATTGGCTGTTGTCTCTGGATATCACATGATGCGTAGGTGCTGCATAAAGGCAGCTCTGGCTACCCACTGGCTTTCAGATGGAGATGACAATAGGGACGTTGAGGACTGCTGTATTTGGAGGCACAGAGAAAGGTGTTCCTTCAAGGCAGAAGTGGAAAGCTGTATGGAAAATAACTGAATTTAGCCCCTGAGACACCAGCTGGATCATTATTATTTTTCTCGTGGAAAGTGGTATAGTACAATTAAAATAACACAGGTTCACTACAAACTTGTTTAAACCTACTTTTCTGCCTATTTCCCTTTTATGCTGTGGTAGGGGAAGATTGTGTTGTCTTGATACAACCAAGAACTCTGAATTTTACATTTTCAACATTCAGAATAGTTATTTGACTAAAGAGCCGTACTGTTCTGCTTCTGAATGCTGTACTTTGTGTTATGAAGCCTTCATTGTTTGAGCAATTTTTGTTTTTACTTTACAGCTAACATTTGTAAAGGATTCGAGAGACAAAGGATATTAGACATTGCATTTGGAAATTGTTTTCTGTGAATTATCAGTGGTAGTAATGTGTTTATGAGATAAATGTTTTTCTGACTGAAGGAAAACAGCTGCACGTGATTTCCAGCTGGTTTACAGTTAAATCTACGGAGGACCTTGTTTTATCTTTGTCTAGTTCTTGAAGTTTGACAGTGCATTCAAGAAAGTGAAATACCAGTAGAATTACATTTTATTAAGTGAAAAATTTCCTAACTGTGTGAAAATACTGCATAATTTCTAGTCTTGCCTCAGGTGTTTGCCTTATATATATTTTTACATGTAATTAGAACAATGGTTTTGTTGTCACAGGTCGATAGATTCTGGTCTTGGGTTAAAATGTTTTCCAGTATTAATCATACACTATACTTGAACAAACAATATCAACAGTCTATCATTGGAACATCCGTTTTTAACTGATTTATTCTATTACAGAAAACTAAAACTTGTCTAGTTTAGATGGTAAAATCCTGACTTTTGATACATGCTTTAGATAAATAGGAGAGTAACATGACATGTTAAATGGTGGTTTGAGAAATACCACTATTTTCTTTCTTTAAGGTTTTATCCATGTCTAATACTCAAAACAGCTCATTAATATTTACTGTCTAGGGTGACTGTGAAGACCATGCTAACCTTCTGTGCAGTCTTCTTCTTGGGTTTGGATTGGAAGCCTTTGTGTGTGTTGGAACAAAAGCAAAAGGAGTCCCCCACACTTGGGTAATGACTTGTGGATCTGATGGAACAATTACTTTTTGGGAGAGCTTAACAGGACATAGGTGAGTAAAAAGAGTATAAGAAAACAGAACAATGTATATTAAGGTTTGTGTAGGATATTTTGTTGTGGTGTTTTCCTACTCTTACACCCTGTCGTGTAATCCAGGTGATGTTTGTCTTTGAATCTTTTTTTTGTCTACTGCTTTTGCTTGGAAAATAGCTGATTCAGTGTGAGAGGAAGTATTTCATCAGTTAGTAATATATCAGTGTCTTTCATACTGCATGGTAACTGTTTTGTGTCTTATGCCAGCTGATTGCCATTGATGCTATCGCTGCCATCATTTGTAAAGGAGATGAAATCTGACATGATTGTTTAGGAACCCATATTTTTTGCTTGATTTCATCAGCGAAATCAGTGTTGCATTACTTCTTTCCCCCTGCAGAAATCTCTCTAAGTTCTCTGAGATTTTCTCTTGCTTGAGTCATTTGAGAAGGGCACATGTAGTAGTTTGGTGTACTAAAGCTTCTGGAATGCGTTCTTTCCAGTGTTCAAAACAAGCAGTTCTGTTTTGCCACTATTTGTGTGTCCTGTGGTTAGCATTTGCAGGTGTATTTCTCCAAATGTGATGAATAGCAGGGAAACTGTGTGAGCATGTTCTTATAGTTGCAAAATTTAACTGCTTGATTAAGCAGCTTATTTTTCTAGATTTAAAGACTAAAAATGATGTATTATTTGATTGTATATTATGCCTCCAAAGCATGTACAATTACATTTCTGCAAGCAGATGAATGCCATTTTGGGGGGAAAAAATTGATGACAAACTTGGCTTGTGTTTTTAAAGGAGAAATAGCTGTATCTGTCCCATCTAAATATTTTTACCTTGCCTTGAAATACGCTGTATTAATAAGAAATGGAATCTTTTTGACTAGGTACATCCACAGACCTATCAACCCTGATGACCCTCCCCTAGCTGAACAACCAAAGCCGCTGTATCCATATCGCACAATAGGTTGTATCTTCAACCATCAAAAGTTCTTTGGAAATTGTCAGCCCTCTGACGCCGTGGAGGTGTGTGTGTTTGACCTGCATGATGAATCTAAATGGAAACCCATGAGTGGAGAAGCAATAAAATCTGTATGTCCTCCTGGAGCAACGTCTTCGGTTCCCCCTTTTCCTCCTCTGTGTGCTTCTACAATAGATGCTGCTGTAACAAGCAATGAGATAGAAGTGCAGCTGAGGATATTGGTCTCTGAACACAGAAAGGTGAGAAAGATTAGCAGTGATCTGTCATGGTAATAGACGTTCATGTGTTAATTGTATACTTGTTTTGGATAGCTGTTTGTTAGTTCACATACTTGTATTTTTGCAATGTGTTTTCCATCAGCTTTTGCAGAAATGTGGTATGTGGAAAGTGAAACAACTGAAAAAATTGTTTGGGAAGACTGTAATGAGCTGGTTTAGACATCATACTTATTATTATTTGCAGTGGTGATCTATATCTTCATGTGTGGGCTCTTCCCCCCACCCTGCCTTTGCCTCTTGTTCTAGGTCTGTGATCTTCAGCTTACTGGCACCTGCAGACCACCCATGAGTGGTCTGTAAAAGCACCAGGAAGATCCAGTCTGGTTGTTAGTGGGCTTTGCCAATCCAGCACAAATGTTTCTGTTCCTAGATAAAAGCAGGCTTTCAGCTTTCATGATCTTACTCTGACTGTTTTACAAAATCAGAGATATTTTTAGAAGTGAGTTTTGTCCTTTACCAGGAGTTTTGCAATGCATAATGTGCCAGAAATGATACTTCCTGTGCTGGAGATGAAGGCAATGATATTTTAAGTCCCTGTTAGCTTATGTCTGTTTTTAATGAGGGTTTTTGATTGTTTCTGTTTTTATCTCCCCACACGATGCTCAACCTTTAGGGTGGCAAAGTAATTCTTAGAGTATGAGTCTCATGCAATGCTGAATACATACACGGTAGATTTTTCTACTTCTTTGCATTTGGGGTGGTAGGAGGAGGGTGCACGTGCGTGGTGGGAAGATGGATGGTAGAAAGAAGGTGCCTTTGTGTTTCGGGGAGCTGTTGTGCATCATTTTTTCAGAAAGAGTTTTCCATGAAGCATTTGAAAAAATGTCAGGGGAATCTTAGTTGATCTTTTTCCATATTTTTGCTGTGTATTTATGCATATCTTCTTATATTTCATGCAGAGATCCTGTAGCTGAAATATCTGGTTTCAACTCCTCCGGCCTTATGTTTAAGTCTAATAGTTTACCTTCATTCCTTGATAAATGTTTGATACTTGTGGTGTCACTTGCTTCTGGTGGTGGTGTTTGCTTCTCCCAGTTGGTGTGTGAGTCAATACACAAATCTCACTGCTTTGTGGGTTCACTGCCATTAACTGCCAATATAAAAATTCTTGGATTTGTTTGAATCTATACAGCAGGCAAGTTTAGGCATATCCTGATGTACCTTCTGCACAGTTGTCATTGTTCTGTGACTTGCCCCCCAGGATCTTGGCCTTTCTACTGTTTGGGATGACCAGCTCTCCTATCTGTTGTCACCAGCATTAGCAGCCTATGAGCTCGAACGCACAACGGGTGTTTCTGCAGGAAATGAAGAGTTTCAGGATGCCGTAAGGAGAGCAGTACCTGATGGTCACACCTTCAAAGGGTTTCCCATCCATTTTGTGCACAGAAATGCCAGGAGAGCATTTGCCACGTGTCTTCGGTAAGTCTAAATGTAAAGATGCAGGTATATGTTAAAACTAAATAGTAATCCTTAATTGTTAATTGCAACTCATTTTTTTTTAATAATGAATTTTAAAGAAAATTAATTTCCTTAGGTTAGAACTGGAAGAAGACTGATGTGGTATATATAATAGATCATGGGGTACAGAGCTTTTAGGTTACATTGGTGATTCAGTGGTGATAGATTTCTTGTGGATTAAATTGAAGAATGAGGAGTTAATTTAATTTGTCTACACTTGTTAAAAATGATCAGCGGTTGTGTCATTTTCCTCCAAGGCAACAGCCCTTGCACTATAGAATGATACTATTATTTGTAATGACAGACTCATGATATTCATTGTTACTTAAATGCTAGTGGTATTTTTAAAAAAATGCACTATGTAATTCAAAGTTTTAACAGTATCTTAGGATTGTCTGTTACTCCTGTGTTTCTTTTTGTCATATAGGTCTCCTTTTTGTGAAGAAATAATCTGTTGTAGGGGAGACCAGGTGCGACTTGCAGTTCGTGTACGAGTGTTTACATACCCAGAATCTGCGTGTGCTGTTTGGATCATGGTTGCTTGTAAATACCGCTCTGTCCTTTGAAAAAAACCCCAAATTATTCATACCTTTCTAGAGCTGCAAAATAATGTATGTGGGTGTAAAATGATTCAATTAAAAACTAATATAGTATTTTATATGAATGCCACTGATTTTGAACACCACAGTGTATTGAAGGGGATTGTATACACAGTAATGATTGTATTTATGAAGAGAATTTATTCTTTGTAATAAAAGTTACTTTCTATATTTATAGAAGTGTGGGTCAAGTTACTAAAATGTGTGCAAAAAATACTGGCTTGTTTTTTGCAGTTCTGAGTTGGTGTAAGAGTTTGTTTAGAAGTAGGTCTGCTTTACCTCTGCAGAGTAAAAGACTCTGTTCTACCTCTCCTTTCCCTGTAGTGTACAGGGTGTACTTTTTGAGTGGCTGAGATCCAGAAATATTGGTGTTTAAGCATCTGTCCTTCAGACTACAAAATTTATTTCTGCCTCTTGTGGGTCTAACAGTAACTTCTGCATTCAGCTTCTGAAAACAGTCAGATAAGGTAAACTTGTTAATTTGTGAATATAAGAATATATGGATTTATTTTTAAGACTTGGATACCTGAAGATGTGAATAGCTGTGATGGGTTAGATAAAGTAGTTAAACCTGATGCCTTTTTCCTCTTGTTACCTTAAGAAGTTTCTGAGGTAGAAGTTGTAGCCAGGCCATTTTGCTTTACAACCATTCATGATTTTGTCTAAGTCTGACACTCAGATCTGTACTTAATTACCATCTGTGGTTTTGTCTGTCTTAAACCTGTGGGTGATGATTTTGCTGAGTATCTTTAAGTCTTTAAATTGCTTTGCAAAATGGCAGGCAGTTGGGCTTACTGAACTTTTTCATACCATACCTCTCAGGTTTTTCCCCATGTGGACTCCAGGTATCTCTTCTTGAGGCTGGAAAATCTGAAACTGTTTGGTTTCTTCTGTAGAAGCCATTCTGTGTCAGTGATAGCCCATGAACACCTCCTTTGGTTCTCCTTGTAAGAAAAAGGCAACTCTTTCCGCTGGTGCTGGAGCAAAAAAATTACCTAGATCCTAGAGAATCTTGCAACACATACAGCAGGAGTGAATGTTGGCATTTTGCATGTACATTTAATCAGCAGCGTGGCAGTGTGACACCATTTTTGTCTTTTTTCTTTGAGAAGTGTTAAATACTTCCTACGGCAACACTGAGGTTTTTTAAATTTAGGACTCTAATAGTACATTATGTACTTACTGGCCCTGCTGCGAACTTTACAAATCTGGTTTTGTGTTATCTTTTTATACCTGAAAGATCAAAATTTATTCGTTTTCCTGTTATACAGCGTACAGGATGCTGATAAAAGCTTTACAACTACACTTTCTCCCTGAATTTCATTGTATCTAAATGTAGCATGAAAAACTGGATCATATTGCAAGGTGAATATCGCCAAATTTAACAGCGTTAAAGTACCAGCTGTGTCTCACATGCAGCGCTGTATGTTACACACCTGTATGTCACTGAAAGAGGAAAAAAGCAGCGGCGTTCAGTACAGCTGGAAGTCGAATGGGAAGAGAGGAGCTGGAAGTGGAATGGGAAGACAGGAGCTGGCTCGTTGGAGCCGGCGCCGCGGGCGCTGCCCGGGTGCAGTACCGCTCCCGTACGGCAGGGGGCACTCCCGGCGCTGTCCCGTCACACGCTCCCGGCTCCCAGTGGAGCAGATGCGAACGGGAGATTTTTAGTTTCCTTTCACATTTGAGAGATAGAACACTAAAGAGAGACACGCCGTGTGTTTGGTGTGAGCTTCAGGGTGTTTAGTCTGATGTTCTTCTGCGTGAAAGTGCTCGTTTGCCTGGGGCGAAGCTGGCATGAAGGGCTGTGCCCTTCTGGTGCCCAGATGTGTGCAGGGGCAGGGACGTCAGTTCCCAGTTGCTTGGAAGACGATTCTCCTGTTGTTCCCTTTCCGGACAGGGCTGGTTTAACTCTGCTAGCCTCTCTGTGTACCCTGGACGCTTCCAGCCTTGTTGCCACCTAGGATGGAGCTTTCCCGGAGGAAGTGTTTGCTTTGGGAGGGCAGACCCTGGAATTCAAAGGCACTCGCCCTCCTGCTGTGAAAGCGGGGACCTGCTAATACGTTTCGCTGTATCCGTGATGGCGCGGGTTGGTGTCAGCGTTTAACACTTGGGAGTGCAGGGAGTGTCATCCCGCGTCCCGCCGGGAGTTGTGTGTTTCTGAGGGCGATGGTTACCAACACCCGGCGCAGAAGCAGCGGCCCGTGGGATAAGTGCCCCACGTCGCTGTCCGTGTGTCCGGCAGAGGTGGAAGCCGAGCGCCTCGGGAAGGGAGCCAGGCGCTGGTTGCCGTGGCAGCCCCGGAGCGAATCCCGCCGCGTCCTTCCCCCCACGCCGCCGTGGCGGCCGTGCCGGCAGGGGGCGCTGCGGCGGCGGCAGCTCGCCCCTTTCCCGCCCCTTGCCCGCGGAGCGGCCGGGCCGGGCCGGGCCCGCGCGGAGCGGGGCGGGCG
>VZTF01000896.1:121102-263625 GCA_013397755.1 Cnemophilus loriae | reverse complement strand
AGGTAAGGCCTGGGGGCCGCCGCCGGCGCCGACCCCGCGCAGCCCCCGGCGGCAGCAGCCGGGGGTCGGGCGCGGGCGGCCGCCCGTCTCTATCAGCCTTTGTCCGGGACGTGACGGTCCTTCCCGCCCGAGGGTCGCGGTGGGCGAGCGCTCGGCTCCTCGGTCGTGCCGGGGGCCGTGGGGGATCTGCATGTGTGTGTGTGTGTGTGTGTGTTGTGTGTGTGTCCCTGCGGCATCTCGGTGTCGTGCGTGGAAAGGTAGAACCCCTCGCCTGGGATGCGATCGCCTGCGTGCGGGCACGGGCAGGCGAATGCGGGTTCAGTGTTTTATAATTGCGTCGTCTCTCCTGGTGCGTAATCAATCCCGTGTCATCCGCACTCCGGGAGCGCCTGCTCTTGCGGGCTCCCTGCTCTCGGGGTTCCTCCGGCCGTGCCGTGTATCCCACAGGGGCTCCCGGAACAGTTCGGCATCAAAAGGCACCTATTAGAAATAGATCCATTTAGATGTGTGCTGACACTAAGTAAGTGGGAAAGCCGTGTACAGGGGCTTAGCACCTACCATCTGTTTCGTTAAAATACCCAGGAAAGCGTATTTTGCATTGGAAAGGAAAATGAGGGCGCATGTCTGTTTCTCAGCCTTTCAAAGCTTCTGGTTTTGAATGTAGAAAGCAGTATTTTTTTGTTGCAAGTAAAGCTCGATTTCTGAAAAGAAATCAAAGACGAGCAGCAGAGGGATGTGGTCGGTTATCACATACATGATGGTTTTCCCCAGTATCAGCATAGTCCACGTTCATAGAATTTTCTGGGAAGACATGGGTTTCAGCATTTTAAAGTTGTGTGAATCAGAAGGCAGTGGTAAATTCACGAAATGGGATTAATGGAGCCCTCAGCATTTAGAGCACGAATATTATGCCTGGTGTTACAATTTAATGAAGCCTTTTGATACAGTGCCTGTCTGAAAAGTCTTTTGGCAGAGATTTGCGGTAATCCAGTTTGGAGCTAGTGGTACATGCAAATATCAAAATATATTTAGTGGAAGAAAGGACATAATTTAGTTCTGCAATTGTAATGAGTCTAATAATGACTTCCATTTAAATGTGATCTGGTGTGCTTTTAAAATGGTTTTAAAAACCAGGTCTTTGTAATGTTAGTTAAATGCCAGACCAACACCCAGAAATTCCAGGAAAATGCTCTCCTGACCAAGGCATCTGCATGTCACAAGTGCATTGAATAGTTCTGTATTGCATATCGTGTGCTGCTTTAACTTACAGTCTTTTGAGATGACATCAAGACTTTTTCTTTTCTCTTTCCTACTGTAGGAAATACTTTAGTTTATTATTATTAGTTCGTTCTTCTGCTGTTTTTTTTCTTGCTATTGGTGGACTTACCCTGTTTCCTCTTACCGTATATCTTTACTGGCTGTAGGAGGGTGTTGGATATACTGGGATATAAAATTCAGGCCCCTCACTGATATCCAGCACGCTTAGTTTATGCTAAGGCTTTACTGTGAAAATGTTTTCGTCAGCATGTGCTAACCTGTGTATGTTGATACCACATTTAAATATTTGGATGGATGAGATATTTTCTTTTAGTATTCCAGCCCTGTCTATTTTTCTTTTTTTCCCATCTTATTAGTGTATGTATCATTTTGTATAACACCACATGTGTATGCTTATATCTTGAGAGTCTTAAGAGAGTGTGTATATATATCTAAACAAAGATAACCAGTCTGCTAAGACCTCCCAGGAAAGCAGGAGGCGGGAGCTATCCCAGGGAGAGTACCCCCTCCAGTGCGTATAATAGAAAAGGGGAGGCAGGGATTTTTCTGCCAGCTGTCCTTTCGTGAAACATACTCGGTGAGCCCGCTTTTCCATCAGCTGCAGGCTGGTAGGCGGCTGGATTTGAAAAGAGGCAGGATTCCTCCTGGGGTCCTCTCCCTGCCCCTGGCCTTCCTCATCTTCCTAACTTTAAATAGACTTTGGAAATAGAGGCCACTCAGCCTCCAGGCTTTCACAAGGGATTTTGTGTGTTCTTTGGTTTGTGAAACCTGTAGCAGGTTTTCACTGGAAATTGTCATATATGTGATACATTGAATGTTGGGAATTCACTATACTGAACATTGAGGAGCTGACAAAAGGCTTGCTTCTTATTGGTATCTTTGAACTGTTCCTGTTTTCCTTATTGCTCACTACATTCTCTTTGGGTGATGATTAATGAGCTTCCTCAGCCAGTTACAGCTTGAGCCTCT
The DNA here is from genome assembly GCA_013397755.1 of Cnemophilus loriae. NCBI lineage: Eukaryota > Metazoa > Chordata > Aves > Passeriformes > Corvidae > Cnemophilus > Cnemophilus loriae. The sequence continues at coordinate 261,378 of VZTF01000896.1, read as the reverse complement.
GGAATGGGTATTTGTTTGTAGGCTCCTGTATTCTCTTAGCACCCACCAGTGAAAGCTTAGGAAGAACCAGTGCCCTGGCTCTGGGGCCTGGTGCGCAGTACAGTGTAACAGGCCCTGAAGCTGTATGGTCACAGTAATTTTACTTTCAAGATACAAATTAAAGTTCTCTTAGAAAGAAGTACTGATTATGTAGAAACTGATGGTACTTTTCCAAAGCAGTTTCTTGTGAAACAGTTTTCCAGTTCGTGCTCAATACTTGAAATTCCAAGTAACAACACATAGAAATTGAAGAAAAATGTCCTTGAGATAGGAAAGAGATGAGTTTTGCTGATAGTGGGGCAGAAAAATGCCCTTGGAGTTGAACCCCAGTCCTTAAACAAAACCAGAGACTGATTTTCAGATCTTTCCAGTTTTATCTGTGTGATCTACTAATATTTTGTTATCTTTAAAAAAATAGAAGATTTTGGTTAAATAGAAGTAAAAAGATGAAGGATGAAAATGCCGCCCAGTTGTTCATTTTCGTGTCACCTGAATCCCTGACAAGAGGAGGATCAGCAAGGATTCCTGCTAATTGTTTTCCTGCCTTTGTATTTCAGACAGTTTAGATTTAAATGCCTGTGTCAGGAGGTTTGTTAGAGCAATAGGAGTTTTGCAGGTTAACGCTCAGAATTGTAAAGCTGTTTTGTTCTAGCAATATATAAAAAATGTATACGTGTAGGATGGTGCATAGGTTTGGATAATTCACAGGAACAAATATTGGCTGTTAGTTTCTGTTTTAGTAAACAACAGAATCCTGTGTGAACAAATAAAGGAATCCCTGAAGAATGGTGTCTTTGGGTAGTGAACATTCGGGCTTTGTCCAGGATTGTGGTGAACGATGTGATCAGTCATGCCTGTCAGTGGGGCTCGGGCGAAGTCAGGAGCAAACGCAGCAGTGTCACAGTTTGCTCTAGAGATGCACATGAAGGGATATTTTTACAGAGCAGTGCAAACCTTTTAACTTTTTCAGAACCAAAGTAAGAAAGAAAGAAGACTTTGCATGAATGTGCAAAAAAAATTTAAAGCTCACTGTGGTTGTCTTAGTATGGATCATTGTCTGACATCTAAATACCACAGAAGTGTGGGTTGCTTCGAAATACCCATGATGAAACTGGAGATGCAGTGTAGAATATATTTTAACGAATGGGTTCTTTAGCAGTCTTTGTTACTTGCAATTTATATGGAAAGAGCTAATGGTGGCATCCAGTAAAGTGCCAAATGCAAGAAAAAATAACTTCTGAATGAGCTAAAACGTTTGGGGTAAAGATGTGGTTTGACTCCTCCGACCTCTCTTCTTCCAGAACCGCATTTACAGGTGTTTTTATAAACTTGAAGCAATAATGAAATGATAGATACAGGAGCAGGAAACCTGCACAAGAGCTGGCAATTGACATCATGCCCAGGATCCAGTGGCACCAGGATACTGTAGGGCACCGTAGGCCGTTTCAGTGGGGTTATGTCATCGCTGCAAGCTGGATAAGGAGCTCTTGCTTTTCAGTGCAGAGGCTGTGCCACCTCTTTCCCAAAGGTGGGAAACTGAACAGTTTTGGGGGTGAGCAGGCTTGGTAAAATGAGGGTTTTCCCTGCGTGTTTTGTTAGTGCCAGATCTCTGGCTTAGCAAAGGCAGCCACCGACTTTTGGCATTGCACTGAACTCCTGAAGAGGAACAGCCATGAGGATCTCGGAAAGTGGCAAAGAAGGGTGTTTTGGACACCGAGTCGGGCTCACTTCCAGCCGTTGGCTGTTGAGGGCTGGCGTGAATGTGGTGCTCCTTGGCCTTCCCTCTCCCTCCTGAGACCCTGAGTTGTGGGTAGTGTCAGTGGTGCTTCTTTTACCTCATCCTCCAGCCCTCGGAGAGAAGGCACACAGGGAAATTACTGCTGGTCTTAGCAGAAGCAAGTACTATGCAGATTTTTCTCTTGGAAATCTTCCAGGCGTTCAGCAGGAGGGCATAATGCATGGAGTATTCTCACTTTGAATCAAAAAGATCACAGAAAAGTTGACTGCATGGTGGCTTTCACGGGACTTGGAGGGCTCAGAGTGAGACACGCTGGAGAAGAATAGTTTATGTTGTCTTGGCAGTTTTAATGACTTTCATGTCCCTCTTACATCCTTGTGTGCCCAGGTTTTGTAAGGCAAGAGTGGAGAAACAGGATGAATAAATGCAAATTCAACTTGTGTGCATGAAGACATTCTTATCTGTCAGTCCCTGGTGGAGCACTGAGGAAAAATATGCGTGATTTTTAGAGGAAAATGAATGTACTACCATTTTTCTTCTAATTTTGTTAACCCTTTTTAAAGATGATGGGTAGGAGTTTCAGTTAAACGATTTCTTGCTGTTTAAATTTTGAAAGAGGTGTTGCTATGAATACTGCTAAAATAAATAGTACCTTTAGGATGAAGACTTAATTATGTTCAGAATTCAAATCTAATTCAAGGGTATTCAGAAACATCTGTATTTAAAAATAGTAAGGCTTGATGTACTGAGCATCACTTTTTTGTGTGAGAGTTTTAAGATAGATACCTATTTAGGTATTTTAATACTGGAAGTCAAGGTAGGAAGAAAATAGTACTAGACAGCAGAGAGGAGCCTCAGTGAGTTGATGCTTTTATCTCTTCTTGCTCTGCTGGTGTGTGGAAGAGAGAAAGCTTAGGCCTTATTTATGCCAGGCTTTCTGTCATTGGTGTGGTTCCTAGTACATAAGCATGAACTGGACGGCTTCCAGTCATGGCTTACGCGGATGCATCCCGTGCACTGGGGGTTACATGGGCTCTCTGTGGATATCAGCAGATGATGGGCATCCTAATGTAGGCAGCTCTGGTGGGGGAGGACAAAACAAGCAAAGAAAAGATCTCAGCATAACAAAATAATGTATTCGGTTAAAAAAAAAAAAGTGCATATTTCAAATACCTACGCAAAAGAAATGGAAGGAAATGGCCAGCAGGGATAACTGACCTTACTTACCTATGTTTGTATGGGGAAATGTTGAAGATGGTAAGTATGCAGTGAATGAATGAAGTCTGATTTGGTGTTGTCTGAAAACTGCATTTGTTCCTAGGGAAAACATTGAACTCTGAACTTTGAAAGAAGTGGGTTCCTGATATTAATAATGACTTAAAGTAAAAGATAAGACATTTGTACTTTAACGGAGGTTTTCTTGGCTAATGTGGTAAAAATGTTGCTTAGGAAGGAAAATGGAATTTTAGTTGTCATTGTTAACAGCAGTTGAAGAGAAGAGTGAAAAATGAGACATCCATCGTGATGTTGCAGAGAGTTAATATCATGTCCCTATGGGACACTGCTGGAGAAAGAACAAAGATGCTTTTTGGGGGTGGGGGAGATAGGTAATGGGTGAAGGAGTTCAGGGCTGTCTGGAGGTGATAGTTTACACCACGGTGCCTGGTGAGGGATGATGGGTGGGACTGGGGGAGCACAAGCAGAGCTTTGAAAATTGAGACAGTAGCAGTGTGTGATGTGACAGAGGGGAAGAGAGGAAGAGAGCCTTGAACAGGATGATTCAGAGCAGGACATGGTCAGAGTGACAGGCAGTGCGAATGACCCGCATGGCAGCAGAGCTGTGGATCGGTCTTACCCCTAAGTGTGAGTGCGTTTGCCAAGTGTGCAGTAGGAATGTTGCAGGCGACAAGAGGATTAGAGGTATGTAACATCCTGGATCCATGTTGGCAATGAGCATATCTTTATGAAAGTGGAGAAGCTTTTTCATAATATCTGTTAAAAGGAAACTGAGGAGTGTTTACTCTTTGTTTCTGAATTAGTTTATCACATTACAGCATTGGATCCAATAAGGAGACAATATTGTTCTATTCCTGATAAAACCTTAAAACAGCTTGCATGACACATGCAACTATGATTGCATTACTGTATTTTATTACTGTGCACTTTAAGAGGAACAAAAGGAGATGAGTCACTTTGTATAGTGTAAATACAAGAGTGCAAAGACATAGCTGAGGTAGAGAAGAATTAAGAGAACTCCTTTTTCATTTACTTGAGAGAGTTTATTAACAGCTGGTTACAGTTCTTAACAGATCCAGTAGTGCTGTGTTATCAGTTTAGAAAAGCTGTAACCTGCTTGAAGCTCTGGATCCATCAAAAATGATGTGAGAAACTGCTGGTGACTTGAATGGAGTCACAGTTCTGCCAGGAGCACATATACTTGTTGAATGAGCAGACAATTGGCTAGCTCCAGGAAAAATTAGATATGATCAGAGTAACAGAAATTTTAAAAAATAAAAATCGAGACACATGGGCTCTGCAAATTCACAGTTTTTTGGGAAGGGTTGATATCTGTACAGGCCGGAGGAGAGTGAGTGCAGTGTCTATATTTAAGCATCTACAGAAGAGACCAGCAGCTCTGAATGGAGTTCAGCAGCACTTGGAGATGCAGAACTATCACAGTATTTATCTTACAGTAACAAAAATTGATGTGATCCCTAGGAAAACTTACAGGTTTGCTAAAGAGAGTAAGCAGTGGAACATAGGAAAATTGTATGTTGATCACAGCCTTGTGCAGAATAGAAATGAGACAAGACAAAGAGCGACTGTGTAATTATATCTTAGGAGGTAGCATTAAGGTAGCATGGATTTGTTAATTTGCAATTTAAAATATTTTTATTACGAAATTTAACAGGGCATTAATACAGAAGACCTCTTAGTCATTACCTTTATTTTGTGCAATAGACAAAAAGATTGCTTATGACTGTTCAAAATGAGGAGTAACTTCAATGAAGTGTTGAATGGAGAAAAAAGAAGGCATGAAAAAAGATTGACACAGGGAAGGAAAGTCCTGATTGCCATTAGTCTAGAAACCTCTCTAAGAATTTTCTGTGTATTCTCTTAAAATTTTTACAATTTTCTTTCTCCTTCCTTTCCTAAGCAGAAAAATGAGGCGTATTATTACCACGTCATCAGCTGTAGTCTGATACAGAAATCATGCGTCATATCCAAAAAGCCATGGCTCTAAAACGTCATCCCATTTCTTGTTACCTTCTAATTACAGTTTAAAGGAAGGATATGTTGATCCTCAAAGTCTAAGTATTTTTCTTAAGAATTTGGGTCTCTGTGCTTCCTTCTCTGAGGGGGTCTCTGATTACCTCTCCTAATCCAGTCTGCTTCCTTCCACTTCCTCACGGTCTCGCTCTTTTTGACCTTCTTCCCTGCATCCTGATGTGTCTTACTTCTAAGATATCCTTTGCCTATATTTATCTCTGTCTTTTTCACTTTTTTTCCCATTTCTTTTTATCATACAAGTTTTCACTGTATTCAGCCTGGCTCACTCCTACATCGATATTTTCCTCTCCCTTCATTTAATTACAAATCCCATTCTTGGCATATCTATCTCTTTTCCTTCTGTTGCATGGTTACCTTTGCTTTCTTGTTTCATCCCCTTTTCTTTTATTGGCACTCATCTTGACTCTTGTGTTGATGAACTTGTCATTTTTGGTAACTAATCTGACCAGTTTCAGATTAGTTACCAAATCTCCAGTTTTTGGTAATTTCAAAGTTACCTTTGAAAACTCCAGTTTCTGCAATTTGATGTTTAAACGTGAGTCTGAACTTCTTTTTTTTTCCTTGAGGAATCCTCATTCTCCTAAGAGCAGAGAAAAGCTCACTATTGTAGTTACAGTGCTGCTTGAAGATGTAAAAGCTAGAAAGCAAATACAAATTCAGTTTATTGTTAATTTGGGGGCATGGCTAAAGACCGTTCAACTCAAGGAATTTGAGTTAGTGACTCTCATGTTCTTCCTTGCTCCCTTTCCTTGGATTAGCTCTTATGTTCCTTCTTCATCCTCCTATTCCCCTGTCCTCCAGTACATACAGGCAGTGTCTGTCATTCCTGAGGGCAACTTGAGTTCTGTTGTTGTAGCAATAGCAGCTTGATTTCACTCCAAGCCTGCAGAAGTGGGCTGTGACATTTAATTATAATATTAATCTTTAACACAAAATGAGTTTCAGGTTTGTTGCCAATGTGTGCATCAGCCACACTGTTGCCAGAAGATCAGTGCTTATCATTTCAATTCTGGAAGAAGCTGTCTTGAAGGAAATGCCTGTGGATCTGAGCAGAGGAGTCTCAGACGCTAGAGGAAGGCTAGGGAGATGCTCTGAGCTGCAGGGCTTTTAGAGCAGCTGATTATAGCCGAAATAGTGGCTGTGTGATTGTGGGGTCACATCACTAAAGTCAACTCTGTAGCTTGATTTTTCTTCAGATAGAGCAGTGCAGATGGTTTGGCACATCCCACATGCTGTCTTACAAATACCCTGGGTCAGTCCATTCTAACATACTGAATTATCTACGTTGCTCTTAAAACTCAGTCTTAAATGTGTTCTCCTTACCATTGGTAGGAGTACAGGGAGCTCCTTCCTTAAGGGATGAGACAGTCTTCCCTAGTGCTTGAGGAAAGTTTGTTCTGACTTCTCTTGCTGAGGGTTTGACAGAAGAATAATTTTCGAATAGAAATTTTGAAGAACAAAAAATGAATATGAAGGTTTGGGGTTTCTTTTAATTTTTTTTTTTTCTGTCAAATGTGTCTCTCTGAAGACCGTGTTTAGAAATACAGGAAACTTCCAACGTAAGTCACCTTCTTTCTTTCAAAAACTGTTCATTTTTTGCATTTCAACAAGCTGAGAGTGGAAAATGATCTAATTTTCCAAACCATAGTTTGTTTATAAACTGAAGTTGACAGTTAAAGTTATGCTGTTTACTACTAATGAATACATTAGTTGCTATTTGAAAACTGTCATGGAAAATTACTGTTGAGTATTTTTTGGCAGTAAGAGTGGTAAAAATGCTGCACAGATAAATATCTAGTTGAATGGTTCTGAAGTCTGGAGAAGTCTGCATTTACGTTAGGAAGCAGCAGCTGAAATAGTTTTTTAAGGCTTCACCTGTTTCCCAGAGAAGCACTTCATCCTGCTTGCAGACAGAGACTGTTCTATGACTTACTGGGATATTTTTTTTCTCCCAGTGCAAATGAAGGAAGTGTGACCCTTAGGCTACATTTATGAGTTACTGATTTTTCAGTCATGTCAGCTGAAGAGAGAAAAAATTTCTACTCCCAGCCACTATAAATAAATTGGCTTGCAGGGGTCATATAAAAGCAAATTCATTTCAGTCTTGATAGATGCATGTAAGTGCATTAACAGTGTTGTTAATGATCTCTTCAGAAATGTAGTAAATTCCCAATGGAGGGAGTCCAAAAGTGACTGCAAACAGCTTTGGGAAATCCGCTAAGTGTATAGCTGGACTCAAGGTACAGAAGCATATGGAATGGTATGGTTAATAATTACCATAATGGGTGTATATTAAAATATTGGAAGTCAGTAGCTTGCACCAGCTAGGATACTGTCTGGGGGCATGAGAGACTTGTTATTCCCCCTTCCTGCCCCAGAACGTGGACTCATGGCAATACTGTTGGGTTTTAAAATGCTGGTATAAATAGGAATAAATAGTTGAGTTTAATAATAAAACAAAAAGTGAGTTATGATTTGCTCTGAAAGCAGTAGTAAATTTCGATAGTACGATATATGAGCTAAGGAAAGTTTCCAGAGTTTGAGTGCTTTTCCTTGAGGAACAGCTTTCATGGAAGTTTATCAAAGGAGCTGCAAGATAAGCTTCTTGCTGTTACTTTCAGAAATAAAGATTTTGTCTTTCTTGTTTTGTTCTGGGCTGATTTATTTGTTTTCTGTGCTTCAGGACTTGTTTGGGACTTCTGCTAAAAGGATATTCATAGGATCTCAGCACTGCTATGAGGTGTACCAATGAGCACTTAGTGCTACTCAGAGGATCTAGTGGACAGCTTGGCTCCTGTTCCCTTAGACCATAGGAGATGCAAGTCCAGAGATGTTAAATAATCAGCGATTGCAAACATTGGTGGCCCACTGTATGCACTGCATTGCTATAGGTTTAATTTTACTACTTTTTAATGAAGTAGTAATTTTTTTTAAAAAAAGTAATGTCTTTTTAAAGACAGCATGTGCTTTTTTTCTTCCCCTGTCTTGACTACCTTTCTCTGAATTAATCTTGTATCATCTTGTATCATAAAGATACATTGTTTTGGTCATCTGTAATTTGATTTCACAAAAATATTAATATTAATAAAAATATTAATATTAATAGATAATAAATCTGCTAATAATTGTAGTAGTTAAAAACATTCTCAGTAAATTTCTCCTGTTTATAGTTTGTAACAATCATGTGAATGTTATCATTTTAAACACCAAAAAATCTATTATGTGGATCTGAAAGTTAATGAACCAGAGGGACCGGTCCTTTTGAAAAGATAATATGCGATGCAAAAGCCTTTTTAAGTCACTCTTCTGCTCTTGGTTTTGAAGTCAGACACCAGTGCTAAGCATTCAGCTTGCTTTGGCAACAGTGCAAAAGGAAAGTAAACAACTTTCACTCTGTTAGGTGAGTGTTCCCTATTCATTCAGGATCTGTTTAACCTTTAGTTTCAAAGGGAAGGTGACCAGTTCAGTATGAAAAATTAGTTTTTTTCTGTGCAGGTGACTCTTCCCCAGAGCCGAGTGTTTTGCATGCCATTCACATTTGTCATATGAAGTCAGTGCAATCCCTTGTCTGTGCAAACATTGTGCCAGCTAGTTGGTTGAGCTTCCTTGGGCTTGTCAGCTAGTCTGATAAAATAGTCCTTCCAGTTATGGGTACAAATCACAGGCTTTTCCAAACTATTGCAATAAATCCTTCCTAATCATCACCTGAACGTGTGCTCTCAGAGTAAGCACAGTCAAGGGAATGCATCCTGTTCTAGTTTTTGAGTGTGCGAGGTCTCAGAATTCTGTCGTGTGTTTTGTAGGCTCTGTGCTATTGCGTCCGAAGCTGCAAACTCTAAACCGGCAGCGTGAGTGCAATGAAGCTGAAAAGCTAAGGCAAAAAAATGTAAAATTTGGTATCCGTTTGTTTTGAAATTAAGCTTTTGAGTAGGTCCCCTTTCGAATGGATGGATTTCTGTGGAATACTTAACTTTCTTGAATAAATTTTTTCCAGCAGGAAATCATCCTGTCAGGATTCCTTCACCCTACTTTGATAAGGATTATTAATACAAAATTATAAACTTGCTGCTTTTAGTGACATGATATTTTCCTAATGCACTGTGAGATTTCAGTCTTCTTTTTGCTAAGCTGTCAAACCACTTCGGTATAAAACTGTTGTGTTTCAGAAAATTGAGCTTTCAATTTAATGAAACAGTTCAGAAACTTAATTTTTCTTTATGATACAAATTCCAAAGTGATGTTTCTGAACTTGGAGGAAATGCAAAAATTGACAAGTGGGACTTACAAAAATAGTACAGTAATGTTTTAACTTTAATTTGCTTGAACTTCGTATTTCTGTTGAACTCTCTGAAATCCCAGAAGAATCAGATGAAACAGTGGCTTTTCCCTAGTTTATGAATTAATGCTGCTTATTCTCTTGAAATAACTATTTGCTAGTGCTGAATTTAAGCCAACATGTTTTCATGTTCTCTCCATGGCCAAACATCAATCATATGATTTAAATAATGAAGCCAGGCATTAAAGACACATCTTTTTAAAAGTGATTATTGTAAAGGATCCAAATAAAAAGGGTAGGGCCTTCTTGTTGTTAATACCATGATGCATATATAATAAAAACATTGAAATGTGTGATTCAAGTAAGACAAAGAATACTTGGCAATTACTCAAAAAAGAGAAGTGATTCAAATTTTTAGTTTTATTTTTCATCTCTTATTTCATCTCCAAACTTTTTTTTTCTCTTACAGATAAATCAGGCCATTTACACTGCACGGAAATGGAGGTAAGAGAAGTATTTTGTGTTCTTTGATAGTGCAGATTTAGCTCAGCTCCTTTTCATTAACTTATAGAGTAGATGTAGTATACTTACAAAGTGGAATTATCATTGCAAAGTTGTACTGTGTATTATATTTATGACTTTCACTGGCAGCTGATAAATGTGTCTTAACATGGGATATTTAGTCTCATGTTCAAAAATGCAGGAAAGAAAGGCTGTGTGGTTTTTCAAAACCAAGATTAAAGATTTGCTGTGCAGCCAATGTAATCTCATTTGATACTAATCTCTTCAAAACATATATGTATTTTAAAGAATATTTAATTTAGGTAATTTCTGTTGGATAAATTATTGTGTTATACTTACTTTAGAAAGGACTATTAGGTCATGGAGTAAATATTTAGTGTTTTTGGAATGCCTTGGTGATTTTTGGCTACCTGAGAATTTGGATGGAAGCAGAGAGTACAAGTGATCTCAGGGTTGTTTGTTCTTTTTAAGGCATCTTGATTTCAGATACTTTTGATATGACCTTTAATTTATCACCTTGGCAATGTTTTGGGGCCCAAGAAATATCGTTGTATGTCTTGCTGGGGTAACAATGGAAACACAAATCTGCTTAAATCTGCTTGATTTATATCTTGACCATTATTTGAATCTGTATTTTTGATACTAAACTGTGATTAGTGTTGGAGTTATTTCATTTGTCAGATTCATAGATTTAATCCAAGACTGAATGCAAAACTCAGTAGAACATCTAGTTGAACAAGATGTGGACTCATAGTCTGATTTTTATTATCATACAGAGTAAATAATACAGTCTACTCAAATAAACTTTTCCAGCAGTAAATACAATTTCTGTGTCCTTTGCAGGGCAGCCTTTTCTCACTGCTTTTGAACTTTCTTTGAAATGTAAAACTGAGTTTTCACTTCAACTGTTCCATCCATATCTCAGGCTGAGCCTGGAGATGGGACAAGTGGAGCATCTTAATTGGCGGGTTGTCAGCTTTCTCATCAATAATACATGTGAAGGTGACAAAGTGCTGTTACCAAGTGGTTTATTCGTAGATAAACTTGTGATTGCTGGTTATAAAGACAAAATGAAAGGCCAGCTAGTTAAACTACAAATGGAAAATGCTAAGGCTATCCAGATTTTTTCGAGTATTAATAATAATAATAAAACCAGAAATGTTCTGTCTGCAGGATATAGTGTAAGGAGTAATTCACAACAGATAGAAGTACAGAAATTGGAAGTAGGCACATTTTATTGCTTTGTGTGGTTTGGTTTAAACAAACGTATCCTGCTTTTGTTTTAGGATTTATAAAATCTCAGTTCACAAATCTAGTGCCTTATTTACAAATTATAATCTAGTGTGTCATATGCTTTGCATACTAAATATTGTTTACAATTTTGCTTTGTGTTTTTTAAAAGGAAGGTAATCAAAGGCCCTAACACTAACAATACAGATAATAAACTACTGTTAAAATGTTTTTAACAAAACATAAAGTACTTCATTTTGGGAAAGTAGAAATGTTTTTGTTTCAAATGAAAATGTCTAGTAAGAGTCAGTTTGATATGCTATATTTCATCCTCTATGGGAAAGGAGTTTTCTAATTTTGATCTTCTAAAAGTGTATTTGTCGATAGTTGAAAAGCAGATTGGAGCTTCCCATGAGACAGAGCCTTCATTTTAAAATGTCTCTAATAAGCAGCACTGTGACCATTAGCATATTGACTCTTCTCTTTATCTTTGTCATTTTGAAGGAGGCTGTGAAGGAGTCAGTGGCTTTTTCCTCCTCCGAAATTCCTTTGGGGTTACAGCATTAGACTTGAAGTTGATGATGTTTGTGTTTTTCAGAACTAGGAACTCAGCAGAGACAGCTCATCTCACTTTTTTTGATTCCTGTGGAAGAGAGTGTGGCCTAAATGAACATACTGGGATATGTGGGAAACTTCTTAAAATCTTAACTAATAACAATCATAACTTTTTTTTGCAAAACATCCTGTAAACTATCCGGGATTGAGACACCTTTTATGTCAAGCCAGCAATATGAGTGGTGTGTCAAGTTCAGAGTCCAGGTGCCATAGCCGTAATAGGAGGATGGGAGTAAGGAATAAGGTGACCTTGTTTAATCTGCACCTGCCTATAACTCTGTTATGTACATAATGGTAGCGCTCCTTAGTCATCTCAGCCGAGGTGGTGAAATTATATAAAATATGCCAGCCTCATTTGTAAATATTTAGTGCTCCTATAGAAGGTATTCTGTGAATGCAAAGTGATTCATATGTAGGAGGGTTTAATTGCAATCTATTTGAAAAGACCCACCTAAGTGAGCACAGGCCTGTTGTGTATGATTAATGCAGTTAACCAGGATGTGCGCTAACAGAGAGACACACGCAACCTCTCACGGTGTTTAAGAGTCAGAAGGGAATTAAATAGCCTGTCCCAAACAATGGTGAATAAATTACTCAACACCATTCAGTCCGAGTCAAATCACAGAAGGAATCGATTGTAGAAATGTTTTAGGGAGACTGTGCGTTGTCTATGCAAATTCTATTCATGAGCTCTCAGCATCTCTATTAAAAATCTCAGCATACAGTGAAAATCGCAGTACTTGTCTATAGAGCTAAATTTTTTTAACCTTTTCATTGGAAACTTGAAGGTTTGACTGTATTTTTGATAATAATTCAGGGGAATAAATACACAGGTTATAAGAATACAGTGTTCACTGTCATACAAATGAGAATATACCTGTTAGTTTAGTGTATTGATGCAAATAAAATTAACCACCTCTCTCATGCAGATGAAAATGAGAACAGGTATTTAATAGCACAGAATGTTAGGATTTCAAAAGAGGTGTCATAATTTTGCATTAAAAGCCATGCCACACCTGTATTAAAGTGTGTTACCTGCTCATAATTCAAGCAGTGTAAAATGCGTATTTAGCATATGGTAATATCTAGGGTTCATTTTTTTATCCGTGTTGAGTGTAAACAAAAGTAACGTTCTGATTGAAGAGTAATTACTGCAGCAAACAATCCTTGTCATGCACAGTAATAATCACTTTGTTCTCCTTCCTGTGCATTAACCTTATGGTGACAAGGGAGAAGAAATTTCACTTCACAGAGGACAGGCAAAAATGTTTGAGAATAAGTTCTTTTAGTAAAATATGAATGTGTTTGACTTCCATCAAAATAAGTTTTCATTATGTACTGAAAAAATAAATTTCTCTGTGAATGCTTGGTTACAAATCTGGTAATTCTATGAAAGCTTTTGATTCCTTGTACTTTTAAGAGGAAAATTAACAAGACCTCAGAATTGCCTTCTAGAACCCAAAGCAGAGTCATGCATCTTTTCTTGCAAGTGTTAATTTGTGCTTGAGCATTGAACATGTGGCAGTTCTGATAAGTGAAGCACTCATCCCTTGCTGATGGAATTATCTCGCAGAGAAGCTGCACTCCAGTCTTTGAGGGACCTGTTATTTTAGATACCTGAAAGCCCATTATGCTTGTTCGTTGATGTGGGGGTTCTGTGGCAGTCAGTCTGACCTCCTGATTTTCCTGAAATACTCCGTAGTCGCAAAGAAGCAGCTTAACAGACACTTGATTAAATAGCAAACACACAAAAAAGTAGAGTTTAGGCTTTGATCTTTAGTATTTTGTAATGAGCTGCTTTTTCAAGAGGAGCTTTGTTTTTTTGTAATTTGTATAAGTTTCTAGTGCATTGGGAGGAGATCGATCTTGGAGAAAAATGGATTTCTGGTGTTTACTTGCTATAGGCTTGACACATTGCGCCTTTCATTCAGCAGTTTCATTGGGAATACACAGCAAATATTGGGCTGAAGAACTAATAACGTATTTGACTAAGCTGATTTAGTGATAGTCAAATCCTGCCATCTGTCCAGAGTTCTCTAAGAGAATTCGGCTGTTCCCTGTAAAGGCTTTGTAATTTTGCAGTATATGATGTACCTTTATTAATCTACACGCCCTGAAGTCACACAGGATTTATGATGAAATCTTCATTCCAGTGATACCACCGATAAACCTTTCAATCAACTGGGGAACAGTCCAGAGGCAGTTTCAGCCTTTGGTCTTCTGACAGTTTCAGATAATGGATGGTGGAAAACTAGGTCTTACAGTAACTTGGACCCTTTCAGGAAACATTTTGCCTGCAAACCCCACAAATAATAAAGCATAGAGCATTAAGTTAAGTGGTGTTGGTGTTTATTTGATGTTTTGGGGGTTTTGGTGGTTTTGGGGGTTTGTTTTCGGTGGGGTTTTTCTGGCTTTTGGTAACTACAGAATTGCCTATTTTTTTTCATGAGATGAGATGGAAAAGCCTGCAACTATAGATTGCATGAGTCTGAAAGAGGACTCAGAGTTTTGGAAGAATACGATAATTTTCCCAGCTCTTTAGTTTTTGCAGAGCCCTTTCTGTATAAATTCTATTAAATTGTGCTTGAGAAGAAACCCATCTAATCAGAGGCATGCTAGCGTACCTATGGCAACAATCATATGTTCTCATTGATAGCTATCATATCAATTAGCTTTCAGGTGCTACTTTTTGAGTAAACCAGTGCCAGTGGACCTGTTTGCTTGTCTGTTCTGACCAAGAGACTAATCTGATTGCTCATTCAAACTGCAAGGAAAAATTAAGTTTTGGATGTTTTTTGCATGCCTATAATTTAATGGCCCTTTGTGTTGTCCTTCTTTGTTGTTCTATATAATAAAAGACAAGTTTAGAGTATCAGTATGAAATAAGAATGCTGTGTCTCATACTTTTTTTTCCTGCTACATCTCTTGAAGACTTCTGAGATTATATAACATTGTTTTTCTATGAACTCTGCCACTTATGAATTTTCTGTTGGAGATGCTGTGTTTTCCTACCTCTTTGCTAATTACCAAAAAGTTAATAGTCAAAGCACAATAACATACTGAGTACGCTTTCTGTGGATGAATAAAAGTGGTTAATAGCACGGTTACATGGAGGGAGTTCTTTGTTATTACTTGAAGGATTTTGCCTAGGGCAGTGCTGAAACTGAGGTAAGATACACCCTGGAGTTCAGTAAGTTCAGTTTCAGTGATAAGTTTGACCTGGTATCATTGGCTTTTTGATCTGTAGGGGACAAATTCCAAGTCAAACCTTCTATTCCTGATTATCTCTGTTGAAGTTCAACATCCACAATGTAACAAGTATGCAGGAGATACACAGGTGATGAGAATAAAGTACATAAAATGTAGGTTAAATGACAGATGAAAAGCATGCAAAGCAGCTCAGTCTCTGAAGATTTCGTGTTGTTTACAGCTCTTCTTTTCCTGCAGCACTTCAGTCCACACAGCACTTACACTTGCAGTCATGAATTTAGGAGTACTGAATAGGTTCAGTTTGGTATTTGATTTTTGGAAAGCCAGGGGAAATCAGACTTTAGTTTTGTTTCTTTTTCAGATGAGCAAGGAGCACTTTAGTGGGCTGGTTAAATATCTTATCATAATATTGCATTCATTTTATGCTACATTTTTTTTTTCATATTCTACTTTGGCCATTGTAGGACATGAATTTCTTCTTTTGACTGAAGTTGGTGTTTTATGAAGAACATTGGAATTTTTTTATTTTTTTTTTTTTGTGAAATGTTATGGTCTTACTGAATTATTAAATCATCTTAAGAGAGAAAGTTGTTCAAATGGACTTTTTATCTCTACGTGTTTCTAATTGATGTCTATTTTTTTTTTTATTTCTGTGTGACTGGGTTTGGATGCTCTCTAATGTAAAGCTCCTTGAAAATCTAAGCAGCATTATTTCAACAATAACATGCATTACTGGCCATGGCTAATTTTAACATAGCTAAGATAGCCTCATTGCTTGTTAATCAGTTTTGAATTTGATCAGTGGTCAAAGAAGACAGGAACTCAAGGGAACTAAGCACTTGATTTCACTTCAGCAGTTCAGTTACCAGGCACCAGTTTCCCAATTTAAAAGCAAATGTTGTTTTAAATTTAGGCATTAAGAATGTGAGGTAAGGATTGAAAGACAGTATAAGTAAGTTTGTTTTCAAAATGTGAAGAGATTTAAAGTGAGAAAAATAGTTGTTTATTAATAAGATGAATTTAGAGTGTTCCCACCTACTTTGTTTAATACAGCTGTGCTCTTCTTTCAAGTGATAACTTATTTACATTGAGTCATTCTAACATTCCTTCTTTGAATGTGCTTAGAAATATTGATCTAGTTTATCTAAACAATTTTTGTATGAAGTAGATAATGCTTTAACATTTAAATTCTTGTTAATCACTTTATACTTCACGTGTATAAGACCCCTAGCAATTTATACTTGAGAAAATAACAAATCCTTATGAAAGGCTTTTTTTTGGATGCAGCTTTAGCTGACCTAATGCAGATGAACATGTGGAATTTTTAATGACAGTGTGGTTGATCTTTGTTTAGTATTCAATCTCTCTTGCTACTTTCTGTTATTTTGTCTCTCTGCTAGAAGCGAGAAGAACTGCTGTCCTCTGGTTGTGAACATGCAGAAGCTTCATTTATTGCAAGAGAAGGGAGGAGAAATGTGGTGTCCCTCACAGGATTTCTAAAGGTTACTCAGGGAAGGTACTATGAGTAAAGCTTAATTGGAATTGTAGTGAGATATGCATTTTCAGTAGGTCAGTAACAGGACAGGTCATGGTGGTTGGTTCAGAAATTCCCTGTAACACTATCTTTGAGCATTCAAATATGGTAAGGCTCATTCTAGTATACAGTGAGATCAGCAGAAAACAGTCTGTTGAAAGTAACATGGGTTTTGGTTAGTTTCTAAGTTGTACTCAACTTCATTTTTTTTCTTCTCACTTCTATGACTAAATGTTTTTCTTCACATGAACACTTAACATGTAGCTTTTTATCTAGATCACTTGACCTGAGAAGCTGAGACATTAAACAAAGGCAGATTTGCAGTCGAGTCATGAGAGTGTGCAGCACTACGTGCTTTCTTTGGCAGAGAGGATCCTGAGTTGGTCTTGGGGCTCACTGAGGCAAAAGGGGGTTTTGTTAGTTTTGTACTTTCTTTTGTTTGACTCGACACAGTGCAATTCATTTGGGCTTTTGTTCCAGAGTGAACTTTATAGCAACTGGTACGTTTCTGTGCTCCCCATGACCTACCAGTGTGAACATTTTCATCTTAAGCTGTTTGATTTTGTCTGCCAGTTACATGTCTGTAATGTCAATCATGGAAGACAAAGCAAGCCCCAAGATTCTTTCTTAATAGCATGAAGGAAAGAAAGATGTTCCGTGCTGAACTCTTGGATTAGCATGTAGTGTTGCTGTGTGCTGTAGCAGGTGAAGCAAAATACTTTTATTTACTAAAAGGAAACGCAGAGGGTAAATTAAACACACAGATAAAATTAGACTAAATTCTAAATGTGTATTTCATCATGTCCCTTTCTGCTATTAACCAGTGGTAATTATGAAGCACCTGTAATGCTTTTAGTACTTCACCCTCAGCAAGAAGTGAAGGTTAAATAATTAACTAGGACAAGGCAAGCTGTTCACACTTAGTAGATTAACTCCTGCTTCATTTAAGAAAGTAGAAGTACTCTGTTAAATTGACAAGTTTTTCTCTTCCACGTATTAGTCCCTAAGCCTGAAACACTGTTGTCCAAGTCTCCCATCACCGTTTCTCACCTGTATTGTACCTTTACTTCCAAGTCTCCATCTCCTGCTTTCTTTCAAAATCTTTTATAGTTCATTCATTAACTTCCTTTATTTCTGTTTCTCCTTAACCAAGAAGTTAATCATCTGCTTTTGCAGGTGTGTGTTACTGCCTCTGCACAATATTTGATGATTCTTAGTGTTGTTGAGATGACTCTCTGCTCCAAATATGTCCTTTCACAGATCTCTGCTTTTCTGCTTGTTTCTTCTGTTTGTCCTAGTGGATGATGTACTGATATCCGAATTCATTATTTTTCTGCTTTGTATTTCTCATTGTGTCTTTATCTTCCTCTGCTATCTGGACCTATGATACTGGCGTTATCTTTGACTCGCACCCTTTCCTTTCCTCCAGATGCTTGCCAAATCCTTAATTGCCGTCTGCTAAAAGCACCCCTCTCGTCTCTGTTGCCAGGATGATAATTCAGGCTTTTTGTATTGGGTTGTCTTGGCTAATGCAAACTGCCTGCCACCTACTCCTTTCTTGGCAATAATGGAAATTATTTCT
The DNA here is from genome assembly GCA_013397755.1 of Cnemophilus loriae. Taxonomy (NCBI): domain Eukaryota; kingdom Metazoa; phylum Chordata; class Aves; order Passeriformes; family Corvidae; genus Cnemophilus; species Cnemophilus loriae. The sequence continues at coordinate 243,341 of VZTF01000896.1, read as the reverse complement.
TCAAAGTTTTTTGAAAGATTCTCCTCTGGCTGCATTGTGGTTTTGGGATTGCCATATGTTGCTTTTTGCTTCACCTGTGACCTACACATTCAGGCTATCTTCTTTCTACTGTTGTAGATCTGAAGCAAACACTCATTGCTTAGTAAACAAATTGCTCCATCTGGTCTGTTTGTTTAGGAAGATGTGCCATGCGTTGTTTGCTTTGAAGGGAAGCTCTTACAAATGTTTCAGGGAACATAGATGAGAAAAACATGCATGTATCCTTCAACTACGTATTTCAAACTCCTTCACTATTTGGTGATTGTGAATCAATACTTTCTTTTGAATGTACTTTGTAGCATGTCAGATTACATTGTTTTTCTGAGCATGTTTCTTGTCCTTGAATATTTGAGTATTTCACTTATATTCTCAAAGTGAAAGCTCCATGCGATTCCTAAGTCTTCCTGAAATGCTTCATTTCACTGGGCATGGAGAAAATAAATACAGTTGAAACTGCATGGAAACAGTCAAGTAATTGTGATCTCTGGTCCTTGGCCACCTTTTTGCCTTGTAATTTTCCAAAGAGCTGTTCTTTATAATTTGTATTGCTTGCTATTGGAGTTTGATTTAAATCTACAACTAGTAAGGCATGTAGAAAAATAGTTCTTTTCCCTTTTCTTCTTTCTTTTTTTATCTGTCTGTACAATGACAGAGATGATGTCGTTAATGAACTTTGTTGGCCAGAATAATAACATCCAGCATTACTTTATCATCATAGTTTTAGCTTTCGTTGTCCAACTGAACGTACTCAAGGACTTTTGTTGTGATTTTATTTAATAAACAAATTTTTTACTATAGTGAATTTTTCTTCAAAATTCTGCCAGCTTCAAAATTCTGTCAGCTGTCATTCAGATCTGGTAGAGAGAGCTAGTGCTGAACCTGAACCTGGCTTTCTTTATGCAGAGTCTGGTGCTTCCACTGCACAGCGTAGAGGACATTTGAACAGTAACACTGTGTGCTTATGGAGAATCAGCTGCATCATTATGCCTGTAGCATTTAAAGCATTGGCACTGGGAAGATGTGTTGGAATACTATTTGTTTTTCATGTTTTGGACTCATTACTGGATGAGAAATAAAAATCTGAAAAACATAGGTAAGGATTGTTATATGAGAGAAAGGAAGAAAAACATGCCATTGTGATGGGGAGAGTTTTACCACTTATTTAGAGGCATTATAGCAAAATTCTTTTTCAATTGAAAATACTTCATTCTCTTACAGAAGGAAAAAGTTTGTTTAAAAGTTAAGATCTCTCATCCCTGGACTCCCAGCTTTCTGGAGTGTTGCCTGCCTGCAACTCTCAAATCCTTCAGATGATTTCTATGTCTTGTTATGCTAGTTACGTATGCAAATGTAGTAGCAGACTTCACAGTTTAAAACCCAGACCAGGAGTAAACGAGTGCGTGATGAACTTACGGTTCTATGAGTTGCCCCAGTGACTTAATTATATGGACACTAAAGCAGACAAGATGAATATTTTGGCAGGAGAAAATAAATGTTGTCCTCATTGTAGAGAAAGAAAAATTAAGTTTGAAGACATCAGGCAAATTGTGTGGTGTGACATTTGGACTACTTGGTGGAGCCAGCGTAGAATCTAGATTGTTTAAGCCTTAATCACAAGCCTCAAGATCTTTTTTCAGATTTTGAGTACTACCCAAAATAAGAAGCCCATTACTTTACTGCCAAGAAATTACTAATTCCCTTGAGAGACATTTCATCAAGATAACTAGGAATTAACTTTCAGGCTAAGCTATTCTTTATTTCCTGCATCAACTTTTAAAATACTTTAAAATTCTATAGAAGTAGTAGCCCATTCTCTTTAAAAATAAATTTCTTATCTTTCAGGTTTATACATGTAGATGTTGCCATCGTAGAAGAAAATCAGACTTTATTTTCTATTGTTCCCTGTCTGGAAATAGATAAACTGAGCTTTGTTCCTACACAAAAGACAAGCTTAGCCCTAAATTTCTTGTATACAATTCAGTCAGAAAAAGCATTTCAAAACAGATATAGAATGTTTGGAAAAGGTAAAAATGAACAGTTTCATAGAAGGAAAAAAGCAAACATGGGGAATTTGAAGTAGGAGCCATATTTAGGTGTGAATAAAGGGAAATTATTCCAGTAATAAAGGATAGAAGCTTCAAGAACTAATACAGAATAAGGAAACTTCTTTACTGCAGTGTTTGGAAAGGCAGTGAAACAAATGAGGTCTATTGTAATTTAAATGTGGATGAAATAATATTTAGCTTTGCAGTGTGGTATTACTATAATAATAAGTAATAGGACAAAGAACTTGAACGAAAAAATTCTGTTAGAAGTGAGCAAACTTGGGGTCCTAAAAATAGAATTTAATTTCACAAAATCTGCTTCAGAGGACCGGTATCATTTTTTTCTTGCAGTTGTATCATGAACAAAGGTATAATCATTAAATCTAGCCTGAACCTCACTGTGAATTTATAGTGTAAAACAGCATTTTTGTGTTGTTCTAGCATTTGACATGTCATATGGAAACACCAAGTGTCAGACTAATAAGATTCCATATACTTTCCTGTCAGTGGCTTGTCCTTTTGTTTTTGGAAAAGATGGCTTGTATATATATGGAGATCTTGGTTCTTCAATCTTATGTCTGTGTGAATAACTAGATAGATGGATTTTAGCAGACAGCAGGCACTGCAGCAGATACACATACACACTGTCTTGAACTTCCTGGCATGGAAACTTGAACATTATAGATTAACAGACAATTGCATTTGTATTTTTGTTGTTTTTCACCACTGATTGAATTTATGTGACACTGGGGTTTTTGTTTGACATAGCCTATTACATATTTTATAAAGTGACTGTGAAAGCAAGTTTTCAAAAAGCTTTCTGAATAGAAGATAGAAAAGTGTTGGTTGCTGTGCTTTTTCCCTATTTAATGGCTGCAGGAGCAAAGATCTAGTTAAGATCTTGCTAAGGTCTAGTTAGGAGCATGCCCATCCCTCTCAGTCACCCAGTACAACTATATATTACTTTTTAATGATTCATTCGGTTGAAATTATCTTGACTCACTCGTACTCTTTTACATCCCTTTCTCCCTTAAAATAATTGTTTTCTAATTACTTTGCTTGTCACCTCTTAGTGCCAGATCTCTTTAGCTCCTCCATGAATGAGGATCCCAGTCTGNTCCCCTTTTTTTTTTTCCTTTTTTTTTTTTCTTTCTTTTAAATTGCTGCAATCTGCCTCCAGAGAACAGGCTCCTGGCTCCTCAAAGCATTCTTCTTGTCATCCACCCACACGCAAAGTATCTCTGCTGCTCCAGAGAGTTTCAGTAACTAAGTGTAGAGCTGTCAGTGGATTCAAATCTCACAAACAGAGGAAGCAAAGCCCACATCTGCAGAACCCTTCCTTGTCAAGGTGATGGGTGGCTATTTAAACCATGTTGGCTCCGTTTGTGTTCCAGGCTAATTCCATTGTTGTCTCTGTCTTGACCCAGTTCTGCCATGGCCTCAGGGGCTGCAAATGGCAGGAGTCCTGAGCATTGTAGTGCAGGATTTCATCTGCAGATCTTATGAGGGTATCCTGAGCTAAAAAAAAATCTGAGCAAAAGAATCAGATATGAATGGATACAGTAAACAGTTGTCCTCAGCCACAAATCTGGCTAAATTCTCGTTGCCCTAAGCCTCGCAGGTGCTGCCATTGCACCTTCGGACAACACCTACAGCTGCAGAGAGTCAGGATTATGAATGTTCAGTTGACTTTTACAGGTGCTGTATCTCCCTTCCTTAATACCTTGGGTCTATAATTTGTTCTTGGCCCGTAACCTCCAGGACTCTTGTGGGCACTGCACCCTCTTGACACTGAAGTGGAGGAATAACTCATGCTGCCACAGTCCATTTTAGAGATGTAATTACTGCACAGAGTCTCTGATTTCCACAGCTTCTTCCATTACAGTGGCTCACTTAAGAATGTCTTGCAGAATTTCTAGGGTCGAGAAAAACAGGCATTGTCCTTTTCCAGCCTGCAGAGAATACTCCTGGGTCATAAGACGCTAAACAATCTGATTCTTGTATCATGAGACTGAACGATGCAGCATCTTACTGAATTTGTACCTTTGGCAATATTTACTAGTGTTTCTTTCAATGAAGTTGGTTTTCCTGTTAATCACGATGTTATGTATGAGAAGACATTGAAGAGCCTATGACAACTGCTCCTATACAGATAATTTAATTGTGTTTTTCGTGTGGATACACAATGTTTATGAGCTTTATAACTCACTCTGAATGTGAAAAACTGTCTTTTAACATTCACAGGTCCGAGCCCTTCATATTATCTCTCAGATTTTTTGCCGCCACTATGGAGTGAGTAACTATGGGGGTTGCCCATCCCTACTCAAATCTTTTTGACATGGCTAATGTGTTGTGCCAAGACAGATTCTATTAGCTATGGTCGTGCTGGCATTGCTGATTGCCGTTTATTTCGTGAGCCTTAGCTGCATTAGAGTTGATGTTGGGAAGGTTTCCAGCACTGACTTCTTCAGCATGGGCACCAGGAGCTGTGCAGCTTCATTAAGCTGCGTGGCATTGCTGGCGACTCTGGCAGCAGTGCTGTTTGCCAGGGGCTGTGCAGGGCTTTGGGTCCTTGCATGCATGAAGACCTCTGCATTTTAATGCCTGTGAATTTGTGGGACAGGGCTTGAAATCAGCCAAAGTTACAATGTTATGGAATCACAGAATAATATATTTAGAAGGGACATTTGAAGTGACCTCTGGCCATCTGGGGTGGATGCTGAAGACAATACTAACTTCAAGTTAAATGTGGTTGATAAGGACCTGGTCTATTTGCATCCAGGGTTGGACATCCCACAATCTCTTCAGGAAATCTGGTCCTCTGTTTCACCACCCTCCTCGTGAAGAACACATATGCAGGCAGCCACTCACTCAAACATAGAAAAATAACTTCTTAGTGATAGCTGTAGTTACTTGAAAATGTAATTCATGGATATGAGTACGTTCTTTCTGTCTTGTCTTTAATTTACCACCACTTGTTTAGAATTGCAGGTTGAAAAATACTAAGGGCATAGAGTTTAGTGCTCAGAGCAGAGCATTGATGTGGCAGCACAACATGAAAGACAAAGGCATGAGCTCCTTCTCAGAGTACTGTTGAAGCTAGAGACAATGAGTGATTTTACTTAAACTTTGCAAATAATTCTAAGGTATTATTATTATTATTTTCTGGATTCAAAGCTCATGTTTTATCATGCCTAGCAAGCAAAAACACTTAGGAGTCTTTGTATGTATTTATTTATATTTATTTTTGTCATGGTGAAATAGCAGGCAAAAGAAAGCGGAGTGGACACACTGGTGTTTCCTGTGAGGAGCACTATGGCATTGCTTGCTTTGCAGGCATGTGAAACAATTACTGTGGAATTACTGTGTGTTGCACAAGGAAAAAGTGAAGTGAGGCTTGGTAGCTTTTTGTCAAGTAGGTATGGTAAGCATATATGTGCTCATTTTGAATATGTAAATATCTGGGGGGGGAACAGTTTCCCTTTAAGTGAAATGATGATTTCAAGAGTCACAGAGCCTTGTGACTGATCACAAGTTTTAGAAGAGACTTCAGTTCACTGAACCTAATGTTACTTAACATAAAGTTTGTTGTTACTTACTGAGTCTTATGGATTGTAATGTTTAAAATACCCAGCACGCATTACCATAATGTAGCCGTTTTCAAATGTAATTAAATGATCTTAAAAAGACTGTTAGGCTGTCATTGTTATTAGACAGCTGGATATATTTAATTTTCTGATTTAGATTGTATCACTGTTTACCTGCAGTGAAGCCAGTGATGAAATGTTTTCCAAACATATGAGCCTGGACAGTTTCTACATAAACTAAGAGCTCTTTGTACATCCTGGATCTTTCTTCTTTTGTTATATACATCCCTTTTTTCTTCCCACCTGGATGTCTCAAATTTAGATACATCTTTGACAGGGATTATTTGTATAGATTTTATATACCTGAGATTATTTAATGTTTCTTATAGAAATGCAGCTGCCTAACAAGTAATGTGTGCTATAAACCTTTTGCTCATATATATGCCTATAGAGATAATTCAGTTTTAAAATAAGAGGGCTTCAAGATAAGCAAGTATTTCTCAGATATTAGTAATGTTTTCTTAGCTGCTCATTTTGTTAAACCAGCCTAAGCATATGCTGTTTGGAACACTTTGGTAGTTTGTCTGCTCATGTTCCTGTAATGAAATAATTCATGTAAAAAAGACTAAATCTCTGTGTGTAAATCAATCCTTTTTATTGCTCCTTAAATGCTCTGAGTCAGGGTTATTTTAGCTGTGCATTAGCCTCTTCAAGTATTTGATGGAAAGAAAGTTTGATTGTTTTCCAGGTTCAGAGAGAAGAGAGAAGGAGTCTAACACATGGGAGTCCTGAAATATTTTAATAGCTTGGAACGCCTGCGCTGGCCTTGCGTGGGGAGATGAGGTGTCGGAGACGGTGCAGGGAGGTTTCAGGGAGGAGGTGGAATTGTTGCCCTGGCCTCACGGATGGCCAGCTGACTCACAGAGTGTCACTGGGCGTGTAGGATGGTCAGATGGCTAGGAGGAATGAGCCATCGTGTTGGCTAAACCAGGTTAGTTTCCTCTAAAGAGAGTCAGAGGTCCTTACAAGGGACAAATGGGAGGAGGATACTGGTGCTACAGCCCCGCTGTGTCCGCTGGGGAGGATTGTGCCACCCCGAAATGAGTCTGCCAGTGCAGGGGTCACGGTCGCGTGATATCCAAGACTGATCTGTGGATGTGAAAATCACATGCATGTTCGTGTTCAGTATTTTCTGCAATAGTTGGTGTAATTTCTTTCAAAGGAAGGTCTTGTTTATTTGTTGCTGTTGATGGACCTAATTGGTGTTAGTTTCATAAACAATATTGGATTAAAAAGGCCATTGTTCTCTCCCGCAAAACCATCAATGACTTGATTACAAGCATTTTCCAGGATATTCCCAAATACAATAGACTTCATTTAATTAAAAAATGAACAGAACTAAAATGAACAATGTGGGCTTGTGAGTAGTCTTGTGGACAGTTATGAAAGAAGTGTAGTGAGCAAATTGCCAAATCTTTATTCTGTAGGATGAAGTTTCTCTTTTCCTGAAGAACATGACGATTATTTTGTCTCATAGGTCAGAAAAACTCAAGATGAATAAATAATCCGATGCAGCTCTCTCACAAATGAACTTTCCAAGTCCGTATATATTTTGGTTATGTCTTATATATCTTAGGTTCTGTCTGAGCACTGGATTGTTCCTTTTCTTGACTTCAGACATCTGATTTTTCAGTAATATTTTTTGATAGTTGCCATATATGTTTAATAGAATAACTCACACTTTTCCTCCAGTGTTTTGGTATTTCCTGGTACCAAAGCACAGCACCCCGTGCCGGGATCCTCTGCACACACCTCTGGTATAGGGATGGGTTGCCCATGCCCAAAGCCAGATCTGCTTTGGTACAGCAGCCTTGGATCAGGTGGCTGTGGAAACAGCCATGTCAGAGCTGTGAAGAAGTCTTGTTGCAAGCATTCCTTCTCCTTTCTCAGGAGGAACATTTAAGCTGAGCCTTTGCATTTTGTCTCTTGAACTATGCTGCAGCTTGTCCTGTGCCCAGCCAGATCCCTCGCTGGACCTGACCCACTGGCTTGCCTTCCTGGCCAAGCCTCAGACCTGCCTTGTCATCGTGGGATGACTTTGGTGATCATGGACTGTGGCTGACCTTGGTTTCTCTCACCAGACCTGCTCTGCTTTTCCTGTTTTAGTATCTGTGCCTGTGTCCCTGGTCAGTGAGGGCACTGCCCCTGCCTCTGTTGTGGTCACCCTCTGCTCCTGACTCACCTCCTCTTGCAGAGGTGGCTGCCCTTAAATACTTCCTCACATGAGTTCCTTTACTCATTCAGGAACAGGGAAGCATGATTCCTTTCCCTGATCACAGCATAAAAAACCGGTACAGAAAGTACAGACACACACAAATGCTGAACTCGGTAGGTGGGGATGCATGCACTTCTTTTCTCTCCCTGTAGCAGTGGCTGCCAACACATGCATGTGAGTACAGGTTTACACAGGGTACGGAAGTTTTTGAGGTAAAGTTATGAATGATCTGGAAAATGCATACCTCTAATGCCTCGTCTTTTCTGAGAGTATCATAGTGGGGTATCAAAGTAAATACCAAAGAGTTGTCCTGTGTTTCAAAGAGTTGTCCTGTGTTTGTCCCAGTGATTACCATACCCTAACTGCTGACAGGAATCAGCATGCCCCAGTGCCTGAGAAATTAATTCCAGGTTTGTTTCAGTATTTTACATCTGCGTCCCCTCCCAGGCCAGTGAAGATGCCATGATGACAGGGCCAATATCCACAGAAGAGCCACCAATTGGGTGGCTGTGGCCTACCCATTTTTTTCATCTTCCTACCGTTGATGTGTGATTTATGTGGCCATTGTGAGCTAGTCAAAATATAGATTTAGATTATTACTGGGATCATTGTGCCTCTTTGCTTGAAAGTCAAAGACTTCTTTGTGATTAAGAGAAATTCCATTGTGGAAAGCCAAACATCTCAATTGTTTCATAGCAAATTATATTTAGAAAGAAATATTTTTACTGTAACTTCTGAGGACAGAAATTATGACTTACTTTAAGTAAATCTGCTTACTTTATCAGTCAGAAAAGAGCAGGCTTAAACTCTCAGGCCAACAAAAAATAATACAATAAATACTAAATCTCATCTGATACTGTAAGTGCCCTCCACTTGCTTTCATTAGCATTGTTACTACCACACAGTACTGTAAACACAGTTTTAAAGCAAACTAATACATTTTGTGTCCCTTCTCTCTTGAAGAGAAGATATTACATGCAAAGAGGGAGCTTCACTGGCTTTAAAGAGGAACAGTAAAAGCCTGATCTTTCCAAGGATGGATAACAAAGTCAATACTATGTCCTTTCTCCTCTTGCAGTATCTAAATTGGAAGCTGTTTTCAAGAAACCTCAGTTTTGTAACTTCCGTAGTGTTTATGTATTAGTCAAAACTAGGCCTACTTTAATACCAGAGTTGACTTTGGACTCTGCAGAACACAGAAGGCAGTTCTTCGCCCGTTTTCATTGCTCCCCAAAGAGAAATGAACACATACTTCTCGCATCTATGGAGCTCTTCAGTTAGGAATATTTGTCAGATAGCTTTGCTTATGATACTGTTAAACTGGTAAGGGAACAGAAAACATCATTCCTTTTCTAAGTTACTAAGACAGTATTTCAGAAAAACCTAGTTAAGAAAATGGCAGTGTCTATCTAAACTATGGCTGCTCTATGAATAAAAGAATCGTATTGAATGAATATGAAAAATGAAGAATATGTTACTTAGTCAACTGGTTATATCTAAGAAATCCTACAAAGTGAGCATCCCATAATCATCTGATGCCACCTTTTTCACGTCTCTCTGCCATTCTGGCTCCTCTGACTAGATGCTGCTATATTGCAAATACAGAAATTTCATTAAAAGCAAGAACCTAATAGATCCATTTATTACATAAAATTTTTTTTTTGGACCAAACCATCTACAGATTGCACACTGACTGAAGCTGTGACCTAGGGAGACTGGGTAGGGTATGAATTGGGATACAGATATTTTTTCAGCAGCTATGTTGCAAGAGGACCACTCTTCAACATAACTGAATCATTTCCTAATTGACGTGGAGGGGGCAGAAGTTCCCCAACCAATGAGTTGTAGTTGAGAGTCTTCCATCCTGAGCTGACTGTTGTATTTGGGCTGCCTTCAAGGCAGTGAAGCAGAGATTGCAATGCTTTGGATTTGAGCATGCAGTTTTTCCAGAAAGGAGGTACTTAGAAAAGCCTCCAATATACATATATTTTTAAAAATTAAAATGTATGTATCTGATGCTACCATCTATATAGTGTGTATATGTGTGTGTGTGTGTGTATAGTAGTACCCAATATAAAAGGACTGTCTTAGTTGTATAAATGCCTGATGTGTCAGTCTGGAACATAACTAACTCTTGGTTCAACAACTGCCTTGCAGTTCCAGTGTTTGAGCAGGAGTTCTGAGTCTGTCTTGCTGAAAGCATGTGACTGCCACAGTTTCCAAACAGAAAACACAAAACTTAGGACTTGTAACCACAGGGAATACCTGGCTCTTTGTTTCAGCCTGCCCAAACTGACAGACATGCCTAAAACTAATGGCGTGTCGTACGGTAAGTCAAAAATTGTCACACCAAGCATGAAGCTTCTTTTTCTTCTGTTAGCAGCAGAATGTGAAAATGGGAAATCTCACCACTCTGCAGATCTTACATGAAATTCTGCAAGATAAATAAACTTCCCAGAGAATTATGGCCTGCTGTAAATAAATTTTGTCTGCCTTTTAGGAGGAATGGCAGAAATATTTTTTAGAATATTGCTGTCTCATTAGAACAGTGGAAACATTCTATTTCCTCAGTCTCATGACATCTTGCATAGTCAGTGTGGGAGACTTTGGTCATTATAACTGCCTGAAGCTCTATTAAGCACAGAATCATAAACATGTAGATAGAACGGACTTTTAAAAATCTTACATAATTCTCCCTTCTACATAGAAGCAGAAAAAAGAGTCCATGTAATTTTTGCCATTGCCTTTCGCCCCCTAGATGAACCCACTACTTTTTCTTAGAAAAGTAGTTGATTTGCTTGTTTATTCCTGTCGACTTGCTTGTTTATTCCTGTGCTGCTCCTCTTTGTTCTTGCTCTTCCTACCAAAGAAGAAGATTAATGCTCATAGTTAAAAATAAAAAAAAAAAGAGTGCTAATAAGGAATGTGAATCCTTATCTTTTGCTTTCCAGGTGGTGCCTTTCATACCTTCAGGTAAACGTAATGCAGTAGATCAACCACCTCAGCTGTAAACATTCTATCATCTCGATAATATTTTCTAGTTCTTGAAAACCTTTGGGTGCAATAAAGACCTGCCTGGTCTATGTCTGAGGAAACGATGAAGTGAAAAACTAGCTAAGATTAAGTTTAGAAGAGGTTTAATGTAAAAACTGGAATGATTAATGGTTTTGGAAGAATGGGGTATTTATCTTTGTATTTCTGCTTTTATTTTTTATGCTACATTAGGTAAATAGCTTGAAAATTTGTAAATTTACTGCATGTGATTAAAACACAGGGTGCGGTGAGCCTGGTTGTAATATTGAGTGTTTTGGCCTTGCTTAGTTAATTACTGGGAAAGTATTAGAATGGTAATGGCTACTAAATCTGCTCATTTTGGGTAGGATTTGATGGCTGTTTAAAACTGGCTTAATGTTTCTAGGAGCAAGAATGTTGATAGTGGGATAGCGTGAGTTTGCCTTTTTCCTTCTTTTTATTTTCCTCCCTAGCACTTACAGTACTGGTGTAAAATGTGTATAGAGCCTGTATATCCTAAGCCTCCCTAGAAAATCTGCAGCTGTTAAAATAGAAGTTACATAATAATTACTATGGGAATAATAAATCTGAAATGAAGAGAAGCTGTGGTATAAAAGCAAAGCATTTGAAATTGGGTCAGGCTTTAGAAAACTCTTTTTTCCCCCTCAGAAATTCTTGAGTTTGAATACTTTAATTTCTTCCCTAAAGCCCCAAGCCTTTTAGGATTCCTGGGGTTTGGTTTTTGGTTTTTATTTCCTTGAAGTTTAAAGGCTAAAAAATCCCCACTTTAAAATGAACAAGCAAAAATCCCTAAACTTTGTTGCACAACTCAGGAATTGTAACTGTAAGGAACAGACTAAATTGCGTGAGTCTTTTGATGCAATCATAAAAACTGGTAGCTAATATTTCAAGTGCAATTACAAACATGTCTCGAGACAGAACAGGTTTTAGTAGAAGTGTGACCAGATAGTTTTATACCTGCTGTGCTACAGTCCTCATCAGTTGTCTTAAACCACTATCAGTGTATTTTAAGAGTTTGTCTTTAGATTTTCACTAAAAGGTTTTCAATGCAAGTTTTGTTAAAATCCCAAGGAACGCCTAAAACATATATTCATCTGATACAACTAAAATATACCATATTATCATAAGTAAATATAATATTTTAGGGGGAAAGAAGGGAGAAGAGGTAGCCATTTTATGCTACAAAAATTGACATAAAGAACAGCAAAATAATGTGTTTGTGATGAAGCCTCTTCTTGGGGGCGCAGAAATCAAGGTATTTTTTATGAACCACTTCTGGGTCATATCCAGAAATTGAATCTTCATCTGGCAAAGTCAGAATATATTGGCATAATTTCTGCTTTTAACAAATAATATTTTTGTGATGCTGGTACAGACTGGCTGTTCTGGTGGAAAAATCTCATGCATTCCGTAATTACGGAGAGGAGAGAGTGACCTAGATTTTATAATATGAGTTTATGTATTTTATAGAGTCTGCCCTGTCAAACAGCAGCACTTCTGTGAGTCAATTAAAGTATTTTAATTGTTCAGATGAGGAAAACCTTATCAAATTAGTCAATACTAATCTTTTTGTTAAAGTATCTACCTAACTCAGGAATTCTGAATATACCAGAGTCTTCCTAGCTTTGTTTATTATTATATCTAGTTTATTTCTGGTTGCTGTCCTTCAAATATGATATGGTGCCATCCCATCTTCTGTTGAAGGTGAATGTTTTCAAGTTGGTCTTCTTCCTTTGGCATAAAGATAGATGCATTTATGTTTGGTACTGCCCAGCAGGCAGCTGAATCAGATGGGACAAAAGGAGTTATTGTGTCAGGAGGGGGTTCTGGATCTTACAGATTTTTAGTGACTTTTAGTTCTTTGGTATGTTTGGTCTTTCCAATATTATAATTTAGCACAGTGTTTGGAGATCCTGCATAGTACCTTGCTATCATCTGGACACTTAAAATACTACTAGGAAAAAAAATACAGGGATTAACTGCTTATTTTTTATTAAAAAAAGGGGGGGAGACTTTTTATAGGTAATTATTTTCACACTATTGGATATAAACGGTACTTTTAAGACCGTATAAATTATCAGTTCATAAATTATGAATTGTCATTTCTAAATTTTAAATCAGTTTGCTTTATTCTGTGTTAGCCAGACCAAACACCAATCCCATAAAGAGCTGTATTCCAAAATATCCATACATAAATATGTAATGACTTTTATATTTTCATCAAAATAGCACATGACAATAGCACCTATGTCATAAAAGAGATAATAATACTGCATGCATGTGCATGAACTTGTGCCCATGGCAAGATTCCATCTTAAGAAAAGATAAAACCTAATAAATACTGACATATAAATAAAGCCTCTAAGACTTGGGTTTTAAGGGGCAGCCTTTATCTTTTTTTAATCATAAATGTGTGACGATTAATCACCGTATTGCTAGAGAAAGGAAATCCCTCATTTCTGTATTTGCTGCTGTTGAGGTTGTGGCCATCAATATGATTGCTTTAGGCAAACTGCTGCTTGCTTTGCAACTGCAACATTAAAATTTAAAGAGAAATGTCTGCTTAAAAATTTCCAAATAGAACCATTAGGTTGGAAGGAGCCTCTGTTCAGCTCCCAGTTCAGACTAAGTTACTCAAGGCTTTTTGTCTAGTTGGGTTTTGAAAACCTCCAAGGACAGTGGTTCTGTAACATCTCTGGATAGTCTGTTCCAGGGCTTTGTTGTCCTCTAGGTGTTTTTTTGGTGGTTTTTTTTATTATATATAATCTGAACTTTTCCTGTTTCACTTTATTTTCATGGTCTTTAGTTCCCACACTGCAATGCAGTGAAGAGCCTGGCTCTGTCTTCTCCATTTTATGGTGTAAAATAGCTACTTCTCCTACTTCACGGCTATCAGCAGGCTGCGCTTCACTCCCACAGCAAAAGTTTCTCTTTTCCAGCCTTGGAGAAGGCCAGGTCCGTCTGCCTGTCCTCTAATGGCAAATGCTCTGGTACCCAACCATCTAAAATAAAGGAAATAAGGACAGTCTCATCCAGGGATTATTTTCCTTGTCTTTTTAATTCTTGGGTTTTATGATTTTTTAAAATGTTTTTCAAGAAATTATATTTTAAGGGATTGTCAAATAACACTAAAGGGCCAATTACAGCAGAGGATGTAAGAGAAGCATCAGAAGGGAACACCTCAGAACTTTGTGAAGTTGAGCAGAAAGGAAACAGCCTATTCACAGCCAAACCCTGGTCTAAGGAACAAACTGCTTTGAAACATGGCCTTACAGAGATATAAGAACCTTATTATGTTGTAGATACAGGGTATTTTAATGATTAAAAGTGAAATCAGAATGAGGAGGTGTTTTAAGCTTTTGAACCATGCAGTATAATAGGCTCTCTTAGATTATCTGATTATCTGTTGTAAGCAGTCATGTAATTTTTTTTTTCTGGAGACTTTCTTGGGTTGCTTTGTCAAGGTTTTGTTTAAATGAGCTCTGAGAAGTGGAGACGTGAGATATATCAATAGTTTTGAATTGATGCTCATGGAAACAGTATGTCATGTTGTGAAAGCAGAATGTTTGAAAGGAACATATTCAGCAGGAAGGTCTGTGTGCTTTTAAAAATGAAAGATCTTTATAAATCATTTTGCTGGCAGTTATTCTGATATTGTGTTCATCCTTTGTTTTGAATTCTTTAAACTGATAATGTTCAAGATGTTCTTGGGATTTACTGTTTTTTAGTATAGAGGCAAAATAGTAGGAGTACTTTCTATACCAAAAATGCTTCTTTACATGAACAAAAAAATCCTTGGTGTTGGTTAAAAGTTAACCAAGCTTTTCTCTGATCCTTTATTTTTTTGAAAGCAAGGAGGGGGAAAAATCCTTTTGTGATACTTTCTTTAACATTCTTTCTTCCCGCTCATAAAAATGGAGCTTTGTGTTCTTGACCTTTCTGCCCTTGCAGGCACAGAGAAAAATTCCTGTGCTGCTACTCAGGATGTTTACTAACAAACTCTCTCACTGAAAGCCTCCAAGAAATCCTCTTTGGTGCTGCCTATTCTGTATACTCGTATCATTAATGTGAAGGTGGTATTTTTTATCAGGCAGAATATTTGTATATATATATATATATATATATATATATATATATCTATATCTATATCTATCTCCAGAATTACTTTTTCCTACTATCATGCACTCTAATCTTACAAAATTCTGTAACATTTTAAATATTTTTAACAGTTCTGAGTGGAACAGGACATACCCAATCATCCCTGCCTTTCTTTTCCTAAAAATTGCTGGTAAAAGTGTTTGAAATGATGTTGAGATGGAATCCTGCAGAATCTTTTGACCTGAACAGGTACACAGTAAAAGCATGTGCAAAAAAATACGCCATTCTGTTTTAACAAATATCATTTCAGCTTGCTGGTAATGCTTGTATTGACTGAAATGCGTATCTTTCTCCTCATATATCTACAGAGAGGTATCAAAGTTCATGTTCATCCATTATCTTATTAAGAGCTGATTTAAAAAAATTTTACATCTCTTAAGTGTTTAGAAATAATTGCTCCTTTGTTCCCTGTATGGCATCATTAATTTGAAAAAGCAATAGAATTTTAAAGGTTCATATTTTTAACAGGCCTTATGACTGTTCCTTTTAAAAACCCAAACAAAAAAGGGAACGTCGAGAACAGCAGTATATTAGATATATTAGCTATGAACTCCCTAATTCTAGAGAGCTGTGAATTGGCTAAGAGTTTCATTTCTAAAATGTAATTACTGTGTTCTAGATGATTATTTTTTCCCAATTAATTTCATGTAATACCTTTGCAAGTCACATTTCATAAATGGAACTTCTTTATGTTCAAACTATGGGTGAACTTACAATTTGTGTAATGACACTGTAAAAC
This sequence comes from Cnemophilus loriae, assembly GCA_013397755.1. NCBI lineage: Eukaryota > Metazoa > Chordata > Aves > Passeriformes > Corvidae > Cnemophilus > Cnemophilus loriae. Next base: position 227,465 of record VZTF01000896.1, on the reverse strand, counting down.
ACTTGTAAAGAAGACTTGCTATAATTAAGCATTAAAAAAGCTTAAGCTGATTTTCACAAGCTCTGTGCAACTGACCTAATGTTTGAAATTTGTAGGTGGTACTAGCAGTTGGTAGTCACGAAAAGCTTGCACCATTTCTTTAAATTAATTAGTTTTAATTTAAAGCAAGCTGCTAACAAATGGCGATGGTGAACATCTGATATCTTGTCCTGTTGGGGCTCCCAGCCCCTTCCTCTTGACTGCTCCTGTGGCTGTAGTTAGTGGTCTTGGTGAGAAGGACTGAAGCATGGTGCCTGTAGCTCAGTGTTGCATGACTAAGAGGCCACATGAAGGGGGCAAATGCCAGTTTTACTCTGTGAAGGAAACTCGAGGGAGCACTTAGTGCCATGGCCACGCAGGGGAGCACTTAGTGCCATGCCCACGCCCTGTGCTGCGCTTGGCGGTGGCATCCTGGGTGTGGCTCCAAATTGGGCTTCTGTGTTCAAAGCCCTAAATGGGCTCAGACAGCCTTATCACAAAGGCTGCCTGTCTCCTCCACAGTAGCTTCTCCCAAAGGAATAAAACTACTGATGTACACCTTTGGTCTCTACTTTGTGAAATACTCAGGTACTAGACGGAGGGTGGAACATCTTATGGTCTTCAGAAAAAGACCAACCTATTTTTTGTCTGGGTTTGTTTTTTTAAAGAAATTATTCCCTTAACAGTTATGGTGTAAAACTGCTACTTCTAGTAAGCTTCCAGAGTAAATAGAATAGGTTCAACTCTTTTAAAATAAGCAGCTTAGCTTCAAAGCCATAGGAGGGGATAGACAGGAAAGTGGTTTACTGCTGTAGGTTGGTGCTTGTGTGTGTCTGTGCGCGTGTGCTCTCACACGTGCATACCATGTGGGTGCAGTCAAAACATCATGAGGTGGGCTATGCACTCATATATTTTAAGGATCATTTTGAAGGAAGATCTTTTTATGTTACTATTTCTTCACACAGACATGTTTAAGAAAGCAAAAGCTTATTAAAGATGTAAATTCAGGAGTTCACAAACTGAGAATACCCATAATTGATGGGCATTGCTTTGCGAGAACGGTTTGGTTCCTTTCAGTGTTTGCATCATCCTGTTTGCAGGTTTTCCCCAGGATTTTCACAGTCATCCTATGTTATAATTGCAGCATTCAAATCAAATTTCAAAGAAGGGTTGGCTCTGTCACGGGCTTAGCCATTATATTAATTACTATAATTTCAAAAGGTTTTACAAATGTATTTTCATAATATGTTTTCATTTTATTGTACAGATAATCTGCTTTTAGGCATTCCATTTTGAATATCTAGAACCCAGTTTTCAGAGTACTTAACACTATACAGCACTTGAAGTTCCGAGCATGCAGCTTTCACTGATTTCCTTCCATTTCAGCTCTGAGCCTTCAGTGCCTCTGTTGTTCTGACCTAAGTGACAACTCAGCCTTATTGGAAAAGAGAGGTATAAAATCTAGGGATGAACTGTACTAAGTATGTGCAGCAGGTCTTGTGGGTACTTATAAAGGTCTACTGTGACTAAATGGTAGAAGATTTTATTAAAGCTAAGAAAAGTCATTCCTGAAACCAACGCCGTGGACACCTAGGTATGTTTTAAGCCAGTCTTCCAATCAGTGAAGACTGAAGTTTCACCAGAAAACTTTGCCTGAGTTTAACACAATACATCTTCCTTCTTCCCATTAGTGTAAGAAACAGAGTGAAGAATGGGTTGAAAAGCACAGGGGTGGACGAAAGACAGGCAACACACTTTTGAAGTGTTTGTGGGCATAAGTATCAGGGAGATTGCCAAGGATAAACCAGTCCATGTGGAAGGCAGCAGCCTCAGATTGGCTTAGGCTTTGGGTTGAAGATTGCAATTTTACAGGTGTCTTTATAGTAATGCTTTGACAGAGGTCATTTTTGTTAGCTCCCAAACCATCCTTTACTTCTTGCTTTCCCAAAATAAAACTTATGAACTTGTGCATGTGAGAGTTGGGAAATGGCAAAATTAGTGTTGCTCATTCCATCACAATAGGAAATCTCTTCTTCTCGTATAACAAGATTTTCATGTATCATGACAAGGCATTCTGCTGTCTGAAAACTTAACCTTCATAACAATGATCTTATATTACTTACTGGAAATACCCTTGCTGAATCCTGATCTGTGCATTCTTTTTAAAATAAAATTAATTAAAGTGTCTGGCAGGGGGTTGCTTCATTGCCCCTTGCCTGGTTCACGCTATGCCGAAGGCATAGGTTACATATGTTTTTCTGTTTGGTTGGTTCTAATTAAATCTGTTCAGTGTCTATAATTAACAGTAACAGCAAGAGATTCAACAGACTGTTTTCTGCCCTTTAAAATTTTAAGAAGCCCCCTTTTATTATTTCATTTTGCTGGGAGTAGCTATGAAAAAGAAATCTGCTATCTGAAACTAAAATTAGACATCTAACAATGCCTCTGGGTTCGGGGACAGGGGAGGGAAGGAAAAAAGACAGAGACAAGCCTGTGTAGCCAACACAAACTTTCTTTCTATTTCCTTTTGCTCTTTGTTGGAATAGAGTATTTGGGAGACACTAAAGCTTTCTCTTCTCTTTAACTGCATTTATCTGAACTCTGACAGAGTTCAAGTTACAACCAGCTCGAGATATCTGACCTTGACAGCCTGAAGCCCTACAAAACAGGTGTAGACCACCTGAGATTGCATCTCACAGGCTGGGCATTGTGAAATAGCTACAATAACTACTTGTAATGTAGATTTGTACATCAATGCTGCTTTGTGAGTCAAGTCCTCATTAGAGGCCTTTATAGTCTCTTATAATGTGGATTCAGCCTGGCAAACTGTACAAGGTGGTGTTGGACAAACGCTGATCTGCTCAGAAGTTATCTCCCCTTTGGAATAAATGCTCATTTGAGATGGGTCTCCTTGGTAGAGATCTGTGTGATAAAATGGCTTAAAGTACTGCATCCGCTTGTGTTCCCAATGTTTTAGGGACCATGTATCACAATTTATGGCTGTATTTTCAGGTGCATTTCACACAGGTTATCAGTTTTTCCTTGGCTTTTTGATCCTTTCTTTTCCCACAGAGACTCAACAGTGCAGTTTCACATAGGCATGAGTGGTTGTATGAGGTGTAAGTTACTCTTAAGCATCTTAAGCATCCTGTTTCTTGCAGTTCCCTTCCCCTTTCCCACCCCTGATTCTGATCCCTCGAAAGCTGACTTACTTGTTACCACATGTACAGGTTTTTTGAGATAATGCATTTCCTATAGGAAGCAGGTTATCTCAGGTGAGGGTCATATAGGTAAAAATGTGGGTGTTTTATCTATATGGGATTTTTAACCTATTGCAACATCTGTGGTACAAAGCAGGGAATTTTTGAAAAGCAGAATGATCAAACACTGTGAGATGACATTGAAAAATATTATTTCATGTCCAAATTAATCTGATATTTGTTGTTGTGAAGCAAGTGCTTATTATTGTTTGAATATTTTTGCCCCACTATATCATATCATATCATATCATATCATATCATATCATATCATATCATATCTAATGTGTTTTAATCCAGCGTGTCACTTTGTCTTAATAGCTCTTTTCATTTGCCTCCTTTCCTACCTCTATAAAGCTATGAGTGTCATGGTTTCATTTTGTAGACGACAAAGGAAAAACTTCAAGAATTTAACTGCAGTCCTTGTTTGGCTTTCCTTGAGAAGCTGCTGCTCTCTCAGTTGCCGATTGAAAAGTGTTAAGTAATTTATCCTTGGGGTGGAAAGACAGACTAGATTTGGTGAGTGCGGAGAATCCAGAATCCCTCTGGCCTTCCTGAATCCTTTTCTGAGGTACTAGAAGATGTAAGCACCTTCTGGTTGAAGAAATGACCAAGTCGTGGTGAATCCGTTCTCCTGCTTTGCTCCCATCTCACAGTCCCTGCTCAACAGACAGGAATTAAGAAGAGAGGACATCCCTGACTGGCAAGATGGATACTACATAGGTGAAAGGAATGTTGTATGGGAATGGTGTGACTTGGGAGATTATAATTACAGTACCTTATTCGCAGGATGTTGTAAATGTTGAGCATTTAACTATAGCCTTTTTTTGTCCATATTTCATTAACTATAATCCCATTAAAATTGGATTAGCAGTAAGAAACATAGGTGTCCTAAAAGAAGAAAATATAGTGCTGAGCAGTGTGTGAATATACTGGTATTTATTTTAAAAACCCCACAACGTTTGTCATGAGTGTTAGACTACGCATTAGTTTTTAGTTTCTGTTTTTTTAACTGACAGTATCCATGGCCTAGTCTACATAGGATTTTTTTCACATAGGGTAAAGAAAAGTGGATAGCAGGTGTAAGTTTGAACTGCAGTATAGGTGTACCTGTAGTATTTCACCTTTTAATATCCAAAGCTCCAAATTATATTTTAGATCTGTTACGTTATGGTGGTTATTACATTCCCCTGGTAATTCTACACTGATGGTAATTACTTGCAGTTTAACAATTTTGTAGCAGCAAGAAAAAAACCTAAGTGTATATGAGCTGCCCAACTAAAACCACAGCTTTTTTTGTTACAGAATTTGGCCCAAGATAATGGCTGCTGTTGTTATTCTTTCTGTACTGGCTTAATAGTTGTCTGGGTATTTTACAACTTCCCAGTTGTTTTTTAGTCTTGCATTCAGGGTATTTATGACATTTCAGTCTCAACTCAGTCTTTTGCTTTAGCAAATAGCATTTTGCAAGTCTGTAGAGCAGCCAAGTTTGTGTTGAAGACCCCGTGTCCATGGAATACATATCCCAGTTACTTTATTTCAGCTGAGTTCTCTTCTGAGAACCTTAGACTGAGTGTGCCATCAGCAAAATGAGTGCCTTAGGTGAGATTTTGGGTTTCATCTTCTGTTTTAGCTTCATCCAAAAGGAGCCCCATTGTGCACAGCACTCCGTGATGCAAGCCAGAAGCTCAGGGAAGGGTGATGGGGAGGTTCACTTCAAAAGTACTGTTCTGATCAGTCAGCATAAACGCTAAGGTGAGATCCCCAAGGGAGAAGGTGGTCGGTCAAAAATCTGTTTTAGTAAGGTTGGCAAAAGCCCATTTTGCTTGAAAAATGAAGTGCTGCATTTACTCTCTGGCAACTGTGGGTGCTTTATCCAAGCATGTATTACCTCACTGTAGCAACCCACAGTAAGCCTGAAAACATCATTCTGTGATGTTCGTCACAAGATGGGTGATGAATGCAGAAACAGGGTGGTTTCTATGCAGTTACAATTTGTATGCAGTTGCTTCTTAATTAGTGAGTTGTAGGAGAGAAAGATTTTTTTTATTTAACAGATCCAATGTATTTTTTAATGCTGTGTCCCAAAAATATGACTGAGCAAGAGACATAAAAATGGTCCCTCAGTAACAAATACTGCGAAATTGGTAAACTGGTAGCACACCTGGTAGGTCTGGGAGTCATCAGAAGTTTCCTCTCCTAGGTTTAATAGCTGCTGTTCCTTAGAAAACACTGACGAGTGGTCTGTTGTGAACAGCTTAATGTTAACATCCAACCACCTTTTTAAAAAAAAAACTCTTCGGAAAAGAATAAAATACTCCAATAGACAACTAACTGGAAATTTTATAGTGGGATGAGGTATGTTTGGAGGAAGCATCTGTAAATCAGTCCAGAAAAATTAGCTGCAGTCAAATGAGTAGAGAGATGTGGGCAAATATCACATATTCTCTAAGAATATTAAGGCTTGCCTTCAGTTAAAAATTCCTCTGGAGTTGTTATCGTCTATATCTGTGATGGCTGCTGGCAATTCTGCATAACACAGATTTCATGTAGTGTTCCCATAAGAGCAGCAACTACTGAAGTCTCTGCTCACTGGAGGAAGTTTCTCCCTGAGGCCATGCTTTCTAGTGAGCAGTAATCCACAATTTGAGGTGTACCTTATGCATAAGGGGAAAAAAAAAATTTTTTTTTTTGTACAAGTTTCTAGGTCAGACACACAGTCCCACTGGTTGGTCAGTTCATGGTGTTTTAGCTGGGAGATGTGTTTAAAATTATTATAAACATTATTCATTCCTATCTAAAAATAGAGAGCTTTCTAGGACAGTGGAAAACTTAATTTCTTCTGGTAGAACACTTTTATTGGCTTAATTAGATAAGAGCAGTGAGCAGGGAAGGTTATCTTTCTAGTCTGCTTGTTCCTTTGCACCTGGGCTTTGTGGAATGTCACATATTACTCCATAAAAACACCTTTGAGTGTAATGAAAAAATCCCTAGCAACTTGATTTTAAGGAGCTTTATTTAATTCAGTTTAAAGAAAAATCTAAAAGAACACATTGTATTTGGAGTGTTTTACTCTACTTTGAAATCTCTTTAACGTTATTAGAGTTCTCTTACTAATAAATCTTAGTTTAAAATACTATTATGATTTGAGTTAGACATTTTTATTTTATTGTGTTTTGATTTGGGGTGAGTTGATTCATCTTAATATTGTATTTTTAAAAGAACCAAGCATTTCTTCTTTTCTTGTCTTTTTTTTTTTTTTTTTCCAAATCTTAACTATACAAAGCAAAACCTCCTACTTTACCTAGGTAGCTCAATCTACCCATCCTAGCTATATCTATCATAACAAGTATTTGGTGAAAATCAATATTCATGGGTTAAACCTGGAGATTAGGGAAGACAACATATTGTAAAAACAGAAAAATTGTTAGAGGAAGGATTACATTGCACCAAGCATTTTATCAAAATATATTAAATAGTTATGGCAAACAATCATGCAGTCACTCCTTGTTAAGGCTAATTTTAGCTCTTCCAGTTAAAGTAGGGATTTCTTTTATGGGTAGGAATAGATTTGAGGTTTCTGCTGTGCTGTGCTTTCTTTTCGCCTGAAGCCAGCATTGATGTCTGGTAGCACAGGGTGCATCTGTGTAAGCACAAAGAGTTGGGGTTTGGGTTTGTTGGGGTTTTTGGTTGTTTTTTTTTTTCCTAAGCTGGTCAGGGAAATGTGACTTTTCCCAGCTAAGTCAATTTTCTGAGCTGTCAGACCACACTGCAGCACAGGCCCTGTGACGGTAGCAGGGGGTACGCAGGGCGGGGAGGATGACACCCACCCACTCGTCTGGTTTGGCGAGTAATAGTTATTCCTTACAAGCAGCATTCTCTGAAATTGTGTCATTGCAGTTTGTCTGACACTTCCTCGTGGTGCTGATCCTCACCAAAGACTCCTCTCCCTTGGGAGGTGTTGCCTTTGCGTAACGTAACATTTACGTGTCGCTGCCTGTTTGGTGTGAATAATCCCTGCAAAGGGGTTAACAAAAAGAAAATAAAACCAGATTCTGCTGTCACTCTCTGCTTCAGAATTCACAGATATAAATTGTTCAGTGGCACTTGAAATACTGAATGTTTGAGTCCTCGGAGGTAGTTGAGTAGATGTTCTTTCAAACTGATTTAATTGAAGATCTTTAACTCCTTCAAGAGTATTGATGACTCGGCTCATTTAGTCAGAGAAATCTAGGCATATGTTTGTAATACAATGATATTTTTCTTTTATTCTTAATTTCTTAAACTTTTGGGAAGCTACAAAATAAGAGAACGAGAGAAAAAGATTCTCTGATGGAATCAAATTGATACCTCTCCAATCTAAGGACATTACTTTTGGGTAACTTGTTTCTAGGAATGTTTTTGCTATTCCAAAACTGGGGTTCCTATGGAAGTCCAGCAGAATTTAATGTTTTATCTTTAATGGACCTTCTGACTGTTAAATGGTTGTTTGGTCGTTGGGCTGTTTGTGGTGTTTTGTTGTTGTTATTGTTGTTGTTGTGGATGTTTTTGTTTGGTTTTTTGTTTTAATTAATTAAATTTTTTATTCCCGCTAGGAAAATTTTTCCACTTGTTAGACAGCTATCTGAAGAAACAACCTTTTTTTCATTTTGATTGGTCTAGTAATTGCCAGACAGTTTCTGTTTGAGCTGTAATATGAACTGTCATGCTGTGTGTGTTAGAAAAGGTATTCCCAAAAGGGTGTGTGGATATGGTAGAGTTTGTAAAATGTTAAAATCTTAAAGGATAATAAAAATAATTAGGAATACTTAATTAAATTAAGGATCAAAATGTAAAGCCACAGTGTCAAAAATCATTAAAACCTTGGTTTTTCCCACATTTCTTAAGCTTCAAGACATTAATTCTCTAGAGAGTAGCCTGGTAGGTATAATTACATTGGTGCAACAAGACAAAGGGATGATGCTGTCAGAATTTATTTCCTGTGAAGTTTAGGACAATCTGATGTTCTAACCTTAGTAACTGTTTCCTCTGGCTGCCTGTGCTACTTACATTTATATAAACCACTCTTACATCTTGCTTTATATTCTCGAAGAAAAGCGGCTTTATGTGTTGCGTTGCACCCAGCTGATAAGCCTAACCATTAGCCTTAGGCATGTACTTTTCTTCGTTTTTCCATCCTCTAGTTTATTGGGAACAAAAGTCATATGGAAAACTGGATGATTAGAAGCACTTCCAGCTGTGTTTAAGTCTGTGTGCATGTCATGCAGAAATACAATTTAGACTTGTACAGCGCTTCTTATCCAAAGCTTTGAAAATGGGTCAATATCCTCATATAGCAGGTGGTAAAACTATTATAGGAGAGGGGAGATGACCAGTGTGAGGTTTCACGGGGAAAGAGTGATGAGGAAAACCCTGCAGGACAGATCTTCAGCCCCATACACTTGCTACACTGGAAACCAGCTCCAGTACTGGATAGAAGACGTAATGCTTTGTGACGTGTTTAGGAAGGGCAGTGCAGCTATTTTGCTGGGGAGGCTGGGGGTGTAAAGATGTGACTAAATTTAGGATTTGAAGTATTTGGCTGTTTTGTGTCAGGAAAATTGTGGGGGCAGTTGCATTCTGACTTAGAAGAGCTGTGACAACACTTACCTGGACATTATAAACCCTTAATTTTAGTTGATATTTTACCCCAAAAGTGTGATATTTTCAAAAAATCAAGAAACTCGCCACAGTATGAATGTGATGCCTTGACTTACTTTTTCTGGGTAGGGGTCTCTTTTTGTCATTTAAAGCGTAATAATGTGGTTAGAAAGACTGGATAATATTGGAGCATTATTTTCATTTCCAAAACATAAGGAGTCCAAAGAGATTTAATAATCTCTGTTCACCTGAGCTCAGCTCTGTTCTTTACAAGCCGGTGAGGAAGCTTTGGGGAGCTTGTTGTGAATCCTTGATCCAGGGATGAATTGTGTAGGACTGCATTAGAGCTCCTATGGATGTGACAGGTCGCTCTGTCCTAGTGTTCTCCCTTCTCTTGCTACCACGTTACCTCGGATACACATCTTTACCTACCTCTCTTTTCCTTGGGCTGAGCACAGGAGAGTGGCTTGTGTAAGAACGTAAGCACATCCATTAACAACGTCTCAGCATGGGAGAAACTCAGGATTGCTTCTTTTAGTCCTAAATTTATGAGACTCTCAAGTTTCCCAGGCAGCGCAAAATGCACTAAATACAGCAGATAATTTCATTTTAGATTTTTGAGGCAGTAAATCTATTTGGTTGATATACATATAGCTTTGCTTGGTATGTGTTTTTGTTCCCAAGTACCTGTGCATCTTATATAGATGGAAGTGTTGGAATTAATCCTTCTCCACCAGTTGCTGGATTTCCAGTAACTTGGCTGCCACCTAAGAAGCTAAGTAGGTTATCTGGATGATATTTGTATTCTAGTTAAAAGTCAGGTGCTGAGCATTGTAGAAAATTTGGCTGTGTGATAGAGGTTTCTGCAGACAGCCAGAGTCAGGAATGCTTTGGTTTTGTTATGGTTTTTGGAGGTTGGTTTTGTTGTTGTTGTTGTACATTTGGTTTTTTTTTAAATTGAAGCATAAAATCCATATGAATTTTTTTTAAAACAGTGTAACATTTTTGACCTATGACTGAAAGCAGATCTTTGTTATCATCACTGTACTAGAATACAGAGATATTGTCATTATGGGCAGAGAACATTAAAACAATGCTCAGCAATTTGTAATCCAGGAATATGGCTGTTCCATTAAGCATAATAAACTGTCACAGTTCAGCACCTTGACGACTTTGACAGCTGGCAGGTGCTGGAATATCTTGTGCTAAGATACTTCATGCCTGAGGTTATAAACTGTATGCTTTATATATCAGTAGCTTTTATCTGTGATAGAGGTGTGTCTTAATATGGATTTCTTCTGTGGTGATTTCATTGTTCAGAAGGAAATAGAAATAGAAATCTGTGAGTGACATTTCGTAAATGGATTCTCTGGGGTTTTGTGATCCTAAAAGCGGGTGCTGAGATTTTAGCTGAGTTTCAGCCACACATGCTGTTGCTCTTTGGTGTAGGGTAAGTCAGCCTTCCATACTATGATTGTATCTGAATTTCAGACCTGAAAAAAATAATGTCAAGCTAATGTCTTTTTATAGGTAGATAATTTGTCAACAGTGCCTACTTGTGCTGTTTTGAACTATCTTAGCACATACCAGTCTTTCCAATAAGGCCATTTCTAGAGCTTGAAGGTAATTTTGCAGTAGCTCCCCTTGCTCGTTACTCAAATATTTTATGTTCACTTAGGCATTCAGTTTTGGACGAGTATTTGAGTGATCCAAATGCCTGTGTCCAATGTTGCTTTTTATGGGGAAGAGGGCATGGAAGAATATTCATAAAATCAGGAGCTTTGCAGAGGCTTTGTCAGCCTGCAGTAATATTTTTTATGACATACTCAGAGATCATGCGTGACCTAAATGAATGTGCCTGGCCCATTACCAACTCCTTGGACTGTCATGATAGTTCATGTGAAAATTCACATGCTTCATAATCGAGGCATGTCTTTATGTCAGGATGAAGTTTCCTTACACATATGACTAACAAAAAAGCTCTCAGTAAGAGTCTCAGATTTTTCATCTTTCTGGTCACAGGCTGTATGTGTAAATTCCCATCAGTTTCTTTAGGAAAGAAGCCTAGGTATGGCCTGAGTGACCTTCCACAAGACAGTGGAGGTAGCTGTGCATGGTATGTCTTAGGTGGCTATGTGATAAATGCAACATCCCACAGACATCTTTGAAGTTTCTCCTTCAGCATGGATGGAAAGGACAACCTTCTTATGCGTGGTTAAGTGCCATGAGTATGCAGTACCTCTAAGACAAGCAGTGTTAAATTAGTATTGCTCTGTGTGTGGTTAATGAATACTCCAGTCACTAGAAAGGAGCAGCACATACCAGCCTTCTTTTGTGGCACATCATGAAAAGGACCTGTCGAGTGGTTACATTTGGGCTTCTTGACGTATTTGATTTTATGCATGGAATCTTGGAATTAGGACAATTTGACTGACAAGAGAGGTCTGTTAGGAGGCAGAAAGACATATTTTTTCAGGAATGGAGAAAGATGGATTTGAGGAAAGCTAAAGTCAAACCAGAGTTGTCAGGTTCCCACTCTGTGTAAACTTGTTCAGGTGCTTCATCTCTCCCTGTGAAGTTCATCAGCTGTGAAATGCTTGAAATGCAGGCATAGCCCTGACGAATATGGTGAAACCAGGCTAACTTTTATAAAGTCTGTTGTGAGCTGCTGCTGGAAAGTTTATAAGACGTACATGCAAATGTAAAACTTTAACTAATCAAGAATTTATATTTAAAAGAATAACTTTCATTGTCCTGATATTTTGTTTGCTTGGCTTTTGTAGACGTTAATTTTGGGGAAAATAGGTGTGAGAAAGTTCTTGACTCAGAGGAGAACAAATGGTTTATATTGCAGCACGTGTTTACTCACTTTAATTTTTGGATTAATTAAATGGAGGCTGAGCCTGTAGCAGGCAACTGTAATGGTTGAAATGAAAGCCATGGGGAAGGTTGAAAAATTCATGAAAATGGACTCTTTGAGTAGAGTAGTTGAACTGTGTAGATGTTTTGAATAAAAGTGGCATTGATTTTGCATTGCTTCATGACTACCATAAATTGAACTGAATCAAAGCTCTGGTAAACTCTTTGTTATCTGTCTTCTATATCTTATCTGGCAGACCATAGGCAGGTATGCAACGTCAGCCAAACCTAAACCAGTCACACACGAATTCTCAGGATCAGAGCTACTGAACTAGTCTTGCTCTCCTTTGTACCAGTTTCCCTTGAGCTGCTTACTTCTCTCTCTCACTGCAAAATCTTTTGCTGCAGTTAATCTGATACTCTCGTGTAATCTAGATAAAGCTTTATTCAAAAGGCTGATGTGACAAATGGCAATTTCTGTCTCTTACACTATATGAACCCACTGGCGTTTCTGTAGCTTGGTTATGTTTTTGGTAGTCAGCTGAAGTCTTTGCTCCTTCTGTTCCCTCACCTGGGGTGTTCACCTGATTGCTTTCTAATTCTATCAAAAAGTATATGTACATGTTTAGCTATTTTATATCAAATAAAATTAAAAAGAAAAAAAGACAACAGAACTAGAATAGAAGTTTGTGACATGATTGGATTTTCTGTCTTTAACTTAGGATAAAACACGTATTATCCATATTTAAATGGGATCAGGATATCATGACCTGTATTGATATGAATAGAGGTGTATTTCAGAACTTTCAAATTACTTTCGCCATCTGTGTTACTTAATTATTGCATCTAATTCTTTTACTGAAGCTTCAGCCATTACTGGAGTCTCCACAGTTAAATTAGGGAACTTTTTTTTTTTCTCTGTGTGTGAATTGTCATGACAGTGAAATTCCTTCAGGTGGAATAAATTCTGTAGTAACAGAGTAACGATTTGTCATGATCTTGGGGATTATAATTTCTGAACAAAAGCTAGAAGAAAATTGACAGTTTTGTTTCAGTGTTTAAAATGAAACACTGCAGATAAAATGTAAATTGAGACTGATACAATAGAAAAAATTCCTTCATTTATGCTAATAAATTATAGTTCACCTTAGATAATATCTATAGTGCAATTTTAACAACTAAAACCCACATTTATAATTATCACAACCTTTGAATAAAGTTGAAGAGTTGTATTACTCTTGATCCTTAATAAACTTATAGTTACATTACTGCTACACTCCTAGAGGCATCTGTCTCCAGCAATATTTAACTGCTTCAATTTTCACGTATTCGCTTTGGGGGGAACAAAACAAAACAAATAAAAGCTAGCATCCCCTTTGTAGGTTTTAGGCTTGTTCTGTGTCTTTGATCAAAAGTTCTTGCACTGAATCTCTTTAACACACACCTGGATAGTACAAAGAATTCAGTAAGTAGGTCTCTCTGCCCACTTAGTACATTCAAAGACTCGGGATATAAAACCATTTTGAAAAAGATCTCTGAATATGGTAGAGAAATTTTCCTAACTCTGAATGTATCTGAACCAGACTGAATATCATTAAAAGGGTTTATTCAATTTTGTTTCATATTTATTTTCTATTAGACCCGACATCCTCTGATTTCCTTTTTCTTTGCTTTCTTTACTGTTTTGACTTAAAAAGTAAGGCTCATTATATTGCAGAAAGCAGTACCTCGTTATTTCAGTAGCAAACCAGCATCACCCAGAAGTTAAATAATTCTGTATCTTATGTCTATATTCTTTGGAAATGAATGATTCATTTGATTCATTGGAAATAGTCCAAATCCTTGCTGGTTTCCTGGAAGCACTTGGAAGTTTTTTCACTGTTCTCATTTAACAGTCTGTTGCAAGTTGCTCTAATTTATTTTAGGTTATATTTAAATTTAGGAGTGTCCCCCGCCATTAAAACCTGGGTAATGCTACCCCATTTCCACTTGGGAATGCTCTGGTGAAAACGACATTAATGTACCCTCGGTGTGCAGTGACAGCAGCACATCTCTCATAGCGTCCTATTTAGACACGCTCTTCTGTGAGGTGCTCTTGAGAGTTATGTAGGGCACCTCGGGATGAGCTAAATAACCAAAAAAATGTACGTGGGGTTATCCTAACCGCTTTATTTGTTCACCTTCCCCAAAAGCCTGGTCTTTTTCAGTTCCAGAATTGAATGCTGAAGAAACAACGAATTACTTTGTTACAAATGGAAATGAGACTCAGAGCAAAAGCTTTCTGCCGCTGTCATCTAGCTAGAGAGGAGCAAGTCGGTTTTACAGAACATTTTAACATGCCAGTCCTTTGGTCCATATTACAGAACTTGAGCACAAAATTGTGTGTGTTTGTCTTCTAATATGTCACAGAAAATTTAAGATACCTGGCTCTTGACTTCAAGGGTGTCTGTGTCTATGTTTATGCTGCGTGTTATGGTGTCAGAAGCACCGTGTGGAGCTCCTGGCGGGCTAATTTAAAGTCAGCATTAGGACAGGTTAGTGTTTACAGACTGACTAAGTGCTGCCTAATACCATGGGTGATGGCAGAGTTGTTGTGGAGAGGAGCTCTGCCCTGAGGAATGCCAGCCCTGAACTCTCAGCACTCTTACCATGAGGCAGAATGATTCTCCTTCATTAAGTGTGTTGGAGATCTGGGTAAAATCTGGAAGCACTTGAAAGTAGTTATTGTACTGCACATTATTAATACGAATTACTGGAATTCTTAAAAGACAGTGCAGTAATAATGCAAATATTGTTGTGGCTGGTGGTCATATCTGAGGCCCCTGTGGGAAAGTTCAAAGTTAGTTAACTCACCTTAGGAGCTGGAGCTTTACAGCGTCTTTAATCCAAGTTTAGTGACACAAAACCCGACTGGTTTTTGGAGGAAGGGAGAACTTTAGGGAGGGACAGGCATTTGAGCTGAAAAACAGTCCTTTGCTGCTGTAAGTACAAGCCTGTCCTTATGCTTTGTATGTTTAAAAATTGAGGCAGGCCTAGGAAGGGGATGAAAGCTCAGACAGTGCCCTATTGTGTATGCCATGAGATGTGGATTCTGCCTGTTCTCATCTACGCTTCAGCAAGAATCAGGGAGATACAGATGTTGAGGGGAAAAAAAGATTTTTCTCAAAGTGAATTACTCGCAGTAATTGCACTTTTGCAAGTATCAAACCTCTTTGGTTCCTGCACAAAGTCTGTATATTCGAGGAGTTCAAAAACATTAAATTGGCAGAGTTCATTGAAAGAGCATAATTTGGGTCATATGAAAGACCTAAAACACTAATGAACCCTTGTCCAAGAGTCGTGCCTTAATGTGTTGGAGGAAGGTATATGTAGTAGAAAGTTCTGGGCAGTGTTTGTGTATGAAAAGAAGCTGAATAATTTGGGGGTTGTTTTTGCCACGTGTGTAGAAGGAGTGTGTGGATATTGTTTTTACAGTTTTTAAGGTCACAGTGTTCCAGCAACTTTATCACAATCTATTATAAAACCACGTTATAATTTGAGTCCAGACTGGTGTAGAAACTGCAGGAATGCTCGCGGTGGGACAAAATTGCCCTTTCACTAATGATTTCAGCACAGCTAAGTGCAAGCTCAGTCTGTGGGAAATGTTTGTGTGTTGGGATTTTTTTTGGTCTGAAGCCATGACTTTCAAAAGAACTTGATGAGAAGGTGTAAGGCTTAATAATGCAGACTTCCTTTTTTATTTTTTAAGTTTATTTATCCACTGATTGATATCCAGAGGTCAGATTCTTTGCTGAAATTTAAATCTATCAGGAATAAATGCATTCTAAAATTCAAGGTATAGATGTTTATTTTTTTTTTACCTGAATTGAGCAGCATTATGTATTATTAGTGATGACACCTATTTCGGTGTCATGCAGTTGTTTTGGGGTGTCAGTGTGCAACTCTGTGGTTTAGAAAAGCTTTGCTAGGTCCATTCTTGATGTTGTTTTTCTTAATATATCTCTGTTTTCACATATAATTGAAAACTATATCAGTACTTGTCACTTGTTAGGTGCCAGAAGTTTTTATTTTGTGTGAAATTGGCCAACAGTACAGTTTAGAACGTGTGATTTCTTTTTAAATAATTGATGCTTTAAAAAAAAATTAAAAGTGTCAGTTCCTGATTAGCCAACTCAAAACCCCCTCTTATTTATTGATTCATCCATTCAACTGTGAAAAGCTTTTCCTTTTTTTGTTTGATTTGTATTACAGGCAAAGTGACATCACTCATGCGTTGAAGCAGCGATCAGTTAACTTGTATATTTTGCTTCTAGTTGTATTGACCTAAAAGTTTTATTTGTATGAAGTTGCATTAGTAGTTTTATCCATGGAAAGAAGCATTGACAATTCTGTGACTTTTGTTTGATATTCGTATGGCAGCTGTGTGGTTTACAGGATCCTTGGTAAACTGATACTACTGAAAGCACTGAATGTTTTCAGTTTTAATGCGAGTCAAAGCAAAGTCACTTAGTTAAGTTGTTTGCTGCTTTGTCTTTCAGCAAGAAGAATCTGTGATACAGACAGACAATGAGTAAATATGGTTTTGATCATGTCTCCTAAATGAGGAGCTGAGAGACTGAACTGTCGCTCTGACTTGGTGCTGTTACAGGCTTTCGTGTTGTGTCAGATTTGCATGTATTATGAAATCTGTTCATAGTACATAAAAATGCACAAACCGTTTTACTGAGCTGCAAAAGCCCCACTGCTGATACATCAAAGAAAGCAGCAGCTGTCATCCACTTTTAGCCACGGTGCTCTTGAATGCCTTAATCCTCTTCCCAAAC
This sequence comes from Cnemophilus loriae, assembly GCA_013397755.1. NCBI lineage: Eukaryota > Metazoa > Chordata > Aves > Passeriformes > Corvidae > Cnemophilus > Cnemophilus loriae. The sequence goes on along the minus strand of VZTF01000896.1, from coordinate 210,868 downwards.
AGAAGAAGGCAGTGAGAGTGCACTTTCTTTATCCACCCCCTCTTCTATTTTTTTTGAGTGTTGGTAGCAAAATCCAGAAGCTCTGTTCAGCAGCCATCACTGCATGGCACAAGACGTAATTTTCTTTGCATCTCATCTGGACATTTCAGTCTTCATGTATGCTAAGCCCTTCCAAATGTACTTTTTATTAAAGTTAGAAATCACTCACATTGTGTTTATTCTCAGGTGTTCAAAGTATCAAAGTGATTATTCAGTTATACTTCACTGTCATTTCAGCCTCCTTCAAACTGATATTCTTTGTTCACTTTCAGTTGCTGAAGGGGTGTACGTTGGGATTGTACTCAGAACCTGAGTTACAGGAAACACATGTCTATCATTAGAATTAATATATTTTACTTTGTGTGACTTCCACATTTTCAGATTGTTTTTTTTTAACAATACAAGTTTTACAAGACAGTTACTAAAAAATAGCTTCCCTGAGAACTGAGCAAGATATACTACAAATATAAGTTTAATCTCTTAGAGCTGTTTTTAAGGTCTGTATGGTGCAGTGTCCTAGCTCCAAAGTGGATCATGGCAGAAGTCAGGGGAAGGGTATGAGAACTGATCAAGAAAGCAGTGATGCTTCCCTGGTATACTTTCCTGTCTCAATAGCACTTCCCAAGTCAGAAGCTGTTCTTTGAACTGAAAAAATACATACAGTTTTTTCTTCTTCACTAATTTGCCTAATCATTTTCCTGAACTGCATTTTTTAATAAATATGTATAAACACATTTCAAGGGAATAGCATGTGCAAAATTTTTATATTGAACCAAGTTACCAAAATTATCGGAAGTAAATTATAAAAGAATGAGTTTTATGTATTGGGTTTTTAATTTGTTTTTTGTTTATTAGCCACTGTCTTGCAAAGTGAGTTTGCACTGCAAAGCAATCCCAACAGAGGAAGGAAGTACAGAAGTGTAAAGCTGTCAGACTACAGCAATCATTAAATCATCTGTCTAGATAAACTAATGGGAAACGATTTTAAGTCTTTGCTAACCTCCAGCCTCTCCGACCAAAAATACTTCGTTATGCTGAAATAAGTAAGCAGCTAGAGTAAAATTTAATGTTTTGAGAATCCCTTTGTGTTGTCCTATTTACCCAAACAGAATTTCAAAACTCTGCAGTAAAATGTGTGTCGACCGGGATCATACCGAAAGGCAGATTAGAGAAAATGGCATTTGATGACAAGGTTTGGTATATTTAGAAATGTTCCTGTTATTAAAGTTGCTGCTGTGCCAACTACTCCTACACTGGAGTCTGCTAATTTGTGTGACATGCCATCTATCCCAACACACAAGGAAGATCAGAGATTACATGCAATAACTCCAGTCCTACTTCCGTTGTCAGACAAAGATCTTCCAGCAGTGACATTACCTTCTTGTGGTTTACTATTGCAATCCCATTTTCCCCTCCCTCTTCATTAATACCCATTGTCAAACTCCTCAGTTTGAAATGCCATCTCTTTACATCTTTAAAATTCTAGAAGCTTCAGTATTGCTCATAAGGAAAATAATTAATGCCAAGAGACAAAATGTGCATTTAGCATTATGAGATGTTCGTGACAATCTTTTCCTGGCTCACACTGAGTGAGAGGTCATTGGTTTGCTTTGCTCTTGACAGAGCACAAATAAGAAGCCTCAATTCAATGAAAAGCTGAGGTACTACCTCATCACTATGGAATACAGTGGTTGGTAGTTTCAGTGGCGTATGTGTGCCTCCACCAGCTGTGCAAGGGAGTTCTTGTGGGCTGCTGTCCCAGTGCTCAGTGAGTAATACTGGGACATCCACAGCTGTGTCCAGACACCTCTCAGGTCAATGAAGAGACACAGAAACTGAAGGGCAGTTTCTAAGTATCATTAAGCTTTGGGAAGAGGAAGGCATCTCATGTTAGTTTATTCTTTCTTTTCATTTCTTCCCACTTGCCCCACAAAAAAGATCATGTGCATGCAATATAGCCTTACAAAGTACAGGAATGTTACTTTGAGGTTTGTAGTATCAGAAGAAAAAAGGGAGAGTAACCTTAAGAGGTCCTGCTTTGTTTTTAAATGATGAATTTTTATTTCAAATATTGAAATAAGAAAGTGGTAGTGTGTGGTATGGTCTGCTCTTGCTTGTCCTATGCTATATTACTCAAGTGCTACTGTAGATATTAGTGGATCATTTTTCTCTTTGATTTTGATGTTTATTGCCCTCTCAGTTGCTGAGTTTGTTATATAAACACCAGAAAAGGTTTTTCCTCACCTGATCTATTCATTCATGTAAATGGCATTAATATATATTTCTTTTTTGTTTTTACAGGTTATTGAATCACTAGGGATTATTATATATAAAGCCCTGGACTATGGTTTGAAGGAAAATGAAGAGCGGGAATTAAGTCCTCCACTGGAGCAGCTTATTGACTACATGACTAATGCCACAGAAACAGATGGGAGTAGGGATGAAGGATATGATGCTCTGGATGAAGGAGTGGAGGATGACAACGATGATGACAAAGAGGAAGTTGAGGCCATTCACTCCTATAAAGATGTCATGAAGGTACAGTAGTGGGCAGTTTATGTGATAGTTCTGTCAATGAGAAAATCAACTTTATTTTCTGTGTTATTGTTCTGTATGATACTGGCTGTGTTATTTTCTGATTTCCCTAATCCTTCTATATGGTTTGCTTGTGAAAATGACATGCAGTATTATTTCAAGTTCGACAGTAGGCAACAGAAGATCCATGATCAACTTTAGCATTGGACGTGCCATTAATATCACAATCTGATTTAATCCCTGCACTGGAGAGTCAGCCTTCCAGTGTAAACATCTGTTGAATTACTTAGTGTACTCTTGGATACTTCATGGTGTGTTTCAATTAATATACCTTTTCATTAGCAGGTTATTAGTGTAATTATTTCTTATCAGTTCCCTCGCTTGCCACGCTCCCCTCCTGAAGCACAGGAATGCTTTTATAAGAGTAGCTGATTTGTATGGAGTGAGTCAGGACACAGTATTTCATTGGTGATCATCATGGTTGCAGTTCTTGACCTGAGTTGTGAAATTTGGAAATATAGCTTATGAATTTTAATTGTGACAAGTTCTTTAATGTTATCTGGGCTGCTGTGAATAATCATTTTAAAGTATTACCCTCTGTTTTTTACGGAGTAATCTTCTGTGCGTGTTTTAGAGCCCAGTGAGCTCTTATTACAGACAGAGGTATTAATAAGCGTGGTTGAAAAAAAATTGTGTAATTAGTTTAACTCATAAATAATCTACGAATTTATTACAGGTTGGAAAACGTTACGCTAACTTGTACCAGGGGATTGAGCCATTTATAATGCTTCTTCATAAATGCAAGTCTTATCCAAGGGCCAGGAGCTTAGTGCACCACAAAAATTGTCATGGTGGAAGCTGAGACTAGAAGAATGTCCCTAGTAGCCCATCAGAGCACATTAGCACTCAGAAAAAAGACCCCACTAAAACCCTTCAGTTCTGCTGGGTTAACAGCAGAGAGAAACTCTTAGGAGACTGGAGAGAGTAACTTTGAGATGCTTTTGCATCCTCCTTACATCGGAAGTAATGCTAAATGCTAAATGCCTTTGTTTTTCCTTCCTCCCTCCCTCAGAGAGGCAGAGGCCAGAGGGAGAAATGCATGAAATGGCCTTTTGCTCCCCTGTGATGGGGAGGGCCTGGCTGGCTGAAGTGCTCTCCCCTTCAAGCCCCTACCACTGCTGGCCTTGCTGAGTTGCTGCGCGCAGGTGCTTTGCTCTCTCCTCCCTCTTCCTCTCCCTGACGCCCAGTCACCTGCTCTAGAGGGGGCCAGCAGCGCCCTGCTGAGCCCCGATGCAAACCACTCCAGACAGTGCAGAGGAAATGTAGAAGACTGATGGGATACATTCCTCCTTTCCCCCTGATTTGGCAAAATGCTGTGAATTGGTGACAGTCGAAGTTAAGATTGTTAAGAGAAAGTTTCACTTAGTGCAGAGACAGACAAGACGTTTGTATACACAGAGCTGAAGGCAGTGGCTTTGTGGAAGTGATTATTTTGCAAGTTCTTTACTTGATTTCTGCAAACAATAAAAGATAAGTTCAGAAAACTTTGCTGAATTCCTTTAGGTACACTGGTGTACGCATCCCTGAAATACAAAAGCGATAAGAAAATTCAACACATTTCAACAGTTAAGGGCATGGAATGGCATCCTTTTTATTTGGCTTTAATATCTCTGCTAGTCTGAGGTACCTGCCTGTTTGTATGTTTTAAAATCAGCATCTTACATTTTATTTCTTCATCATATTTTGTTAATAATTTTATATCATTCTGGACATGTACTGCTTCTGTGACTTCATCTTAGTAAACTGAAGTTCAGCTGTCATTTGTACATCATCCTAACTTTTACTCCTCCATCCCTTGGAATTCTCTTTTATTTCTGTTGTTGCTTTTGCCTAAATTATGTGCTGCAGTCTTAACTCTGCAAATTACCTTTATTCCCTACTCAACGTTGTTCCTGCATTGACAGTACTAGAATGGCAGCATCATTCTGCTGTGTTTTTGATATGAGTGCAGATTTGCAAGATCCTTTTTTCTTGACTTAATACCTTTTTAGGGGTAAGACCATCTTTTGCATGTGGCTTTCTCTTATTTCCACCCCTCCCCTCCCCAAGCAATGGTAAAATGTTAGAGGCTACACCCTTATTTACCCAGTGACTGTTTCATAACAGTAGTGTGTGGTCTTGTGACCATGAGGCTCAATTATTTTAAGTCCCTCTTGGCAAGACTCACTGTGAAGCTTTTTCCTCCACAGTTTGTAGTGAATGCTGAAGCAGGTTTGCTCGTTGAATTGAGAACTGGTGTTCTTGCCTCCCCTGCATTCTCTACATCACAAGCTTGGAAAATGGTAGAGATGGGCTGTGTGCTACTAATACTGATTTTAAGGTTTTTAACTATGTAGTCTCCAGTCTGGAAATTATTTGGTCCTTGAAAAGTGATTATATGGTTCCTGCTCCAAAAACTGTCATTGTGTGATCCAAGGCCTGCCTGCCACTAAAAGTGAATTTTTCAACCTTAAATCACTAACTTGGGTGAGCATATTTTGTGATTAAAACACAGAGGTAGTTAAGATATGTTTTAAGGTCAGTTTTTTCTGTGATCTGAAGTAAGCAAGGTCAGTCCTGAATCCTCCCCTTGGCCTGGAAAATGCTGAGTAACATGGCAAACACCGATTCCCAAGAACTGGGAAAAGGGTAAGTGCTAAATAGTACTGCCAGGATCATCATTGGCAAAGCCGATGGGGAAGACACAGACAAGCTTTTGTGCTGCTTCTCGGTATATTTGGCTGATTTAGCTTTTGATTTCCTTGGCAGGACCAACCTGCTGCCCAGACTTGACCTACTGTTTTTAAAAATGCATCTGTGAAGAGAGGAGACATTGGTTGCCAGAAGCTTTTAGTCTGATATATTTCCGATGTGTCAGCCCTGCTGCAAATGAAGGGAGAAATGGAGACAGTAAAGACTGGACATTTTCAGACAGATGCTTTCCTTGTTTGAGTCCCTCTCCCCTGCCCCATCCACTGTGTGTACACACTGTGCTGTATGGTACAGGGAATCTGTACATGTCGGGAGTGCCAGGTTCGCTCTGCACGTACACAAGACACAGGAATCCCGAGGGATCGGGAACACGTCGGGTTGACAGCACATGTACACCTTGGGAAGCCTTGGTCAACAGAGAATATAGACAGAGAAGGCCTGGCGTCCTGGGCAGTGTTGGGCTTGCTAAGGGTGTGGGAAGTCCTGTCATGTGGCACCTTTATCACAGCATGGGGCCCTCCCTGATACTGAAACAAGATGATGCAGTTTATCAACCTCTTCCAGAGTATGCTCAAACCCTAATTCCACTCCTTATCTTAACATTATCACACCCCTTATCCCACAGATCTCTGCAGTCAGATGGTTTAAGCCAATAACATTTTTCATGTTAACCCAGAGGCGCTTTCTAAACTGCAAATTATCAATATCTGTTGGCTTAAGCCCCAACCCTAAACCCAGTTCAGTATTATACTTCATTCTAGGTCAACACCCCTTTCTAATTCTAGATGTAAATGTAACCTCATAAGGCTTTGATACTAGGTTTTATTTTGTGCTGGTATTTGCTGGGCTATACTGCCATCCTAGCCCTGTAATTTCTTCCAGATTTCAATGTCATAGTAGCCAGATCGCTACTGCCAGTGCTGTACTTTACCTCAGCCCTTTTGCAGAGCAGAGGTGCTGTAGAGGTGTTGTCAGTTGTACCTGCAAGTCACGACACCAACCTTTGTCACTGCCTTGCTGCCTTTTCCTGCAGGTTTTGTAGAAGGTACATAAAGGAGGCAGCGCTCTTCCTGAACCAGCATCTTTTTCTTACTTATGTTCACCTTTCATCCCAAAAGTTAACTCAGCTTTTAACAGGAACCTTATCTGTGGCTAAGCCACACCTTCTTGTCTGGGACACAAATACGGGTGGGTAGTCTCTGGTGCTTAATGGCTTTGGGTCCCAGGTCTTACCTAACTAATCACTTTCAGTGATTAGTAGTTCGGTAATAGTGTTTGTTAATTCTGACAAAAAATTAACTGTCATGCAGCTGCTGCTTCACAAAGGTGAATGAGTGACCCAGGTCCTATAGTGAAAAAAACTCATACATAGAAAATCTCCATGCTGACTTAATTTGTATGAAAATTTGTTTTCAGAGCAGCATGGTCAGTATTGTGTTATCTCACTATAAGAAATGTAAACAGGGATGCAGTTTGCAATATTTTTATTGGTAGAAAATGATGTTTGTGCTTTGCAAAGAGGAAGAATAAATTGTTTCTCTCAACCTCAAACACTCCTCCTCTCCCATTTCAGTTATTTTAATCATTGTCATGCTCATGAGATGAGAAACTTGTATGTCTAGGTGACTCATATGTCTTGATAGTTCACGGATATGACTGACTCCTTTGAGCTGGAAGGAACTGAAATTTACAGTGGTGATATTGATCTGCCTCTGTTTTATTTTGAGTACTCTGATAGTAGTACAGATCAACCATCTATGGCATGCGTAGGGTTATAGGGGAAAAGAAAACTATGTCCTGTCTCCATGCAATTACAGGCAGGATAAGAAGATCTACATTTAGATCTAAGTATTTTGGAGACTCCCTTCTGAGTCTGAGGGCTATTATCATATAGATGCTGACCCCATGTAAGTATAATATGGGAACCTGTCAGAGAGGAACCAGAAAATGCAGTTAAAAACAAGTCAGGGTATTTGTTTATGACAGACAGTTAAAGAGTTCATGTTACTGGAATTGAAAGGCCTATAATTTTGTCTTGTCCAAGCTTAGTAAGGTGCAGCTTTCTGTGAGTGTAATTCAGTTTAAGGCTGGGCTGGCTTAAGCATTTTTTTATGAGCCTGCAGAACAGTCTTTATGCTTCATTTCAAAACAAGCAACTTGCAGTGTACGCTGTAGCTCTGTGTGAGGCTAGTGAAGATTTGGAAGCTTACTGAGATGGTAAAGAAAGTCCCAGATGTTGCCAGTTCGTTCTATGTTAAAAAGGAATGCAGTATCATTGACTGTTCGTGAAAATTCTCATGCTCAAAAAAGACAACAATTGATCCTGTCCCTTCTCTTGAATCCTGTACTCACGTGTTTATGTGCTAGTCTTTATCTTGGTGGATCTCATTTTAGAAAAACATGATTTATGCCTTATATGTGAATGGAGAGACATTGAAATTACAGTGGGTTGGAAGTCCTCAGTTCTCTTCACTTTTGTTCTCACAGTACTTGCTGGCTTGAACAAAAATTTATCATATTCCACTTGTGGATCTTCAGTCACATATTCCTGCTGTCTGAGACCCCTTTTGTAATATTGGGAAACTTCCTGTCCCATCTTTTTGGGTCTCTGAAAGTGCACCCACCTAGTTTTTGTACTCTTGAGTTCTGAGGAAGGCATGTTCTCCTTTAACCGTTTCTTTTTTGCAGTTTAACTCTTTGGGGACTGTCAGCTAGAAAGAAACCCCAAAATGTCCCAAAGTGACTTTGTAAACACAGCCTCGTATCATACTGCAATGACAGGACCCCCTCAGGTGGATGCCCCTGGGCAGTTTGGGCCTCTGAAGGTAAAGTTTCGTGGTGCCGCTCTGAGCAGGTGGGCAGCTTGTGTCAGCACATGTCGTGGCCACCCTTTCTCTCTGTGCTGCACTGACAGAAGTGGGAGCTCTGAGTTCAGCAGTGAAGTCACAAGGACCAGAACTCATCTCCTATGCTCAGGAGGTGAGCGTGTGCTCAAACATTCCCTTTGGGACTCTTACAAAACAATCACTGGGATTGGATTAGCAAAGAAATACATGGATCTTGACTGAATAGGACTCATCCACAGGCCTTCTCTTATTCTGTCCCCATTCTTTGCGAGAACTTGGGGTTGTCTTAGAAATGCAGTAAACCTGCTGCTTTTCTCTTGTCCAGGCAAGCCTTGTGCATCATGGTTATTCATTCAAAACACAGTGTGTTTCTCGTGTCTGTGCTGTCACCTTTGCTGGGATCTGTGTCACTCATGTGTAGTCAAAGCATCCCAAAAGTTTATTTGTTTGCCTTTGTTCTTTAATCAGTTCCTTCATCTATTTTGTGCCAGAAACAATTGTGCAGGTGCAGCTGAAGAGTGAACAGTGTTCCTGGCTGAGTCATGGAAAGAGCCAGTGTTTGAAGCTCCTGTACTGTGCAGGCCCATGGAGCTGAGCTGAGGACAGACTGTGCAAAATTAAGCAGGAGTGTCTCTCTGCGTGTTTGAGTGTTTGTAACATATAAGCAATATCTCCATGTTGCTGGTATTAAAATAAAAGTATTTAACAGTAATAATAGGGCTTTGACATGAAGGGCTTATACTTGATGTACTTGCAAGGAAGTTGTCCCTCAAGACTTTGGTCTTTCCATTTAAAAAGAAGAACTTTTTGTCTTCCTTACCTTAATTATTCTTGGAAACATTCCTTCTATCAGTATGGGCTTAGATAGATTGGAGTGTCTTACTCCAGGCTGGGAGACAAAACAAAATGACTTTTTCTGCAATGATTTATGGCTCTCAGTAGCACATCTACACTGGTTAAAACCCCTTGTACCCATAATTCACATAATTATACTGGTATAACCTGTCTAAGGTCTAAAATAGTCTGAGGAATCTAAGGAGTTGTCCAACAAAAGCAGGAAACACAGATGGGGTGTTTAGATTATTTTTGTGTATAGGGAGGTTAGAATACACCTGAAATTTGTGTGTGGTCCTTATGCATCTAAAAGAGGCACAGTAGGGCAGGGACTTTTTTCTCCTGTCTCTTTTTTGCTGTAGTTATTATAAATAATTTATACAGGGGTAAAAATAAAGCTCCTTTTTTTAGTGCAGGTGGAAGGATTCTTTGGTGGTAATGGTGGCCTGTAATGCATAAAAGGCAGAATTCATCATGACAGAGCTCCAGTTATCCCATAAAAAATACAAGTTCTAAAACGTGGAAAGCATTCTGTTAGAAATACTACGTCTGAAGTATCAAAGAATCTGTGTGAGCCTGCGCTGCCTAAAATATACCCTGGAGACTAAAGTAGATCAATGAGTGTTTACTTTCACAAGGTATGTTCTGTTTGATCAGATTAATTTGAAATTCTAAGTAACGACTGGAAATCAGGGTAAGGTCAATTAACACAGTAAAGCTGTAGTGACCCATAACAAAGTGGGAAAAGAGCAGAGCCACTATTACAAAAAGGACCCCTATCTTCTCTGCCCTACAGATTAGCACTCAGAAAAGCAATGCTGCCTGACCTGGCCAAAGCTGGAGGGATCTGCTTGAGTCTCCTTCTCCAAGTCTTAACCTCCCCTCTTCTCCAGGTATTAAAACTGATATGTGCACAGAAGGCTGTGATGGGTATTTCAGATTCACTGACAGCCTGGTAAAGGCAGTAGATCTGCTCAGAAAAATTAGCCAGGACAGCAGCTTGTCTTACGTTAGGATTTGGCGAAGGTTCATCTTGTCAGAATCGTTTCCACCCATGTAGACTTGGCAGCCTTGGATGTTTGTGGTGTTGCCGGTAGGTTTTTATCTCTGCAGGCTCCTTTAGCTACTTTAAGAGTGAAGGCCATTCTTACACAGGCTCACATGACATCTTCTATCGTGTCTGTAAGATACAAGTGTTTGATTTACATTCCATGTAATGCCAGCATCCCAGAGGAGATAACCCATAGGGAATATCCAATGTAGCTTCTCAGGACTGCCTGCATTACTTACATTATGTGTGGGATACATGTTTTAGGAGACAAGTAAGCTAATGGTGACATGCAAAATTGATGGGCAGATTTCTCATGTAGTATTATGTGCTGAAGATTCCCAGTAACTGCTCATTGACCATGTTCAAAACAGCAGATGAACTTTTTTTCTGCAGTGTTTATGTTGTGCATATGCAGCTTGTGTTTGAAATGGGCAGTGGAGATGTTCTTGTAGCTCTAGTGCTCTACAGGCATGAGAGAAGCAGGATTTATGGGGTGGGAGAGAACTTCTTAATTAGTCTGACCGATTTAGCTGGGGCGAAATATGTTATGCTTTCCAGGCTGAAAGAAAAGGTCCAATGGCAGAGTCTCCAAGTGCTTGTCCGGTATACATTGTGGAGTCCCTAACTTCTCCGAGGTGTTAGAGCCTCACAATCCATTACCATTCAGGAGAGAGGTTAAGAGGAAAAGTGGCTGTGGCAGTTTTGTCTTTTCTAGTTCTTGCCAGGACATAAATCACTGAGTGTGAGTGTGTGAAGAAGTTTATCTTGTTGATAGCAGTTATGTAAAAAACTATGTGCATTTCAGTTGTCAATATTGCCAGTCCAGAGTCACTAATAATGATATAATTGCATTGCCAAAGAAAATGGAAGCGGCATAGATGCTACAAAATTACTTAATTCCTTACAGAGGCATATTGTCCTGTAACAGCAACATGGGAAAAATAAAGAAAAGGAGAGAGGGCCCTTTAATTAAGCCACTGTGATCTTCTTGCTTTTGAATTATTCAAGAGGGAGCCTTGGGCTTGAGGGAAAGTTTCTTTTGGTGCATTTATTTCAGTTCCAGTAACAGTATAAAAAGAAATTAAACATTTGGAGGAAAGTTCATAGAATTGATTTAGAAGTACCATTAATTGTCCGAAATAATAATCTCTCTCTTTTATCTATGTGATTTCTTTAGTATGCTCTTGACTACTGTGCTCCCATTATGCTATTTTCTGCTCCCCTTTGCTTAGTGTACTGTTGCATGCTGTATTTTAGAAAAATATTTAAGTGAGATAAGGCCATTTGATACAAAGAAATAAACAGTGCCTGCTAGACTGTGCTGACCCCTGGAGATCCTCATCTGAAAGGCGGGATATCATATTTTTCCCAAAGACTGGTCTGAAGCCAGGGCATGTTTTGCATTTCTTAGTAGAAGGTTTTTTACAGTAGGTTTTTGTTTAAACCATGTAGTTTCAGCATCCTTAAATAGTGTTGTAACTGAAGCACTCCTAAGGGGTAGCTTTCAAAAGATTATTGTCCACAGGATGCATGGCCCTGAGTGTGTTTTAAGTGATGGATTTGTAAATATTTTTAATGAAATAACACAATGGGAAAAGCTGTGTTCTGGGTGATGCCTTCAGTGCATTTCTCATGCAGTTTCAGGTTTGCCTCACTGCAGACTTTGGGCCATACATCCCAAAGCTCATGCATACGTGAGTCGGGTATACGGAACTGTAGAGAATGGTTTGAAGATTTTAACCTAGCAGCCTTTCTGATAACTCACACTAATCTGTGCAACTGAATAAAGTGGTCCCAAGAGATAAACTCCTTGAATCTACTGAGCTTTGCAGAGCATTTACTGAAGGGAAGGTGTAGGGCAGCCTGGATGCTATAGAAAGATAGCAGGCATGGGAATTCGGGGGTTTTATGTGAGGAGGCAAAGCAAACTGGCAGCGCTTAGTAGCAACCATGAGTAGTTGTTGTTTGGAGACTCAAACTAAACCCTCTAAGGAGGAATATTTAGCTGAGGGATTGACAAGGACAGGCTCAGGGATTGTGCTAAGGGCAGGCAGCTGCACGCGGTGGCAGAGCTTCATACACTGCTCTTGGTTTGCTTTGTGTAAAGCCTGTAAAGAAGGCACTAGGAAGACTTTTCGGAAGCGGGGTTGAACGGAAAACAGAGGCGTTTTATTGCCTCTGCCCTGAAAAGAGAACAAAGCCCTTTGTTTTGTTGTTATTTATCTATTTGTCTCTCAGAGAAAGAGGCTAGAAACTTGATTTTAAGCACTAGAAAATACAGGCATTTGTTTTGTGGTTACTGCACTCACGTTGGCAGGGAAGAACATGATACTTTGGGTGATTTAAGCCTAAAGAGAGTTCTGTGGTTGGGGTTTTTTGGGGCAGGTTGGCTAGGTTTGGGGTTTTTTGCCTTCTCTTAGGACAAAGCAAGCTTGGAGTTGGGTCAAGAAGGTCCTAATGAGCGATTGTATTTATTTTTCCTTTTGGGCATGCCAAGATTTCTTGATGAGAGCATTAAGACCAACACTTGCTTTAAATCAGCAAATTCTCAAGAAGCCAAATCTCTTTATGAAGTGGTCTCTCTAATCAATTCACATCTACCAGTCCTTTGTATCATACTAAATGTAACAAGCCTCCATATATGTATTTTATACAGTCACATGTACTTACATAGGTAGATGTAAGATATCACTATCCTCAATCCACCTTTTAAAAAGACAGATTGTAAGGTAATATTTAGAAACATGACAGTGTTAAGTGAAGAAAGTGAGCTATAGGGTTGGTTTTTTTTTAAATCTTCTGTGGTAGCATGTGACATTAAAAAAGCAAATGAAAAAACTGAAGTTCAGGCCAGTATTAACAAGATGTAATAAGTCTTTTCATGTCTGGACAGAAGCAGCATGTCACACTTAGAACTATTTTTAATGGCTCGGAGGTAAAAAAAAATTAGGAATATGTTTTCTAGGCAACACACATTTGGAAATAAAAATACTCAGTAAGTTAATTTTGTCCTTGTGTTTGCCCTTGTGTTTAATTTCTTATAAACCCATATAGAAAGTGAAGGGATTCCTGTACCTTAGCTTGATGAAGAAAGCTGGGGACAGTTTGTGTAAATCCCTTCAAAGTAATTTTAAAGCAGCTTTGAACGTGACAAGTGTTTAAGTGAATTATGTTGATAGACAGGTTTCATTAATTAAAGTGATGTCATTTGGTGTCTTAAACAGTTGTCCTGATTTTTCATTCTGGGCAGTGTAACTAGAGGTCAACACGTGGTCAGCTTTACTTTGAAAGTAACCACTGTGCTCCTTTTAAAAGGGTGATGTCAGTCCTTTTCACATTTGAGTGTGTTGGTGAGCAAGGGAGGGTGTTTATTGCAATTTCTTGCCCTGGTAATGGTGCCTACTGTGTTTGGAGCCAAGGCACTGTGCCGGGGACTTTCCAGTGAGATCTGGTTGCCAGAGACACTTGGCCTTGTGGCGTCACCTTCAGCAGAAGTGCTGAAATCTGTCCGTACCAGAAAAAACAAAAAACCTTACCTCAGAACACTGTGAGTTGGGTTTGCTTTCCTACCTGAAAGAGGGAGAGAGGGAACATGCCTGCTGCTTCCAGGTGCACTCCTGGTGGCCAGAGGATGGATGGCACCCATCTGCCCTCAGCCTGGCTCTTTGGTCAAGCGAGCAGGTAAAACAGGACGGGTTTTTCTGTTCTGTTCAGGACACTTCCTGCTGTGAAGGTGAAACTCAGGAGGTTTGCAATCTCCGGGCAGGTATTTCTGGTGCCTGGGTGCAGGGCAGTGAGCAGCTGAGGGCAGATAACCAGCAAGGTAATGAGATACCCCCCACAAACCTCTATTGTCTTACGTGCCTACCACAATAAAAGAATTATTAATTTTCTTTACCACTCTGGCAGATAAGGATAATCTCTCTTTGAAGGTAATTTGGCAGCTATCTAGGCCTTTTAATGAAGGTGCTGCAAGCAGAGTAGTTTCTTGGCAGCTCCTTGCTGGTGTCATGTGGAATTTGAGGGAACTGAGTCCCCCTCGCCTTCGCCGCCTCCCCCAGATTCCTCTTGAAGCCGTCTTTCTTGTGGGACACTGATGTGTACTTAAGGATACTGGAAAAAGTTCTTTCAGAACAGTTTTGGACTTTTTGACAAGAGAGTGATGTTTTAAGTTATCTTTGCTGACAGAACAATCTGTAAGCTTTAACACTCATCAGTTTTACAACCAGACTCTTGGTAGATGTGATGGTACATCCTAAATTTGGTTCAGAGCTGACAACTAACTCTGGTTGAGGTACTTTGCCAATGTCTTAGGTATGTCCCTTTATCCATTGCTATAAAGTTCAGTATGAAGTTGATGTTAAACTGTCTTTCAATTTGCTGAAGGTAGCAATATTTGAAATAGATGTAGATACTTGCATTTCTAGTTACTGTACAGTGCTCTAAAGTCTTGGTTTTTTTAAATATAACTACCCTGACTTTCAGCCTTCAAAAGTGGTTTTATCATGAAAAATGTTAGTATAGAAAAGAGTTGTCCAAGAGTAACAAATGGTCTTTGAGTACATGCAGGAGAGTGCTCTGCCGTGATCACCCCTTTAGATAACCTTAGTCTCCGTGGACTGAGGTCACTACAGTATTAATTACCTTCCAGAGATTTAATTCCTTTTATATTTCTGCTTTAGAAGGCATTGATAGACTTACCATGTAAAAGCATCTATTTCAATGGACATGTAGTAGCTGCCTCTGCAAGTGCCAGGGGTTTTAAAGGTAGCTTTGAAGTTGAAGAAGTGAGCTGGGAGTTTCTGCCTGACCTGTAGAGATATATCTTTCATGATGTGTAACTGAGAACAGGTAAATAATTACCTATGGTGCAGGTCCTTAGAGTACTTGGCACAAAATACTTTAATTATTTTAAGAGCTGTGTTTGAAAACAAAGCTGTCGTGCAGCACTTGACTGGAGAACTAGAAAAATGGCTTGCCTCCCTCCATTTTCTCTTTTTCCCTTCAGATAAGATTTTGATCAAGAGGTGGCTGGTAGCTGGGTTGTGGTGTGTGGTTTTTTTTGTTGTTTGTTTGTTTTTTTGTTGGCTTTTTTTTGGTTTTTTGGGGGTTTTTTGGTTTTTTGGTTTGTTTGGGTTTTTTTTTTTTTGTTGGGTGTTTTTGCTGTTTGTTTTTTTTGCTGAACTATTCTCTGTGGAGGACACATCCCTTTTACTGAGGAACATACTTGTTACTCCAAGGTTCCTTCTCAGATGAGAATGGTAAGACTCATCTGATATAGTTGAATTAACCTGAAGTGCAAAATTGTTTTATGCTGATTAAAAGCAAGGTAATAAGGATTGGAAAGATTCTTCAAATACTTTAAACTATGTATATGTTTTCCAATGCATTTCTTTCTGAGTGCACAAGTAAATTAATTTCCAAAAGAATGCTCAGCATTTGAAAGTGCAAGTAGGTTTATTTGAAAATATAACAAAATTTGCTTGTTTTTGCAGTCAGAGATTGGCACAGGTGCATGGGTTGGCCTCCTTCTACAAGTGGCATATTTTGAAATACACAAGATAACTGTTAGAAAGAACAGCCAACCCCTAAGGAAGAGGAAGAAATGTTCTTGTATTTAGTTTATTAGCAAGAGACAATCTCTCTTGCTCTCCATCTTTGGGTTCCCATCTTGTGTCGAGGTCTGTGTTGTTCATCTCTTTTGGAAGCAAAGGCTCATTGCTCTCCCCTCCAGGAAGTCATGATGTGAGAAATCTAATCTATTTTAAGATTGGAGCAAGAGATCAGCCTTTAAAATGTACTAGAATCTTCAGAATCTCTTAATTAGAAATAATGAAGGTTATATTAATATTTATTCCTGTGCGTTCAGGACCTAAGGTTTGAAGAAAACTGTCAATTACTGCAAGACGCTTAACAATTCACTACAGCTGTCCATTCTAAATGTTCTTATGGAGACCAAGATCTTTTGAGTAGATAGAAGTGCAAATGGACCAACAGAGCAGGGAAAAACATGCTGTAGCATCATATGTAATTTGGTCAACGATGGCTTTGATCCAGTATTTTTTTTTTTTTTCCATATCAGAAAAAATTCCTGGCCAGCCCAGCGGGCTTTGCATTGACCTCGGATGCACTGACAAAAATAAAATTCATAATTCCTGATATCGCGAGGGAGAACGAATATGCAGGCATGGACTGCAAGGCTGTGACAGAGCCCCAACAACACAACTACAGTCTCCACAGTGCAGACTCAGCACAATTTGGGATACATTAAGTGGCCTTGAATACTTGACAAAGTGGTGCTTTTACTCCTGTTGCTGCCATTGGCAAGAAATGTGTGGAGGCAAAGTGCAGCAGCAAAGTTGTCTTTTCCTCAAGCCTCTGAGCATTCAGGGCAGTATAAACACCATCTGCAGTCCCTACAGGTGGTTAATCCCACCTATGTACAGGGACTATGTCAAAGCCATTGGCTCCAGGTAATTCAATTTCTAGTAATTACCTTACTGGAGGCAATTTCCAAGAATGAAGTGTGTGTAAGGAAAAGGACAAAAAAGGGCACCACCATTACAAACAGAGGGAACTGAGGAGAAAACAACACTTGTAAAGTTCTGATTTACAGGATATCTGTTCTGTTTGAATAAGCAAGGATATATATTTGAATCAAAATTACTTAATCAATTTAATCAATAAATTGTGGGTTAAATAATTTCGTTCATACCTTAGAGTGGTGTATGTTTAACATTAATGTAACTGATGTGCTTGATAGGACAATTGCAATTTAGATTCAGTGGCTATAAATTTTAAGAGAAAAGTGTTAAGCATGCTTGCCTAGAAGCAGAAGAGAAGGAATTTTTCTCTAGGCCTTTTTCATGCAGTCAAGGTTCCAAGACCTGATTTCCCTGACAAAGGTACTACAAATGAGGAGTAGGCATACATGAAGGAGTAGAATAGCTTTCCGTATGCTGAGGTCTAATGAAAGCAAAATGAGACTGGTTAGAAGTTACTCAATTTTTTCATTGGGAGTGAAGTTTAAAAGCTTTTTATGCTTAGTAATGCTGTCTGTTCGGTTATGCAGCTGGAAATCTGTTTTTTTGCATAGGAATAAAAAAGTCATGCTTCAGGACAAAACATGAAAGCAAATTATTATTATTATTATGACTACTTAGAAAAGTTTCAGCACTTTACATAAAAACAAACAAGCTTCCCACACACACATACACTTTAAAGCTTTGTATGTGAACTGTAAATTGCTGCCAAGGAAAGTGCATGTTTTTATTTTAGTTGATATATTTTAATTGGATTTTAAGTGGCTCGTGAATAAACTGCCTTACATTAATATATTGTCTCTCAGTTGGAATGTGTACAAACATCTGAACTGTGTAGTGATGAGATTGATGGGCATTATTCAAAAGCTGAAATACAGCCTCTCTTCTGCAGTACTCTCCAGTTCCTTTTTTCTGTGTGTCAGTGGGATTTGGTTTCTGATTTGAGAGTCATTCCTCAACATTTTATGGTACCTTTTGATAAAATTGTTTACTTGTTTACACTGTTTGAAAACTTCACTGTTTTCTACTGTTTTTCCCGAGATACTCTGGTTTTTTTCAAGCAGCAGCCTGGGTGTAATTGCTGCTTTATCTGCTTGTGTGGGGTCTTGGGGAGAGGGGAAGAAAGAAGGGCTTCCATCCTGCCCTCATTCTCTGCTGCGTATGCCAAGCATCCTGGTACAAAACCAACTCTCCTCTCTTCTCCTGAACAGAAGCAGTAATTCAGTAGTAGTAGAAGGCACCTTCCAGCCCTAAGGAGGGCCTGAGAAACATGGCAGACAAACATACAAAATAGCATTATGGGGTGCAGCTCTTTGCTAGCAGTTGTTCAGGTCTAAGTTATTTAATAATGTGAAGGGTGGTTCCACAGCTTAATGGGCTGTTAGCTAAATAACTACAGGTAGCCCTGTGAATATGCACAGCCGCTCCTCTTCTCCTTTAATTATCCAGTTTTATCATGTTTTCCCATCTCCGCCTCTACTCTGCTTTTGAAGCTGGTTTTCTTACCCAGATGCCTGCGTCTCATCCTTCACTCTGCTGCTCCTGCATGAAATGCAGATGCGTGAGTGGTACAGATGAGAGCTGCCCAATGAGCTGTCGGCTTCTTGTGAAGCAGAGAGCTTTAGAAAACAGCTGTTGCTGACAGGCTGCCTAGTGGTTTTGCTAAATGTTGCAGAGATTTACATTTCATGTACAAAAAAATGGGAAAAATATAAATGGTAGGTTTTCTCTCTTGCCCATGAATAATCCCATTGATGTTCCACTGAATAGTCAAAGAATGAGAGCTAGCAAATTCAGATTACTGCATATTTATATTATTAATTCCTCCATTATTCTGCTAAGAAACAACAGAGCACAGTTTCTCTGAAACTGAGAGAGAATGCAGAATTGGTTTTCACTTAATTGGCTCTTTTGAAACGAGTCTCTTTGAGAAGCAGGATGTTGTTAGTCCACTGTGTAAAGACAGTGTAACAATACACCTAACACATAATCCAGAAACAGCTGTGTGCAAGGGGCTGTATTTGAGGGGTAAAAATACCGTAGTAGCTTTCAAGTAGAAATGAGAATTTATACAAATGCAACTTTGTCAAGAAGTCTGCACTAGCACATAAAATTAGTCAGTCATTGAAAACTTAATATCAAAATGTCCAGTGGAAATAATAATTGTCTCGAAAAAACATAGGTTGACTTTCATTTAAAGCCTGTTTTGATAGTCAAGGTCTTCATTCTTAGAAAGCTAATAAAGAGTGAGAATAGGGTTCACTGAGTATGAAAAATACAGAATTTGGCTTAAAAATGGAGATGTAGTCAGTAACGTATACGAGTTTGCTTTCCTTTTCCTAACACCAGTATAAGTTTTAAGTGCTTTCAAAAGTGTTTGTAATTATGTTAAATATTTGTAGGACTCGTTTACCTAAAGATGGTATCATATAAATGTGACAGATTACAAATTGTCTTCACCTTTAATTGTCTGTTGTTGGATAAGGTTCAAGTTTATAAGTGAGACAGTTCAGTGAGGTGTTAGTCTTGCAGTTGCTGTCAGTTGAAATTTTATCAAGATTCTCATCACTGCTTAAATTCAGTCTAATAGCATGGAAAAGTAGTTAAGACTCCTCAAATAGTTGCGTAGTGTTAAGATTGTAAGAAAGAAAATGAGTCACGGTGCTCGGCACCTCAGTGCAATTGGTACCTGAAGGAAAGTGTTGGGACAGATATCCTGTTCAGGAGAAAATAGTGGAAGGGAGTCCTTAACTGTGCACCAGTTTCATCCTCAACATTGTTGAATCTGTGTGTTTTGCTTTGTGTTTCTAAAACAGCAACAGCATACAAAACCTCACAACAGCATTTCCCAGCACAGTCTACCCACATGACAAGCGTCTTTCAACTTTACTTCCATGCTGACTTAAGTTTTGACACAGGAGGGCATTTGTAAACATTTGTTAGTCCATTCCTGTTTTGCATTTCAGCATATATGTAAATAATTTGCTCAAGGCCTTTAATCTTTTGATTTTGCAAAGCAGAGGGTAGTTGTGATGGCGACAGCAATTATCTGATACAGACAAGTGGACATTTCTTTAAGGATCAAGATCCTGTGCAAAGCACTGTTTTGAATCCTTGCATCATCTAATTCCCATTTGCAGTTTTGGCTTTAATTTCAGCAGCTACCTTGTTGTCTCCTTTTCACAGAACTGAAAGAGAGAACCAACCTAGGCCTTTATTTCATCAGATTATATCTGTTATTGCTAAATGCAATAGCTTTGCTGCTGCATTTGCAGTTTCATACTAGAAAGGAAAATCAGTAAAGAAAGACTGTGTTTTTTAAGTCATTTTATGGGGAGGATCACTTAGAACATTAAATTTGGAAATTGTGAAAGTAGAGAACTGTGTAGTGCTTCTCTTGTCCACCGCAAAGCGATGATCAAAACAACAAATACTAGCACACGGGAAGGCCTTACCAGAGTGCTGGAGAACACTTAAATACCAAGGTAGATGTGCTTGGTACTAGCAATTTGTTTCAATTTCCACAAAACCTATCTTTTCCTTGAGGCATGCAAAATCAACTAGGAGCTCACACGTCAAGCAATTGGACATTCCGTGGCACTTTCAAAAGATCATTTAAAATATCAATTAAAAAGTTACCAAACTTTTGCAGGTGAAGAGTAACTTTCTGTGAATACTTTCTGTATTTTCTGTTAATTTATTTTGTGGATTAATAGCTAACTCTACTCCCATCCCTTTTGTCTTATTGCAGCCTTACCTTGGTAGTATTCCCCTAGAATCCTTTATCAGAGAGATCGTCTAGTCCTTGGCCCACTGCAGTTACAAGTAGCAGAGCAAGGGGCAAATTTCTGCCTGGAATGTTTGAGAGAGCAGCTCTGAAGTGCTGAGAAGGAGGTGAACTGGCTCCAGGTGTTGTGAAAGCCACCTCAAAGCTTGTGCTGTGCCTAAGTTGTGGGTGCTATGCACAGGGGTGGTCCTAGCAGGCAGAAACATCTTACAAACTCATGACAAAACACTTATTCCTGTGAACAGCCCATCCTTCAACGTTATTCGGGATAACAAAGCAAAGCAAAATGCTTGGTAGAGTTTTACAAATATGCAGGTACTGTCTTGGTAAGATTCCTCTGGTAAGGTATATGGCTCCTTGAAGTTCATATCCATATGAAAAAAGATATATATGAACAAAAAAGCCTAATCATAAACTCTACTTTATCTTCATGGAGATAAAATCTTTCAGAAAATAGCTTTGACTTGAAAAGGCGTCTCAAGCTGAGTTTTATTTTGTGAACCTGTTGCAGTACCATACTGCAAAGGATGAGGCAAATGCCTAGTACACTTGCATGTTCAGTGATCTGTTGGTTAAAGTAATTTCTTCTTGTTGCTTAAGAAAAAGTACATCTTTTAAGTCTCTGTTAATACTCCAAGGCTTTCAAAACACTTAACAAGCCTGGCATTTGCAGGCTGGTAATATGTTTTGCATAATGTCAATGGCCTGTCTTTGTGGCCCATGGGAAAAAGAAATCCTTTTCTTCTTTGTGGTGCATTCATACAGGCCCTCTGCCCAAGATGATTACAAGTGGAAACACTTTTTGTCTTCTAAAATCTTAATTCGAGCAGCCCAGGTGTTTTTGGTGAAGCTTCCAGTATACATCTAGCCAAAAAGCTTTTGCAAAACTTACCTGCATTTTAGTGGGCGAGTCAGTTGTATTTTTTTGTAACTTTATGGAGGCCTTGTTGGAATATATTCAAACAAATGCAAGAAATGCTGTTTGATCTCTTCAGATGGTTAAATTGTGATTCCTGTTAGCACTGCTTTGGCTTGGTGCACCCTGTTTCCTAGTCAACTGAGGATGAAGTTGGAAGAGCTGGCAAGGCTGTGATATTTACATAATGCCTTTTTTTCCTGTGAACCCTGAATGTGGATGGAAACAGCCTCTAATCTTCTTAGTGATCTAAGCAAAGATTGAATGCTTTGGGTCAAGCTGGGGTTTTGGATAGGCTCAGTTAGAAAAAAAAATTAAAAATCCCAGCTCTTCACAATGATTGCAAATGGAAATATTTACAGACTGAGCGAGTTAATGTTTCAGTAGTTGATAATATTTTTATTATTTCATCAGTTTGCAAAGACCACATAAGCTGTTTTGAGCCATACTTTTTGAGACTTCTTGGAAGCAGAACAAACAGTCCTTGTATAAAGCTCTGGGCACTGTTCGAGTTCATTCCCCTGAGGGTAGTTTTAAGTTGTATCATGAGGGATGAAAAGGTACGTGTCAGAATAAGCATACAACCTCAAAATGACTAGAAAAGACTGCATATGTGATCTTAATCCTTCTTGCACCACTACCATTATGACATGGTAAGAGGAGGAGTTTATTAGGTGGCTGTCCTTTCATATCTCAGTTATTAAAGCATTCTGGCTGGGATTTTTGTTGTGTGTTACAGTAACATAGCTTTTCAAACAGTACTACTATAAACTTAAAGATTTTAAATTTTTTTAAGTGGATAAATATCCTGAACTCAGTCTAGAAGTGAGATTTCATACTTGATTTGCCTTGCCTACCTAGATTTTGTGGTATTTTTTAATGCAGAAGTTACAGCTTGTCAGGCGTTCTGAACCAATGTGCAAGTACAATATATTATAATGAAGGGGGAAAAAAATCAGTCTGTCCTATTTACATTTTCATTTTTCTTCAGGCTTACCTTCCCTAATTCAAAAAATTCATATAAAGTCTTTTGACTTAATATTACCACAAGAAGTTTTATTATGTAACGCATCTTCACATAATATGAGATCACTCAGAGGCTGATTTCTCAGAACATGAAAGTTAGTAGGAGCTGCTGCTGGCCCTCTTTTAATACCTGCAGCCTAACTTTTGCAAGGCAAATGGTCAGGTTTTATTTGATTGCTTTTGTAACTTAAGTTCAGCAGCAGGCTTTTTTTTTTTTTTTTTTGTTGGCTTTACTTTCTGTTCAGTAGTAGAATCGATTTTACAACCATTCCGTGCTTGAACTTGTCACCGTTTCATTTCATTAACTTTCTCAATATTTGATGCAAATTGTTTCTAATTAACATGCCTCTGAATAAAGAAAAAAAGGATTCTTAAAAACCTGTGTGCAGTCTGTATAATAATAAAATTTTATTCTCAGCTATGAAGACTTATGCCATTTTATGAACTTTTTTGAAATTGCTGTTGCTGTTATTTTTATTCTTGTAAGTGGTGTATTTTAGAATGAGACCCTTTTATCTGTACTATAATTAATAACCAGAAAATGAAAACATGGTGAGGCAAGTAAGGACATGATTCATTATTGAGAAAAAAAGAACACAACTTAACCGTACTCAGAATTTGGTCTAATGTTCTAGTATTTTCATTAAGTTACGGGAAATGTTTAGTAGATTCTATCTTTTTGGTATGTGTTATCACTACTGCACACATTAGGCGTGCATCTGTTTTGGTTTTTCTGCCTTTATCTGCAAAGGAGATGATCTGGTTTGTTAAAAAGGAAAAAAAAAAGAAAAGGAGGAAAAAAGGGGGGAAAAAAAGAAAGCAGAAAAAAGCAAAAAAAGTGGAGGGATGGGGAGAAAAAGGGAGACAAATGTCAGCTATGTCCTTGTGATTATCCAGAAATAAATTTGAAGACTGTAAGAAAATTTTGTCCATCCACTGTAAAACAGCATAAAATTTGAAGTGTAGGGATCAAGGGCAATTTCATGAACATGGCTGCTTTGCATTTCCTACATGAAAGGAAAATATATAGGAAGGAATAAAAACATGCACACACATATATGTAAACTTTCTGTATGTGTATTCTTTTTTACAACTAAAAGGAGATAAATACATAGGGATACACAATCAGAACAGGATATTGCAGGAGTCCAAATTGTGCTTGTAAAAGTTTATCAAAGGAATCAACCAAATCTGGCCACTGAGCTCTGTATTGTTATTCTAATGGGAAGAAATAAAAGATAGCAAGGGGCCTATGGCCTCAGAGACCAACTCGTCAATGAGATTGAGCCAGTCTAAATCTGACTGTACCCAAACACAATTGTTCAGCCCTTCCTCCCTTTTCCCACCCTGGCAGCACGTTCTCCTTGCTCCTTTTTGGCTTCACTTCTGTGTGTGTCCGTGCCACAAAGAGTAATTGTCTCCTGCTCTGCTCCCTTCGCATTGTTAATTTTTGTCTGGATGAGTAATCCTCCCTGAGTTAGGGCACGAACTCCCGTGCCAGCATAAGGGCATCCATGGGTTCGTACAGCTGGAGGCCACAGGACCACACCTTTTAGTGGCAGTATGGATTTAAATCAAATGGAAAGCAATATGGAAAAGCAGCCTGAGCTTTACGTGTATCGTGCCCCTTGTAACCACAGCGTTCACTGTAATAACAGGAGAGATTTAGACAAGTATGCCACTAGGCTAATTAAGGGCTCTTCTGCTAAAGAGGCTTTTGTCTCAAGCTTTAGTTCTGGAGATCTGAATGTAGCTGTATATATAGGAAATAGTTACTATACAACCACAGAAACAAGACAAATTTTAAGGCCTTTAAGACTTTATTTTTATATATACACAAGTATAATACATGATATGGATACTCAAGTTTCAGCTTTGGGATTTTTTTGATTTAAAAGTGTTTAGGAAACAAATTACAGGTGTTATTTTATTCTGTCTGTTTTCAGCTGATATTTTCATGAACATATGTTCATGAAACTGGATGTCGCTCATACCACTCAGGTTCTCAGTTTGAGACGTAAAGGCCGGTTTCAGTGAAGCTTCTCTTGCTGGAAATGGGAGCTGCATGTTTTACTCTAAAAACAATGCTGGACTGACTGTTCATCAGTAATTGGTAATGATTATTAGTGATTTGAGTAGGCTTTCAGAGTTTTGCAGGTTTAGTTTATATGGAAACACCTGTCAGTGTTCCTTTGCAGTAGATATGCCTGTGTTTGGAAATGTTCATGAGTGTCTCAGGTAAACCAATAAGCCTGTGCTTCCATAGCTCTTGCTGATTTTTAAAATATTTGTACTGCTCAAAATAAATCTGACCAGAGTTTCAGCTTGAGGATTTCACTGTACTTTTTTCCTTGCTTCGCCTTCCATCGTTTCATAAACTGGTATGGATCCAGTTCT
Organism: Cnemophilus loriae; assembly: GCA_013397755.1. Taxonomy (NCBI): domain Eukaryota; kingdom Metazoa; phylum Chordata; class Aves; order Passeriformes; family Corvidae; genus Cnemophilus; species Cnemophilus loriae. Next base: position 186,144 of record VZTF01000896.1, on the reverse strand, counting down.
CTTCCACATTCATAGGAATACTTAAACAACACTGATTGTTAAAGCTGGTTTGAATTAAATATGTTTCCCCAAAATTTGCTTCTGCAAGATTGCTTGTTTTCACAATTATGTTGTCCTTCTTTTTTTTTGGTTATGAAAATGCAATGTCTTGATTTGCCAGAATATGGGCAACCAGTCCCCTTACCATTCCTATAGTACTCTTCTCATAAAATAAATAGGAACAGAAGATTTAGAAAATACACCCTGATTTCTGACTAAACTGAAATGTCTCGTGGATGCTTGTGCCCTTGATATTTGGTTGCATTCACTTTCATGTGATATCATGCTCTGCAGCATTAATGAAAGCTGTGGGGCATTATTTTGATCCTGTTATTTATTTTTCTCCCTAGCTGTGTGCTGCCCACCTGCCAACCCGATCAGAGGCGCCGAACCACTATCAAGCAGTGTGTCGGGCTCTGTTTGCCGAAACCATGGAGCTCTACACTTTCCTGGCCAAAATTAAAAGTGCGAAAGAGGTAAGCAGTATGAGAAGGTTTTCTGCTTTTGAGCTCGTCACCATGTGAATTTGGCTTACAAAATCACTTCTGTACCCAGCTAGCAGGGAATGTCAGATGCTTGAGGAAATGATCTGTAGTTTTCAGGGAGGACACTTCTTCAGCTGAGGGGTTTTTTTTATTTTGGCCTGTAACCATTTACATCCCTCAGAATTTGTTATTAATTGTGACTATTTGGGAGTCTATTTGGGAGTAAAACGGATTATTTTCTTGGAGGGTAACATAGTGCAAACATGTACCCATTCCTGCAGGCATATGTGCAATATATTTGAGACTAAAAGCCTCTCTGGTGTTTTGGGGATGTTATGAAGTGTCAAGGCTTTGTCTGTTCTTCCTCAGCTCCTTCCCACGAGGAAATTCTCTTTGCTGAGAATTATCTGAGACTCTTCTTGCTCATATATTGTCCCCAGTCAGCAGCTTCTCTTACCTTTTGCTGTGTGATTGGTTTGTTGTTTTCACAGTGGTTTCACGGCAGAGCCAACTTTAAAAATAGAAAAATTTTCCTCTTCAGGTCACAATGCTTATGTTCACTGCCTGTTTGGCTGTTACTGTTGGCTGAAAGGCCATCCTGTGAACCACTGCAATTAGGGGGTCTGGCTGAAGGGTGACTTTAAGGATGATATTTACTGCAGATAGTTTCAGTGATCTGGCCTGCAGAGTGGCCCTGTGAACAATTGTATTAAAACAGTCTGAGTGCTGGTAACATTGGAAGACTGGTGGGTGAGGGGAAGGGCAGGAAGGGAAACTCATTTCTCAAAGCTGGTTTCTTCACCAAAGCCAACTTGTCAAGTAGCAATGCTTTCATAATTTTTTTTCCTAATAAATCCCTGAAGGATTTTCTTTTCTTTTGTAAGTCAAGATCTACAGTACCTTTGAAAAGCAGGATAAGATTTTAGAGGCTGACCTAAAAATGTTGCTGCTGAAAGAGGCAGAGCTGTTCCACCCACGCACACATACTCCCACTGTTTTCCTTCTTCTGGTTCTAGGGAACAAATGCAATAAATATCAAACAAAACAAAAAATAAAGGAGTTACTCCTTGTCAGGTTGATGAGCTGAATCAGCTCATTAAAGGGTCAGATGAGCCTCAGAGCAGCACAAGAGAGCTTTTATCACGCTGATGGTGGAAGATGCAAACCAGTCAGAGACATAAGGGGCTGCTACTCTTTTCTTCCTGGATGAGATGCATCATCCAAGAGGGAGAATCCTTCTGAGATGTTTTTCTGCTTCACAGGGTCACATTTCGTCTCCACTTCTTCTCCAGTCCTATTCAAACTGAAAGTAGTTTTTAAACTGAAGCAGTGTCATACAAGGATAATTTTGACAGTGTCAGCACGGCTAAAGAGCCACTTTTTTTCTGAAGTGCCTGTGTTATGAGACATCTGTATCCAATCCCTCTGATACAGGGAGCAGGCAGGATACAAGATCTCAGTGCTAAATCTGTCTCCCAAACCTTGACATCATTAATTTCACATCTTGGCTTTTAACTACTGGATGTATTAATTGAGGGACCTGTGCTGGAAACACCTCACTCAACAGCTGTTGCAAAGTTTGTGTTGAGGCTCGAAGATAAGACCCTTCAGAGTTCTTCTTTCTGCTCAGAGAGGAATTATGTTTCCAATAGTTCCCAAACACCTTGGCCACAGTGAACAGTAGCGGAGTATCAATAGAGTATCTCTGTTGTCAATGTCAAAATAAAATATTGTGGGCTATAACCATTTAAAATCATGTCTTAACAGTAATCTTCTAAAAATTATTTTTAAAAGTGGAAAGGCATTTTGAATTTGCAAATTATTTAATCACCTTATTGTTGGATGTAAAAATGCAACAACATCTGATCACACCATAGAGCAAACTATGAGTTAATCCCAAATGAAAGAAACCATTTGCCTTTCACAGGCTATTAGGCATTGAGTCAAAGCACATTTAGGTCAAAGGAAGTAATCCTGGTAGATGGAATTTTGGCCCTACTGAATCAGTAAGACTTTTATTGCTTCACCTAACCAGGGCCAGAATTTTGACCTTTTGATTTCATTTTACTCTGGAGCAGTCCCTCAGTAGGCATGTAAGAAATTACCAAGAAAATTATCTTGGAAGCAGCTTTTGGAATCGGAATGCTTTGGCTTTATGATGTGCATGGTCCTTGGTCATAGCTTTTGTCTAGCTATAGATTTGAAAGGTATTTAATTTTGAAAATAGTATAGTGTACAAAATAAAAAATAGGTATGAAGAAAATATGAGGTGGAATGCTGTAAATCTCGTTGCACCATTTAAAAATGACCTTTATAGTTTATACTTGAGGCAAGCAGGGATCATATGATCACGTTAGGTTTGTGCCAGTAAAAGCTGTGCTATTGTTTACATGCCCTTCTGTCTTGTAAATACGTGGCAGAATCTTAAGTCATGAAGAGTACAGTTAAATACTCTTCTAGTAAATTCCTTTTTTCTTTTCCTTTTGTTATTGTCATATAAGTAATGGGTGTAAAGGAGATAAACACTGAATACTTCGGTAAGGAAATTTTGTTGTTGTGGATCTGTGGTGATCGCATTGGCAGAGAAGCGGGTGAAAAAAACTGAGTTACATACATCAGTGCCAATTTAAAAAAACTATACTGTGTAATATTGTGGGTTTGACACTAAAGATGCCAGTGAATTTGAAATTGTTAGTTTGTTTCAAAAAATAACAGCTTTATTTGGAGGTCTTCCTTTAGATTCCCTCAGACCTAGACACTGTTGTGAATGTGAGATCAAAATGAAATTAAAAACACCAAAAAGGGGAAAGAATCCTCCGAAATTATTTAAAATAACTTTCCTGTGGATAAAAATTACTTTGAAATTACTTGGATTCCTTCTAGGGCCACTGAGTGGCATCTGGGCATCTGTTTCCCAGGTATATGAGGTTCATATTTTTTGGTCAATAAATGCTTAAATAGGCAGCTTCACTGTAGTGGAGGAGGGAGAATTTTCATCTGCAGAAATTCACTTCCTTGGAGTGAGCTAAATCTGACCTACCTTATGCTGCAGCCTAGAACAGGTTTAGATGGGAAATAAACTGTGAAAGAGGCAGGGAAAAAATGTTGCTGTGATGCTGTTTTCAATCTGGCCCTATAAAAATTTACCAGGAAAGTCCAGGATTTCAAGAGGGATAGCTTGGTAGGTAGGAGGGATAGGTTTATAGGCTGTAAAATGTTTTAATTCGAGTATATATACTGAGGAGTAACGTGTCTCCAGTCATCATCTGTCATATAACAAATAGAGCGTAGATTCACAAAGGGTTGTACTGGCATGAATTTGGGTAAGTGTATTAATCAGAAATGATGAAGCGATGAGTGAGCTGTTCAGATCAGCTCAGTGGATGTCAAATAGAATGTTTAAGGCACTTTGTCACATAATTGATGCCATATGGTTATTTCCAGTCTGATTCCCTGTGTATGAAAGGTCAGCAGTAAAGCCGACTTGCAGACAGAGAGATGGTACTTCCATTCTTAAAGAGTGTGAAGTGTTTCATGTAGTGAATGCACAGGATGTACAGAGTTGAGAAAGATGTGATACTGCAATAGTTTAAAAAAGTAAACAACTAAAAATATTCTTTTTGCAAGGTGAAGTTTTTTTAGCAAGTTTGCTGGGGTGTTTTTTCAGCTTGCTGGCAGCATCTGCATGCTGCTTAGGCTCTGTGAAAGGTGCCCTTGCTGCAGACCCACCCTGGGTACCATCTGCTGCTATTCAGGAGTGGTGTTCTGATGGGCCAAGACCTCCTAACTCTTGTGTCCTGTTGTTTAAACTTTTACAGCTGACAATAAAGATGGAGTACAGCTAGTTTTTCATGTCAAGAAGTGAGCTTTCAAAATTGCAGTAAGAAGATCCCACAGAAAGGGATTCTCTCCCTTTTTTAAATTGTGCTGGGGGGAAAATGGTCCACAAGGTGAGGGAAATGCACAGACGTATGGCAGGGGGCAAGGTAGTTGGAGTATCTGTTAAAAATGGACCCATGTAAAAGAAAAGGTTCATCTTTTTCAGGATCGTTCAGAAGTCATTGACATAACCTTTGCTGGCACCTGGCCATAGACAGAACTGTAGGCACGAATAAGTGATGTCCATGAGATAAAGCAAATGTTCCTGCTGTGAAGTATCTGAAAAGGTCACACACGTTGCTCAGAAATGGCATCAAGTGTGACTTAAGAGAGACAGGGAGAGACTATGCAAGCAAAAGAATGCAAAATTGCTGCTCTAGATCAGACAGGGGATTCACCAGGGCTATGGATGCACATTGTGAACCTGCTTTTTTGAAGGGATATCTGACCTAGTCCTCCTTTGGCTCCCTGTTACTGCCCAGTCTTGCCTGCTCCTGGAGTTAATGTTCCATGTGCACTTCATGGCTGAGCAAGCCAGCAATGTGCCCTTGCTGCAAAGAAGGCCAGTGGCTGCATTAGGAGGAATGTTGCCAGCAGATAGAGGGAGGTAATCCTTTCCCTCTGCTCAGCACTGGTGAGGCCACAGCTAGAGTGCTGGGTGCAGTTCTGGGCTCCCCAGTACAGGAGAGACATTGGCATAATGGAGAGAGTCCAGGGAAGGGCCAGGAAGGTGACGAAGAACTGAAACAGCTCTGCTGTGAGGAAACGCAGAGAGACCCAGGACTGTTCAGGCTGGGAATGAGAAGGCTCAGGGGGATCTCATCAATGTCTCTAAATACCTGAGGGGAGGGTGCAAAGAGGACAGCACCAGGCTCTTTTCAGTGGTGCCCAGTGACAGGACCAGAGGCAGTGGACACAAACTGAAACACAGGAGGTTCCCTCTGAACAGCCAGAAGTACTGTTTTTACTGTGAGGGTGACTGAGCACTGACAAGGTTTTTCTGGGGAGGCTGTGGATTCTCTGTCCTTGGAGGTATTCAAAAGCTGCCTTGACATGATGCTGGACAACTGGCTCTGGGTGGCCCTGCTTTAGCAGGGGGGTTGGACCAGCTGACTTCCAGAGATCTCTTCCAACCTCAAACACTTTGTGACTCGGTGACTGGTACCAGTAAAGGTGATGCCCGCCTGTAGGACATAGACCTGTGAATGATAAACTCCTCAGCTGGCACAGGTGGTGCTAAAAAACACCGTGTGATGCTGGCCACCATAGAATATGAGATACGTGTCCAGTAGGCAGATCTGTTGCAGAAGGTTTGACTTATATCTCCGAAAGTTTTAGAGATTGATGTATACCCTACAGCATCAAAATTAATATTCCTTCCAAAACTAATTAAGACTTTGTATATTTTTATAATTGCCTACCTCTCTAATTGCAGTGAAAATCCATGCTCATCAAAAACTCATCCATAATTTCATTATCCACAGTGTGCATTGTAATTAGGCTTTTAGTAGAACACAAAGAAAGCTCTCAATCTGTCATCTTTTTACTGTTCTTTTAAAATGTGTTGCCTTTCATTTCTGTCCTTTCTGATGTAAAAACATAATTCTTTCAGTTTTCCTGGACATATTTTAATCCAATCTGTATGAAATGTAAACATACAAATTCTAATTAAGTACATGCATAGAAATGAAATAGTTCCTTTCTTTTTTCCTAGTTTCATGCCATACAAAGATTCAGTTGGAAAACAGCTAATGAAAAGTCAGGTGGCTATACTGCTGTATCATTTGTACAAAACATGATAATGGAGGTAGTTAATAGGTACCTAAACAATGTTAATGGCTAACTTATTTTGGAAATAGAGTCATTAGCCAAGTTACTCTCAAAAGTCTTGTGACTGTAAAAGCTGTCAAATACTCTGTTGCTTGGATTTTCAGAGAGCACAGCTGGAGGAATAAATTAATTCACAAACTTTTCAGGTCATAACTTTGCTTTTGCCTACACTTCCAAGTTTTCAGTGACTCCACTTTCATAGCTGTTGTCGTCACGCTTGCGGCTCCATCGTGATCATTTTGATCCCTCAGTTTAGGACTTTTAATAAGGGAAAATGGAATGGAATGGAAAATGTAAATGCTGGTTTGTGTTGGGCAGGGGAGGGTTTGGTTTTATTTTCTTAAGTGGTGCAGACACTGTCACTTAGTCAGTGTTACATGCCCTTGGTTTAGGTTTTTTTGCCTCTTCTTACACAGTTATATTGAGCAGCATGGTGACTATTGCCCTCTCCAGAGCTGATCAAAGTGCTCTATACATGAAGGACTTAGTCTGCTATCAGCTTGAGGTTTTCAGGAACTGATTTAACTGATCCTATTCCCAGTTTAAATTAAATGGGTTTTGGGTCTTTTCAAAGACCTAGAGTAATGCTGCTGCCTAAGCCCTTGAAATTTAAACCCATGTTGAATAGCTGAAGGTATATAAAAGCAGTTTTTCCCATATGGGCATGTTATGTATTTTTAAATTGAGCCTAGATGTGCAAGAATGTTTTACTAGTTTCACAGATAGCAGTGTAAGAATCAATTTAATCAGTGAACAAGTGACTCCTAATTTAGAGTATAAACTGGGAACTGCAGTAGACTGTGTTCTGCAGTTGGTGAAAGGCGAAGTCCAAGTCTGGATTCCCTAGAAATACCACATTCATTAAAGCATTGTGTTTTAGAAAGCATTTTATGGAAGGGAGTCTTTGACACTGTGCTGACACGAGTCTTATATAAATTCCCATCTGTCACTGAGCACAGAAGAGCACATCTCAAATGTGGGCCATGCAGCAGCAGCAAATCAAGGGCCTGCTTTTAATAGTGCGGCAAGAGATTTGAAGACATTTGATATTTTTATTACTAGCTTTTGTCACAAAATGCAGTCTTTTGAAAAAATGGCCAAATGCTGTGAAGGTTTTAAAGAAAAGCAAAAGCTCTTGAAACAGTCGTTTCCTACACATCCAACCATTATTTCCTGAATGAATGCCCAGGCTATAATAGGTGAATTGGGTCTGTGGTATGGGTCTGAGGTTCTGGGATCATTTAGAAAAGCCCTTTTAAGATGTTTCTGCTTTCTGACATGGAAATCCATTTAGGCCATGTATTTATTATACTGTAATAGCTTTTCTTAAGCCATTGTCCCAAGGGTAAGTGCAAGTGGCTACAGCAGCAGCAGCTGAGGTTACTTGCAGGTTTTGGAATACAGCTGAATTCTGACAAAGGGTCTATTGTATTTTAAATGTGTTGGTTTCTATAATTTACAGTTGAAACAGAAGCAGAAACCCACTGATGCTGGCTGGGGATGCTGGAGGGAAACCCTAATGTTCCATTTAGTCTACAGGTTCAAACATAATCGTTTCTCACAGTGAATTTATTCCTTCCCCAGCAACACCTGACAGGTGTAGAAGAGTTAAAGAAGCCTTCCTAAACACTTCCTGCAAGCATAGAGCACTTGCTCTTGGTTTCTTCCAGAGCTTTGTTAGCTCCATAATGATGGAAATTCCTTTATTTTCTACTCTTCTCCACTAATTGCATGGTGAGCTGCATTTAGGTGCCAGAGCCAGGTGCCAGGGAAGGGAATGAACTATCCCTGCAAAGAGGGTGTCTGTGGTAGCAGGGCTGCAGCCAAGCACTCGGCACAGGGATGGGGAGTAAAAGAAGCCCAGCTTTGGCAGTAGCCTGTGCTTGTACCAGCTCATTTGGATCATAAAACTGCACTTGGAGAGACTTAATCTCTTGGCTGGCAGGTTTTGCTCCTGCAGCTCTCCGGTGCATGGTAGCCAGCATCACTTACACCTGTGCTTTCTTGGGTAGGAACTGCCCCTCCAGCTATGTTCCAGAGAAACTAATTAGATGGTTGCCTTATTTGGAAGATCTTTCAGCTGCTCAGGGTGGTTTTTTTCCCCCTTCTTATTTTCTGCTGTTAAGAAAAACAGGTTGTAATCTCTTCTAGCTTCATGAAATATTTATGACAGTCAAAAGCATCAGCCTTTGGGCATAAACCAGCCCCATAAACTGTATGGTAGGGAACATGGGTGCTGAGATGAGTGATTGTCACCAGTCTTATTGAATAGCTGGAGTGTAGGTTAAGCAGCTGGAACACGTTAATTTTTAAAAGAAATTAAAGTGTACCTTCCAGTATGGGAAGGAGGAGCAGATCTGGCAGTTGTGAGCCTATTTACTGAAGTTATCTTTTTGATTACAAAGAGACAAAGGAAAAAGTATCAGATGTTATATTTTGCAGTTTACCAGTAGATGTTAGTAGTTTGCAAGAAAGAAAGTAATTTATAGTTTACAGGTACTGTATTTGAGATGATTACTCCAACTGTATGATACAGCCCTGGATAGCAGAAATACACATAAGCAAGGCCCTTATGTTACCCGTTCTTTCCATTTTTCCATTTTTCCCTTGGAAAGGGCAATTGCCCGGAAGTGTCAGACTGACCGCAGTGCCAGGACCAACAGAAGTTTTCCATAAAGACATTCTTTCCCAGTTGGGTATCCTGTTATGATGCTGCAAGTCATGCCAAAATGTTCCCACATTGTCCCATGATGTATCTGCTTTTGTTAATGTGGGTGATTTATGGTTTTTTAGAGTCTTCTTGTAAATTATGTATTTTATTTTGATAGGGCAATGGTAGTATTTCTTCTTTGATACTAAAGCAATTGTGTTACTTACATAAATAAGACAATGAAGAACCCGTCTGGTCTCTTTCCAAAACCTCTGTGGTAGCTGACTCACATATCCTATCTCTGCAGCCAGATTTGGTAGATGCTTGCACTGCTGAATGTGCAAGTTAAGCACTCTTCCAGTGCTTCCATTTCTTGCACTGAAATGCTGGCAGTTCAGGAACTACTTCCAGGGGAAAAAAAGTTTTGAAAAGTATGCTTATTTTTATTTTTTCTGGAAACCTCAGAAGCTGAATTGACACTGATGTTTCAGTTCCATTAAAGGAAGAGCTTAAGTGCTTGAAAGATAGAAATACTTTTGGTAGATATGTCTGTCAGATCTCTGACCTGTTGCTTTAGTCTCATAAAATAAAAAAAGTAGTTAGCAGAGGACTTATATATCCATTTCAGATATATTAGTGAGTACTTAAAAAACAGATCAAATTAAACATTGTTAAAGATTTCCTGGAAAACTCACTCTAAAAGTGAAGTGGATTACTGAGAAATTGCTTGTACTGCTGATTCCAAAAAATTGCAATACGGAAGTAAACAAAAAAAGCCTTTTGAATATACAGGTGTTGATGTGTATAAGAAAATTTATGTAAAGCCACAGCCTTCTGTGTTCAAACTTGCCTGTTCTTTGGTCTGCTGTAACTTTTAATTGATTTTTGTATTCATGTTGGTATGAAAGCTTTTTTTTTCCCTTTTGCCCATCATGTTTTCCATATTTGCATGATCTGATCTTGTTCACAAGCAGCAGTTTTCATCTTTGAAAGATCTGTTTCTCTTCCTCACATGATTTTATTATTGATATTTCAGGATCTATACTCATGTTATCCAGGCTAATTAATTGCAATATATATATATGCAGTTCTGTCACTATTCAGTGTAAAGGATTTCTCATAGTTTATTTCTCCTTCTACAAAAATGAGCTGCCTTGAATTCAACAAGCATTAATTCTGGTGAATGTATCCTTACCAAGCTGGTAGTATTTTCTGTGTTGTAGCTTAACAGACCTGATAGGTGGTTAAGGATTTTTTCTGTGCATATAAAAATTTAGGGATATAAACATTTTAATGTTTTTCCTCCAGCATGTTATTATCTGAAGTACTTTCATACTCAAAACTTAACATTTGTTCCCAGCATTTAAGGTTAACTTTCCAAGGAAGAGAAATATATTCAAATAGTGTTCCAAGTTACTTGTACAGTATTGCTATTCAAGTCATGAAACATTCAGTAGAATACCCAAACAACGTGATACAAGAGATTGAAAATTAAGCTTCAGTTTTACTTGAGAGTAATGCCACTGTTCATTTATTGGCTTATTTCCTTTTCATTGGCAGAACCTTAAGAAGATTCAGGAAATGGACAAAGAGGCAAGTGATGAATCCAGCACGGATCTTGATGAATTGAAAAATGCTGACTGGGTAAGACAACGATGTAATAATGGTTCAGCGTCACTACTGGTAGTTTATTTTTCTTTATAAAGCTTAACTAAGGCATTATTACCTCCACCCTCATGAGACCCCACCTGAAATAGTGTCCATCTCTGTAGCCCCCAACATAAGAAGGATGTGGACCCATTGGATTGAGCCCAGAGGAGGCCACAAAGATGCTCAGAGGGCTGAAGCACCTCTCCTACACAAACAGGCTGAGAGAGCTGGAGTTGTTCAGCCCAGAGAAGAGAAGGCTCCAGGGAGACCTTAGAGCAGCCTTCCAGTACCTAAAGAAATCCTCCAAGAGAGCTGGAGAAGGACTTTTTATAAGGGCATTTAGTGACAGGACAAGGTAGAATGGCTTTAAACTGAAAGAGATTTACATTAGATACTAGGAAAAATTCAGATTATATGTTAGGAAAAAATGCTTTACAGTGAGGGTGGTGAGGCACAGGAACAAGTTTCAGCAACCTGATCTAGTGAAAGGTGTCCCTGCCCTGTGCAGGGGGGTTGGAACTAGATGAGCTTTAGGGTACTTCCAACTCAAACCGTTCTATGATACTGTGTTCGGATCAGTCTCTGGGTTTTTTTAATACATGCATCAATAGTAACTCAGAACAAGTTAGAACTAAATGAAGTCTCAGCTTTCCTTTGCAGACAGATGAAACAATACAAGTATCCAAGCAATGTATTTTTCTTTAGACTGTTTTCATGGAGAAACTTTTGCAGTTTAAAAAGACTGGACATTTAGACGGGTACTGTGCTGACTGCCCTTTAGAAGGGCAGTCAGGCAGTAGACAGAGCCACCAGCTGAATTTCTCCAGTGATGAAAGAAAAAGACTGCAGGGAAACTCTTAAGCAGAAAGTAAATTATTTTATTTTCTAGGTACTGTTTTTGCCAGTTCATAGTGGAATATTATGAAGGTTCTTAAAAAGTACTTGATTTCAATTTCCCAGTCTTCTATCCACCACCTGTTCTTTCTTCTCTCCAGCCATTCTGCTTCACAGAAAATGAGAGGGAGGTGTTAGTGTGTGGTGCTCTTACAGGCAAAGCAAAAGAAGTTGAGTTTTTCCATTGCAAGATCTTAGGACTTGAAGTCCGTTCCAAAAGATTTCTATTTGAAGAACAACTTTTGGGGAAATTTTGCAGGAGAGTCCTGGGCAACGAAGTTTCAGATTCAATCACTGTTTTAATTCACATAGTATTAGCTATAAGTCTAAAAACTTTGATTTATGTGCTTGCAGTATACTTGAAGTGAGAATTTAAATGTGAGGTATGAGAATTTCAGATCCTCTTTCTGTACTTGAGGTGAGACCCAGCAGTCCTGCTGAGTTGCAACAAAGTTTTATGTTTGTGAGTGTTAAAAATAAAATGATTAAAAATAAAATGGGGTTTGGTTGATGTGTTAAAAATAGAATAGTACAGCTGTAAATATTTGGTAGTGTCCTGGAAGGAAAATTAACAACTTTGGTTTGATGCGAGGTGGTATTCAAGGGTAAGGTATGAAGTAAAATTTCTGTCTCTTTTGTCTTCAGGCTCGTTTTTGGGTGCAAGTGATGAGAGATTTACGGAATGGTGTTAAACTTAAGAAAGTTCAAGAGCGTCAGTACAACCCACTCCCAATAGAATATCAGCTCACACCCTATGAGATGCTGATGGATGATATTAGATCCAAACGCTATACCTTAAGGAAGGTCATGGTAAGTCAAGAGAATCACTGGAGTTTGGCAAATCTGAAATGTTATTTTCCTTTTTTTACCTTCTTTTTGTCTTTTTTTCTTTTTCTGAGAATCTTGAAATTATCATTTCGTATAGACACTAATGTTCATGGGGGTTATATGGCATCATAAATTTGCACAGTGTAAAATTTGCACAGTGTATTGAGGGAGAGGACATGAAACCAACACATGTAGTGTACTTCGTTTTCCATGTGGCAGGCACTTAAAATTCTGAAAGATGTGCCTACATATGATAAGCTTGAACAAATCACTTGTGCTGGGTTTGTGATAACTAAGAGTCATCTCAAAAGTCCTGTCATGCTTTCCACTGAGAGATTATTTTAGACTTTTCTTATTGGAGAGAACATTTATCTTGAGCTACAACATAGATTTTGGAATTCCAGAATGTAAAGTGCTACCATGACTGGTACTGTGATGGGAAAGGAAAACCTACAGTGGTTGAAAACTGCCTGTATCACAGTGTTTGAAAACTTACATTACCATGATCTATTACGAATTTTCAAGGAATAGGCTATATGAAAAAATTAATATCTTCCATTTGTAGAAGCTGAGCTCAGTTATTTTCAGCATATTCTCTTGTTGCTTTCAAGTCAATATGCCACAGCAAGCTGGAGAGTGTTCATGGGTCTCCTCCTCCTAGATCCTCATAAAGGTGCTTGTAAAATTGACTTGAGGCACTCTTTTTATCAGAACCCATTTGATATTTACTGGTGTCTCCCTGTTCTTCCTGTCCTTTTGGGTTATATTTTTTTTCAGTGTTAAGACATTCTTCCTGATCGTCTAGCAACTGATCTAAAGGGTGTCTTATCCCTAGTAGGACATTTTAAATCCATTTGTCAGACACATATATTTGGTCAGTATCAATATTTATAGCTTACACTTACTTATCTTCACCTTTCTTTAGTTACAATGGAAGCATTGTCTTAGAATATTTAGTATTCAGGTGTATTTACTTTCCTGACAAATTCTCACACAGTGAGAAAGCTGTGATTCCACCAAAAAAAATCAGAAGGGAGGGTGGGGGGTGACAGAGACAGATGAGAGAGGCAGAAAGTGTGTAGTAGAAATGCTTTTTATGTTTGAGCTGAAAATACTTTCCTAGTCAAGATCTGGATTTAGACTATCCGATTGTATTTATTTTATGCAGCAGATGTTGCTTAAATGTTAAATCAATAGGGTAAAATACATACCCAGGTAATGATGTTATCTGTCTTTCCTCTAACAGTTCAGGGAACTGTGGTAAGTGTTCCTACTACCCCTCTGCAAGAGAGGAACAGTACCCTCAGGACCTTAATTACCGTATGCAATCAGGACAGTAGTTTTGTTTGAATGGGAACCCCTGGGTCATCTCATTTTGCTTTTGTCAGACTAGCTTTTAATTCATTTGCGCTAAGCAAGCTCCTGCCTCTTCAGAAGAGATTTCCTTCATTATGTGGTACATCTTGGGGGCACAGCTGCCGCTCTCCTTATCCAGACACTGGCTCTGTACAAAATCCCTGCAAACATCTATTTTTGGCCTGCTATCTTGTCTTCTAGATAAATTGTCCAAAGTGAACTCGGGCCATAAATATGATTACAGTCAGCTGCAGGTATAGTATCTGTAGGGCTGTCTGTGATGCAATTGCTGGCTTAGTCTGACAACTGCTGATGACACTGTGTTAGAAAAATCACTTCTTTCTTACTGGAAACCTTAAACTCAGTAACTTGGATCCTGCTGCAGGGTCTGCTTGAAAATTGTGCAAAGCATGTTCAATAATAAGACATGGAATGTGTGGAACCTGAAGGATTCAGAGAGAATTACAAGTTTAGCTCTATTGCATAGATACAGCATCTTCTAGCTGACTATCATGGGTTGAAGCTGATTATATTGAGGAAGGAAGGAAACCCTTCATCAACCCCCATCAGAGGAAACCCTTGTGGTTCTTGAGAATAGGAGAAAAGGACAAGGATCCCAAATCGGAATTTTAAGGCAGTCTAGGAAAGACGGATTGTGTTTCTTTCCATTATTCAAAATAGATGTTCAGCAAAATTTGTATTAAAAGTAATTTCTGCTTTAAATTTATGGGTAGTAGTTTTAGACTTGTTAGCTTGTGAGTACACGTATCCTACTGATGATACCAAGAGGTTAAATAAATTTTCAAAGTAGTAAGTAATTTTTTAAGTAAATTAAATGCAACATGATATCTTTACTGTTCTTTTTATTAATGTAATGCTGTGTTTAAAAGAGTAGCTTGATCTGTCCCTAACTGCTCAGTACTCTGAGTAGAAATTAAGGAAGGAGCAGATGTTCCTGTTAGGCTATATTTTGATCTTTCAGACTGTTGTGCTAACAGACAGCAGTAACTGGAGCTTCCTGTTCTCACCCATTGTTATAGTGCAAATATTCAAAATGTTTTGAAGATGTAAAGTGTCAGGTTCTGGGCTTTTGGTAAATAACTGGTTTCATTTGTTTCAGTGACGTTGTCATTTCTATTTCAGTACGTCTGAAAATAATTTCAGATTTGTCATCTTTCTATCCTGAGGCAAGAGTCCCTGTTGCTGCAGTTGTTGTGGGAGCAAGTTAGCTTTCATTCTAGAATTTAATAATCTTTAAGTATGTATCTTAGAGAGTTTTAATAGCTTTCTTCACCAATGGAGCACCCACTCCCACAAAAGCTAAAAGCTATGGACATTGGTAGAGTCTACACCTGGAAATTCAGAAATTTAAGAAGTAAACTACTCTTGCAGGCTTAATTTTTCTTTATTATTCATATGTGTTGAGCTACAGTTTTTGGTTTCACAGTGCTTCAAAATTAGCTGTGCTTCGGCCCATCTCTCCCCCCCCTCCAAGATATGTACCATTCACTGTATTTCTTGAGCAGTGCTTACTGAACAGTAACTGATACCTGTTACCTACTCAATACATGCCTGTCAAGTACCTTTTATGCCCTATCCAAACTCAGCATTACATAACAGTTACACTCTTTGTAGGTAACAGTACTCTTGTCGTCATGTTCGAGCTCTTCACGAGTACCTGTCATGTAGTGGTGTTAGCTTGGCCATGTTGCAGAAGGGGAATTTAAACATACGGATTGAAGCCATTATTATCAAAAATATCCAGTAGTTTGAATGTCTAAGATGAGAATCCTGGGGCATGGGGCTTTCTGGTTTTGTTTTTTTTTAAAATTTATTTCTTTGCAGTATTTGGCATCTTACAGTACTTAGGTTAATTGCAGTAACAGCTGTGCACAGACAGTATTTTCATAAGCAAGATTTCATATGCTTCAAGCAGGACATAGAGAATGTGAGCAAAGGACTTCGACCACTTTATCCAGCTGGGCATTGTAGAATCTGTTGTTCTCTTACACATGGTTCTTACTTGGTTGTGGTGAGTTTCTTTCAGCAGATAACTGTGCTTTTCATCTTACACCTCCATCACATGTTTCTGCAGAAGCGTAGGAGTCATCCTAGGTAGAGCAAGGAGCTTTACAGTTCCTAATCGTGCTTTAGGGGCATTCAGAGGAGGGACTCTGTGTAAGTACTGTGGTTATCATGTGGTATCATAAACTTGTTTCTGCAATAGATGTGCAGGAACAGCAGTGTGCGTACAGTGCCTCATGATGGGAAATACCAAAGCACTTCATTCTTGGAATTGCTGCTTGTGCTTGCTGTGGGGTGTCAAATACTGTGTAACAATTGTGTTAACTAAAACGCTATACTGTCTGCATAATGCAAAATGGTAGATAGATATCTACTTATAATACTTTAATTCATCACAGAACTTTATCATGAGCTGCTCTGGAAATGATGTAGTGTCCCCTCTGTTTCAGTGTCCGTGCAATTTCCTTTTAAATGAAAATTTCTAGATAGTACAAAACAATATCAGTTTCCTTTTGACTATTATTTAAAGATAGGACTCTCCTAGTTATTGCTGACACCTTTTATAGTGGAACAAATAAACGGCTAAGATAATTGAATGTCAATGATAGGCAATGTTATTTTTTGTGAAAGTTATCAGCAACGTACTTCCTGTTTGGGATCACCATTTTTAAAGCTTTGGGTTTCAGCCAAAGGTAACTAAGTACCATTTGCCATTATTTTTTTAATTGCAAATCCATATTTATATATTAAAATATGATGGTAGCAGGTTGTTGGTAGATGATGACATGCTGATTTTTCTATGTGTTAGCTGTTTAGATCTCTACATTTATGTTTGATTTTTATAATAATTAGTTAAGCTTTCTTCGCACTGCCGGTTTTAATGCATGCTGCTGTACAAAAGCTGTTTTACACACATGAAGACTTAGGATAGTTTTACAGTGTTTTGAGGTATTTATTCAAATGCTGGTTTGTAGTTGGGGCCAGCCTGGTATGTGGAGAGAAAAAAAAAAAAAGATAAACTTGTTCCTTGGTGATTTTTTCCCCTTCATGTATCACGGCTGCATCTGTACAATGTCTCTGATTTAGACTTTAATCAAGAGCCATGAATTTTAATTAAGTAAAAGTAAAGGATGCATTTGAAGTTGCTCAGTACAGAGAGAGTTAGTTTGAGTAAATAAATAGATCTAGTGTGAGCAGAGAGGATAAAAGTTTCTCTTCAGTATCTTTCATGTCAGTATCTTGTTTGGGCGCCAAGTATGAGAAGGTGGATTCTGCCAGAGGTGCTCCTGCTCTTGGCTTATTGACTGCAAAACATCCACTGGCTTGGCCACCAGCTCCCCATGTTTCCTGTCGAAAATCACTTAAGCAAATCCTACATTTCTCCTTTTCCAATCAGATGGTAATACTGATACTAATTATACCCTGGTGGCATTAAGTCAGGGCCTAGAGTGCCCTGAGGTGAAAGGGTCAGAGCCATGTATTATTTATTGACTATTGTCATGCAGAGGGTTATTCCCGAAGGCTGGAACAGAGATTATCAGTTTACAAAATGGCTGTTCTGATGGTAATAATTCTCAACTTCAGCTATCAACTTTGACATCTGATGAACAGTAGATCAGGGAAGAAAGACTTCACATTTCATTAACAATCTTCCGGGGCACGCTGGCTTCAAAAAATTGCTCAGTCTTTGAACAGAAGAAATCAATCACACTCCTTAAAATAGTGTTCTCCTCATCAGGAAATGTCAAATCACAGTTTAGTATAAACCTTATTCATTTTAATTTTTCTGCACTATTTTTAAGAAGATGATGCATGTTGCAGAGTTTAGCAGCTTGGTATTCTTTGCCAAGCAACATGACATTCACTCCTAGGAAACTAAGGAGGGTGGAACAAAGAGAGTTTGGACCATGTCTAGGGTAGGATATTTCCAGAAAGAGTCCTCAGGAAAGCAATTTAATGCTCCCCAGGAGGGACTCTGCATCTGATTTCTTAGAGGGAAGGGATGAATCTTCTCAGAGAGGTTGTCACTCAGCCTCAGCCTGGACACAGGGCATGTCTAAAGGTGAGCAGAGCTTGTACGGAAGCTGCATGGCAGTGGTGAAGTTCAGTTAGGGATTGTATTCAGGTGACCTTATGGACACTGAAACCCATTTTTGTGCCGGCAGCAGCCCTTCTGGTTAGCGAAAGGGGATGAGAGTTCACAAACCAGTCGTGTCTTTACATAGGTTCTCTGGCTACAGAGTTTGTATGACTAGAGTCCCACAAAACAAAAAAAAAAAAAAAGAGGCAACTGACCCATCAAAAAGAAAAAAGAAGTGCTGAAATATGGGAAACTTGGTCTAAGCAATACAGTGTCATGGGAATGTCTGTCAAATGGGAGGACGGGGCTGATAGCCAGCTACTGTGTAGTAAGAGGAGGTGGCAGAAGGATATTGATGACATAGGATGATCTCTTATCCCTGACAGCGGGCTTGGGCACTGCGCTCTATGAAGACTGAGCCTGACAGGCGATTTTTTTAAAGCAAATCCATACACTTATTCCCAGCTTACAATTCATACATTCTTCATATGATATGAAAACTTCCATTGCCTTCTTTAAATCCTGTACATATAGTGAATTGATGACTCTTCCCTGTGATTTCTTGTATATGATCTTATGTCTAAATGAGGCATCAGAGAAAGAAATGTGTGTGTCTCTGGAGAAAACCAAACAAAAAAGCAAACAACCCTCACCCAGCCCCTCTTCTACAGAAATATGTGATTTACAGCAAGGAAACTTACTTCTCCCATAGACACGATTGCAGCCATGACATTTGATTTCATCACTTCAGAATCCTAAATATTGCTGCTTAAAGCTCCTACAGTTGGAGTTACTTTGCAGCTCTCAGCAGAGCTGAAAAGCTGCTATGTACATTTTTTGCTTGCCTGTGCTCTGCATATGGATTGTTGCTCTGCTCAGGACTGGTGGGGTTTTACGTCTGGTGCAGGTGTCAGAACACTGCAGCTCTGTCAGGGTTGTTGTGAGTTTCCAGTTGATCTCATCTGCATGAATATGAATGTGAAACACAGCAATATATATTTCACTTTCTCCTTTCCAGGTCAACGGTGACATCCCACCTCGATTAAAAAAGAGCGCCCATGAAATAATCCTGGATTTCATCCGATCGCGACCTCCATTAAATCCTGTATGTAATCCAGTGGGCTTCATTCCTAACAAAATAGTGGCTTTTTAAAGCATGTTTGGTTCCAGCCAATATCTAGATATAGTATTTTCAGCTTGGCCTTTCAAAAATATTGTCTTCTGTACGTAGAACAGGATCCCTTAAAACAACAGTGTGTAATATATTGCACATACCAATTAACAGCTGTTATTGCCAGCAGCCTTTTATCTCTGGGAAACCATGATGCATAAAACCCTCTTTCAATTTATGTTGAGGTTTGAAACTGAGTGCATGTAAAATCATATCACAGCATTCCATATTTTTTTTCCAAAAAAGTGTGAAATCTACTTTCAAGGAAGCACTTTTTAATGTAAATATCATTGTCTGTGTATCCCAAGGCCTCGGCAAGGAAACTGAAACCAACCCCGCCACGGCCCCGCAGCCTCCATGAAAGGATCCTGGAGGAGATCAAGGCAGAGAGGAAGTTACGTCCAGTCTCCCCTGATGAGATAAGGCGTAGCAGGCTGGGTAAGCACATGGCTGGTTTTTACCTGCAACATCCACAGAAAACTTCCCACATAAGAAGCAGCAATTTTAGCCACATCTGTGCAGATGTCACCGAAGATAAAATTTTTCCTTCAGAAAAAGAAAGAACCTACAGGCTTTTCTAGGGCTATGCAATCTTTGTGCTTAGTTATATTTTAAAATATGAAACGGAATGGTTCAGCTTGATTCCATTCAAGTTTTTAGTGTAAGTATTAAATAAATGGAATGGTATTGTATTGCTTCTTGCATATGACAAGCATGGTAGATTTCTTAGATTTGCTCAGAATGGAACAGTTACTGTGTGTCTCTAGTGCAGTATACCTTGACTATCTGCAAGTATTCTTTACATGTTGATTTTTAATTAATTTATTCTGTTTGTTTCCTGTTGTTAGCATCATCAACTTCTTTATTTTAATTGAAAATTGGCTTTTATTTTGTTTACAGAATCTGTTGCCTTTATTTTGAATCTAAATCTTTGCTTCCTTTTCCAAGTTCTGGAAAATGTGTTTGTAGGTCTTTTTATGGGAAAATAATTCAGACTTGCACTGTAAAGCATTTAATTTCTGCTGTGTATTTTCAGCAAACTACTATGAAATGATGCAAATACTGTGCTATGCAGCAGTCACCAGTTTGCATTAGTTCAGTGGTTCTGATGGCAAAACCATGACAAATACAGATTTACATAGTGACTTAGATTGCTTTAAGAGTACTGTATTTATCTATATCAGAAAAATTGAAGTAGCTGAATTTTTAAAGAGCAAATGTGGAATCTTATGGCTGAAAAGTGTGAAAAAATCTGCATAGGTACTCTCTGTCACTGCTTTTTGAAAGATATTTGTGCTTGCCACATGCGCTCAAAGGCACTGGTCCAGATTCAAGTGGATTGTGACAACCCATTGTCTCTGGAGAAAAACAATTTCATCAGTCTTGTTTTGTTGCATTGTTTTTGAAGTGCTTGGTGGAGTTTGGGGAATGCTTGGGTGCTTTTCTAAAAGCACGATGCTTTGAATATTGTTTTTTTGGGCCTTCCAGTTTCTGGTTTGGATTCAGTTTATCTTTGCTGTATCAATTAACATTTCTCACAGGCCTAGACTTTTTCCAAATGTAGGAAGTTTGTAGAAATGTGGAACGACTCTTTACTTTTCTTTCAAACATTCAGTTTCAGTGTTTTAAATGTTCTCCATCTGGGAACGATCATGTTGTCTCAGGGGCAGCAAACCTGATCCAATAAGTCTTTACAATTTCTAACTGATATAAGTGGCATCAAACCCAGTTAGTAAACAGTTTCTAAAACCAAGGTTAAATTTTGAACCACTACTGCTTAGGACTTCTGGACTGATTTCAAGACATTACCTCCAATGAGAGATACCTGTCTTCCACTAATTCTTCACTTTTTGTTAAAGCATTAAATTTTTTTGTTTTGGAACTGGGGTAATTCCTCTTAAATCCAGTGAATTGATTGGATTAAATGACACATTAATGGAGGTGTAAAAGTGGATGTGTGCAAGCATTTTCCCAAGTATATATTAGCTTCTGGCATGAAGAACTAAAAAGACCAAAGACCTTTAAGATAATTTTCCTTATATTGACATAGGAGGTTTTGTTCTTTCTCACAATTGGAATGATTGTTACGCCCAAAGTTCCTGTTAAAAAAGAATGTGCTTGAGCAGATTGGGACTAGAGTAATGTTAGTGGCATCCAGTATGGCACAAATAGATCTGCCATACGGTTTAAATGACCACTGAATGTAATTTAATGTAACAACATGTAAGGTAATGAGGCTTAAGGATTATAAATCTAAGTAGAAGCACCATGTGGGACACTTGCACCATCTGGACAGAAATATTTGTTGCTATTAAAAAGGAGAAAAAAAATAGCACATGACAGTGACATATTCAGGAGCATAAGGTGTGTTTCACATGTCCCAGAGTTACTCCTTTTTTCTCAGTTTATACAGTCAAGAGCAGAACTACACATGACTGTTGGGGTGAGGGGGGCTGTACTCTTGCAGTTCCTGCTCAGTGGTAAGAGTGTACCTTTGTATGGTGTGTGTTCCCCAGCAGCCACAGGCTGTGTCCCTCTGCTCTACACAACACATGGTACAAGTAAGATCTTCTCTACCCTGGCCAGTCTCAGTCTAAAACTTCTTTGGAAATGGGGTTGAACTGTGCTCACAAAGGGAGAGGTTTGAGTGGAGGAGTTGGAGAGGGCTTTCAAATGACCTCATAAAATCATCTGTGTAAGCCATCAAGATAAACACAGCCTTGAGGTACATGTCCTTTTAATTAAAAGCGTGGATTCGTGGCTCAAGCAAGTGGAGCTAATGGAGCTCGGAGAAAACTTTGTTTCATGTGCAGGTCTTATCAATGTCTCAGCATCAGGTGATAAACACCCTTATGCTTTAAGAAGTATTTTCCTTTATGCTAAGTTTGGACAGAGATTTTGACACTGTCTCTGTAGCTGTTATCTATGGATGATGCCTAATTAATGAATACAGAAAAAATTCTCTGACTCCCAGATTTAGCTCTGAGTCAGCCACCTACTGCATGCACCGCTTTAAATTATTCTCGTGAGCAAAACTTGTCCCAGTACAACCTTTTTATAAACATCTTTTAGGGCAGTGGGATGTGTGTCTGACAGGCCCTTTCTACCAGCTTGCAGGTTTATCACCTGTCAAGTAAGACACATAAGCTGATTCAGTTTTGATGCATTTTTGCGCATTCTTGTCACTGGGCTTGACCTGCTTATCTGGATTCGTGCACTGAAATTTTGTTTTCAGTTGAAGAATATTTTGAGGGTCTGCTCCCTGAATACACTGTTTAATTGGAAATATAGATAGGTCTTTCCAGAAATGAAGAACATCTGACCCTTTCTTATCTAACAATAAAATCATCAGAGGCCCAGGAAGAAGAGGATAATATTACAGATGAATTTTAAAGGCTAAGTGCACCTAAGGTTTTTAAAAAGAACAGGAATCACCACAAATCAGATTTTCTTTGGCCTTTTTTTCCATCCTCTTCAAGGAAACTACTGCTCAAGCTTAGCTTGGATGTCTCTCTTTATTAGTTTAATTATAATCATCGGAGATTATGCTTAAAAAAATTAGAAGTATCTTTATTTCAGGTCACTGAAACTTGTGTGAAATGTGGCTTTGTGCTTTCAATTTTTTTTCAGCTTTCTCTCTCTCTGTTTTTCTCTTTTCACTGTTTCTCTTTCATGGTGATTTTATTTTAAAATATTAAATTTTTCAGATATTGGGCTCTTGTTTTGATATTTGATTTATCGAATCTCAAAGATCTTAATTTACTAGTAATGTAATTGCTCTGTTTGCAAGTCCTGTTTATGCTGCTGTAGTTTTCAGACTTTGAGCTTTACTACGGTAAAGCAGTAGTATGTCTGACACATTTTGGATTTAAGCAAGAGAGTCCAAAATGTCTCAAGTGGAGTTAATATTTTGTTTTCGTTATCCCTCTGCTTTTCTAATAGCTGAATCATTTTCTTTTTTTGTTGTGTTTGTTTCTTTTTTTACAGCAATGCGGCCACTTAGCATGTCTTACAGTTTTGACTTGTCAGGTAAAATGTGCTGCACCACCTGACGTGGTTATTGTGCTTATTGTGAAGTTTGTTCCATCTGTTTGTTGAATACCCATCTAAGAAAGAAACTTGAAGGGATTCTTCCAAGATATGGTCAGTGAAAATAAAAAAGTTAGATAAATTGGTTATTAATACTTACATTTCCCTTGCCACAAAAGGATGACTAGGTACAGGAAACATCTGCATTTCACCTGAAATACAGAGTGTATTCACCAGAGTGCTGCAATTCTGCTTAAATAAATAAACAAAATAAGGTGGTCCGGAGCTATTCCAGACTTTTAAGAGGAGTGCAGAATACAGCATCATCTTCAAGTCTGATTTATTTATTTATAAATCTGACTTTTGTGTCTTTGCACTCTATTTTTGACTAGACCATCTTTTGCAGTACTGCATTTCTCACCAGGATCCTAAAACTAATCTACTTTTCTAGTTTAAATGAAATATACCTATGTATATTAATCTAGAAAGAAACTGTCAGTTCTACAGCATCTCTACAGTGAAAGCTTCGTAAGCTATGAAATCAAAGACATTCACTAAAAAAAGGCTAAACCTTCCTTCTTTATTCGTTAGTGAAATAAGGTTTGCTGGTAATAGCTGGTGCAGAGGATCCAACAAGTGACCCTTCATCAACTATCTAATATCAATTTTCAGGTTTCTTCTGCTCAGCCATTAGTTAGGACATGCAGCATCTGTATGAACCTGTTCTGCTTTGGAGACAGCCATGTCAGATAGCCTAGTAGCCAGAAAATAAATTCATTCCTTCCTCAGTAGACACTAACTTTCCAGGATGCTCAGGCCCAAAATTTCCATCATTGATGTTGGAAATATTCAACATCAGCCTCAAAGGTTTGTCGGTGGAGGAGATAGCTAGCTCTTGCCTAATTACCCCAGGTGACTCCCAAAAGAGTCTCCAAACAAATCCATGCTCTTTGTACCACCTCCTCTCCTTCCTTTGAGTTACATGTAGAAACATGTCATCTGGGACTTTTGCAGTGTTCACATCCTCAGTTTTTCCATGCATCCTTTAGCCTCATCTAGTTATTTCCCCCATGAAATGCTGGCATATCGTGAACTAGAAAGACCACATAGAAGTTTTTTGATTACTATAACCTAAAAAATACAGCAGTTTTGTAACATGGGAGCACAGTTCACAAGTGACATGTCTGTGAACGTGGCTCCGTGCTCTGACTGAGCCAAGGAAACAGCTTGCCACTGTTGAGAGGGGAGGAGGGACTCTCATTTCTCCCTCTCCTCCCCAGGCTCCCCTCTAAGCATTGATTCTCCCCCCCTTCTCTGTGCCAGTCCTGCTCATTTATTCACAAGAGGACCTTGTTAAGCTCCTGTAACCCTGGAACAAATACTTTTAATTTTTTTTACCAGGTTGTTTTTCTGCTCTTTTAGTGGTTTAAACCTGCCTACTATCTGATCAGATGATCAGAGGGCAGGTGATGAGCATGGGTGGAAGGGAGGAAGAAACAGGCTCTCCTGTCAGAGGCGGTGACAAGCTGTTAATGCAGCTCAAGCCTTTTTGTGAAACCTTACACTTATGGTGTATGGTACAGCTACTGCAGCTCTCTGCTGGGATTCAGATTACATATGTACATGGCATCATATTTTACTCCACTGAAAGCTGCGGCGTCCCCAGCGCCTCAGATTGCAGCGTAAACAGGCTTAAACTTAAGTTCTCAGAAAGTATTGCTACTGTCAGATATGCCAGAAGTTCCTTTAGTTTTAAGAAGATAAAACTGCATATGCCAGTGTCGAGCTAAAGGGAAATGTTCAGATCTGTCTTTCTACATGTGTCTGTCTGCTTCTTCTACTGCCTTTAATTTCTAAGAATTCTGAGACATCCTCATTTGTTTAAATCCAAACAATATTTTGTAATCCATTAATTCATAACCATAATATTTTTATTTTGAAGAAGTAGCTTTAGCAATCTGTACTGTACTTGGATTTGCTGTTTTTGACTGACCACTGAAGAACTCTTCCTGGTTTCTTTATCCATCTCCCAAATGTGATTGGTTTTGTTTTTTCAAGTCATGTGGTTCTCAGCAAGTAGCATCATATGGCGTGACTGAGTGATCTGATAAAGTGTCCTTAGAAGTAAATTTGGGATGATTAAAACATTCCAGTTAGGTAGATGTGAGACACCAGATGAGCAGTACAAGTGAATTAGATGGGTTGGGATATTGATAGTAAGCAGATAAGCAGTAGTTTTGGATGCTGTTGCTTTGCGTGCTTTTATTTTTTTCGTTATTGTAGAGGCATAGAGGCTGTACTGTGCTTTTATCACTGCACACACTTGCTTTTTCACTGCTTTCATTGCTCTCTGCTTGATGGAATTGCTGTCACAAAAAACCCACAAACCAGCTGAAAAAGAGAAGTGTTTCTTGCTAAGTGCTAAAGAACGGGTGCAGGTTTATATTATTCATGCTGCCTGCAATGGGGAGGATGCAGAATCCTGAGAAGACTTTTGCTGGCACCGAGCCGGTGTAGTTGGTGTGTCACAGTGCCCAGCTCCACGTATCTGCCTGCTGTTCTCCTGAAGAGGAGAGGAGGGGCTCCTGGGGTCTGCTGTTACACTGCTTTTTCCTTCTGGTAGAATAGAAGGAGCAAGTGGTAGCCACCTGTAGTGAGTTACCTGAGAGGTACTCAGATAACAACTAGGGACCAGAGCAGTCATTGCCCGCTTTCTCTAACAGAAAAACAGCTGAAAAGCAGCTTCATTTCAATGCAGTGCTGAATGCAGCTCAAAAGATCAGTCATTCCCACTTTTAACGCTCAAGTTCTTACCTCAAAGCTGTGTGCATTGCTGTTTTGAACTTTTTATTTCAGAAACAGTTTGTACATTTTGTGGTGGAGAGGGAGCTGGAAGGTGTGCAGGGAGAGAAACAAAAGGAAACTGAAGCGTTTAACACCGAATTTCATGGGGATTATTACTTTTAGATTATGTCTGTCTCAAACCAGTGGGAGGCAGAAACTCCACCAGATCTTTGTAAACTCTTTAGTTACATAACACAGTGATGTACATGATGCAAACATAGCAAAAGACTGATTTATTAGTTCTTGGATTTGAATTCAGCATCTGAAGTCCACTGAAAGGAACACGTCTCTGTTACCTTTATTCATTATGTAATATTTCCCAATATATTATCGACATAATAGCCAGCAAAAAGCAAACTTACTTAATTCTTCAAATCCATCTTAGCCTTCTTTTAAACTCAGTGTAAAAAATTATAATCCTGAGGGGTACATTTTCTGTATAGAACAAAATTCAGGTTTCTGTTGTCACTCTTGGCTGGGGAGAGCTGGTTAGGAAGCAGACAGCATATGGTTGCATGACTGCTGAGGTTTGCATGTAATTTGTGGTCTGCTTAATTCCTTGTTTCACAAGAGGCATAATCTTACATGTAAATAAAGGCACATTTCATAGTGGGGTTTTTGGCTCCCCCTTCCTAAGGCTGGTCAAGGAGGCCCAGCACAATGATCAAGTAGTCAAATCAAGACCTTGCCTTCTTTCATTTGCCTGCTGTAATGACAGCTTAGAGAAAATCTTAAAAGAAACCAAACACATTCATCCAATTTGCAGGTACTGTTCATGGTACTTTCTGCCTGAAAACACAGAGAGATGACACTCCCCCAGTGTGTCTGATCTCTAATAAATTCTTAACCCCGGGCTACTATTCACACAAGCCTTTTTTAATATCATTGGAATCATCTTTAAAACGTTTAAATGATCTATGAACTTAGAGATTGTAAACTACTACCCATTTTTTAAAAAATAAATTTAGGTTTTGTTTCTAAGAATTGTCCATTAATTTCTTCTGTCATCTTCATATTTATAAGATTTAGTCTATTTGTTGTTTCTGACTTCTTTATCCTAAATAATTTTATCTTGTTTATGACGATGTACAATTATTTGTCACCCGCTAATATTTCTGTTGCCCAAATAGATCACTAATATAGCTTAAACAAAGTAATTGTTTTTTGGTCTATGTCTGCTAACAAATTTTGTTTTTAATTTTGGAACAAGGTATTTTTCTTGAAATCTGTTTGTTGAAACTCAAATGTCATGATCTTTTCCTTAAATTATGATAATCCATTTATTCACATGTATCCAGTACTGTAAGTGCAAGAATGATAAACTGAACTTGGTTGGCCAAATGGATTTTATAGATTGGACGGTTTTCTAATTTTACTCTTTTTTTCATTATTACTCTTTAGTGCTTGCAAGTTGCAAAAACTCCCTGGTTTTTTTTTTTCTCTAGAGAAAAGAATGGTGATAAATGACATTTCCTACTGAAGAAACCTTGAAAACAAGTACTATATTGGATTGTCTTCTTGATTCACCTAAAATTTCTTTGGTATTTTAAGAAGACTTGACTCAACATATGAGCAACTCAGCAATATGTATGAACAACTCATATATGCCTGACTTGAAATAACAGCTGGTTTAGGCTTCACAGATAGTGATTGGCTACATTAATTACATTCAAAATGGACCAGAGGTTTCCATTTCTGAGGCCTAAAGAAATTGGGCCTAAATTCCTAGGGAGAAAAAAAAAAAAGCAAACAAACAAACAAAAACCACTAGAAAACATTTTATGATGTGGAAACACATTCCATCACCTGCCATAGGGGATGTCTGGTGGTGTCCCCCCTTTTTCCTTTCCCCAAACCTATTGTGTGTTTTACTTTATGGCAGAAGGGCAATGCTATCGGCCTTCCCATCGTTTGTTCTCCCCGTGAGTCCAATGGTGCTTACAGGCCATTCTTCACCCTCCCTACCATCAGGCAGGGGAGTCCCCACCCAGGAGGGTTACAGGAGAAGGGACACCACCTTTGGCTGTTGTGTGGGTGGTGCTGGGGCTGCTTCCTTGGACGGTCTGTTCAGGAACCACCCGTGCCATCCAAAGATAAATCGAAGGTTTTTCTCTTACTTATTTGGGAAACCCAGAACTTCTTCAATCAGCTACATGCCAGGTAGTTATGAGGTCTCAAGAAGTATTATTGGTGGCAGGGAGGGGAGGCAGTTCGGGTTTTGTTTTCCTGCTGTCCGTTTCTGGGATCATGTTGAGCTGCTGTTAGAGCAGGAATGCATTTGATGTGGGGGACGCCCATGCTGTACTCACAGAAATCTAGGAGGAGAAAAACCATGACCTATAAGCCACTGTGGTAGTCAGGACACCCATTAGCAAAGCCTTTGAAGATAGGAGCTAAGGGTTAGAGAGTCTAAGTCTTTGATTGCAGCTCTTTGTAGGGAGGACCTGAAGGCGGTAATAACACTGTAGTACACAGATTTATAGGCCTGGAATGTCACCATGACTTTAATAGCCCAAATAATTGCCTTTTCTTATACTCCCAGTTGAAGGTATGATTTATAGAGGAGCTATAATGCACCACCTCTCCTTTTTTGATTAGTTTCCAGCATTTAACAATAACCCGGATAACTCTTTAAAATATATATTGATTTAACTTATTCCTCTTCTTAGTTTATTTCAATAGCTGCTGTGGTGAGAATGTTGTTAAACAAACCTGCTACTGTAGCTGTGCTTTGTGTAGTCTGTAGTTTTGATTTACCTGGTGCAAGGATGGCTTTATCCATGCAAGTGGTGTTGTAGCAGGAGTGACTGTGTCTGTTTATACCAGGGCAACCATGTAAGTAACTCCAAAGGATGTGTGAGGACTTACATTGTTGGCACTGAATATCTGGGTGATATCATTTCTCTGTCATAGTCCTCCCAGTAACCTAAGGTACAAGTCACTTGACCTTCTGTGCCTCTTTTCACCATGTATAAAAATGGGAATAATTACTCATCATTACCCTAGCCTTATAATACCTGGAGGTACTTTGTTATTACAAGGCTGGGGAAAAAGTCCTATAATTACATGAGTAGAAAAACATATTTGTAGAAAGACCAGATGCTTAGACATACATGCAAATGGGAGATTAAAAGCTTCTCTTCCTTGTCCCTCCAACATAACTTTCTTCAGATTGGAATACTGCACTTTGTACTTTTACAGGGATAAAACTGATTTATCAGACCAAACTCTAAGCTCTCCTAAAATATCAAAGGCTAGGTCATTATCTTAATGTCTAAAGGCTCTTAGCTAGGCTAAGCACAGCAGACCCACAGCTGACGTTATCCAAGATGCATCTTCCTTGCACAATGGCAGAAATCGAGTAATTGCTCAGTGGAGTTACATCCTTGTAAAAGTCATGTAGATGAAAATAGAGCTGGAGCCTCATGATTCTGCTGTTCCATGAAGGTCTGACCTCACAAACATGTTCTTAATACAAATGGCCATGCAAGCCTTAGAGTTGTGCATGTGTTTGATGAACGCTCATTATTTACCTCATTTTCATTCCTTCTCTGGATCCTGCAGAATAAAGTGTAATTCTGTCATCACAGGAAAAACTGGGTTTACTCCATGCTAAACCTCCTAATTTCTGTGTGGCGTTGTCTTCAGATTCACTGGAAACCCACTTGTCCAGATATGGTTGTGCATTCTTCTGCTCCTTGTTATAGAGTTAATTATAGCCTGTATGTTGAAGGAAGAATATTTTCGGGTTTAACACAGACAGTTTTTTTAAAGTTGATTAGTGTTGGTCTGAGGTTGGGTTTTAGCATTATGCAATGCTGCTTTTTCCACTGCTTTCATTCTTTCATACTGCTTCTGTACTGCAAGTCATTGCCTGTAATTCTCTGAGCAGTGAATCACTAAAAGTAAAATAATTGCACAGATATAACTATCACAATAATTTTTTTCCTTTTGTGTGTATTGCCTTAACAGTAAGATTTGAGAAGGCAAAATACATTTCAG
Source organism: Cnemophilus loriae (assembly GCA_013397755.1). Taxonomy (NCBI): domain Eukaryota; kingdom Metazoa; phylum Chordata; class Aves; order Passeriformes; family Corvidae; genus Cnemophilus; species Cnemophilus loriae. The sequence continues at coordinate 156,382 of VZTF01000896.1, read as the reverse complement.
GTGCAAACACCAATTGTTCTGTTTCTTTTGGTAGATGTGCCGACGCCAGAGGCTGGAAGAAAATCAGTGGATGCCTCTGTAGTGAATGGTGGCCCGGCACCACAAGGAAAGCAGAACGGGGCTGCACAAGTGACAGTGCAACGCAAGAGACTCCTTAAGGCTCCCACGTTGGCTGAACTTGACAGCTCAGATTCAGAGGTAAAAAATCAGGACACAACTTGCTTCTCTATTTGTCGGAACTGAGTCTTGCTTCTTAGTTTGCTGAACTGATCAGATGAAAAGTGACCGTGCAAATTATAATACAAATTTTCCATGAGTGCTTTGTCAGCCCGCAGAACTTCGAAAACACTAGATCAGACCCCAAAAAGGCGAATATTCTTTAGAAAGATTAAATGGTAATTTTGGCCTTAAACCTGTATTTACTTACTTACTTTCTTGAATGCCCAGTATCTGTCCACAGTGTGTTTGTAGCAATTACGCTCTTGGGAATTTAGGAAAGTGCATTACACCCTGCTGGCACTCATGCGGTAACTGTCACTAAAGGACTCAGATATGGGGCCAGCCTCACCATAACAGCTGTTAAATAAAGAGCAGCAGCTGTGCCAGAGGGGTTGCAGTTTGGTGCAAATGTCAGTGCATTAGTTTACTATACAAGATTGGGAACTAACTCCCCAAAAATATTTCACAGATAAGTGAAGCAAGCAAGTACCACTCAGATGGAGAAATAATTTTGAATCCATCCACTCTAAATGAAGAGTTAAAGATTTAGAAAAGCATTAGGAGGAGAAAACCTTAAAAAGCTTTTTAGCTGCAAAGCTGCATTATATATGATCCTCAGGAAGTACCAACATTACATCCTCAAGAATGAGCTTTGTCTTCTGGACCAGTAGTGTTATTAATTGAGTTTGGACCTTTCTGGAAGTTAAGCTGTCTGGAAAGCTCATGCAGGCAGGCTTTATTCACAGAGGATAATTTTAGCCTGGGGAAAGCAGTCTTCCCTGACTCTTTTTCTCTCTTGTAAATGGGAAAGGAGGGGTTTCCTGACAGGGTGGTTACAAAGGCATCTATGCTTTGTATAAATAGGAGGCTGGGAAGAAATGTATGTGGGGAGAAATTTATGTCTTTGCATACTTTCTTCATCTGTGAAAGGTTGGCCCTCTTTGGGGTTATCCTGTGGGTGACTTGTGTGGGTGCATAATTTAATGCATCTGTTCTGAGAGCAGAAGAGATTTGCATTCTGAGATCACTCATCAGTCTTTAAAATTACAATAGAGGCTATATGTGGTTTGTTAATATGAATGAAGCTGGGCAGGAATACTAAGATCTGTCCATGAGAGTTGAATCTTACAGCCTGTACCTCTGTATATCCTGAAGCATCATGCTCTTTCACACAGGAAAAGGAGCAGAAGTCAGTAAAAGAAAATTATATAATGGGAAATGTGAAATGATTCTTGTAGAAGGAAAAATAAAATATCTGAATGTGACTGTTGATTAGGGAATACTGTGTAGGCAAGCAAAGTGGTATGGAACGAGCTCTGGAACATACAGCAAAAGATAAATTGAAAATAAATCAACCACATCGATCTGTCACAGACAACAGATGCTATACCAGTTTGAGTCAATAGAAATAGCTGGTGAAGCAACTGAGATGATAAAGATGCTCAGCAGAATACTGGTTGGGGCTCAGGAAGAGTCCTAAAGTAGTGAAAATAAACTGAAGGGAGTTTGGGTAAAGTTTTTCAAGGTGGTGAAGGACATAAAACATTTGAAGAGAGTGAAGATCACTCTGTCCAAATGTTTTATTTCTTTCCTGACTTACTTTGTTTGTAACACACAGAAGAGTGTGTGTGGTGTTCTGATTGCCTGTAAATGACTTGGCCACCTCTTTGTCTGCAGTTTGAATTGGGCTTAACCTATTTGGTGTTACTCACTGGGAGTGAAATTATGACTATATTGTGCCCTAAATTACAGGCTGGAAATACCTGCACTGCTGAGCTGTGGACCTCCAAATGAGCTGTGATGAAAAAAAAAATGCTTCCCCCTGCGTCCCCTGTGTTCTTCCATCTGTGTTGCAATGCAGGCTATGTCCCAATACTCAGGGTAGCCAGGCAGAGGTGAAAGGCAAGGTCTGATACAGCCCTATGCTCATTTTCTAGCAAGGATGACTGTTGTATAAATTGTTCCTTCGTTCTGTCCTTGCTTTTTCTGCATCACCACTAAAATCACAGATTCCAAGGGGCCTGGAGCAGGAAGTGCTATTTTGCTAAGAGAAGTAGCAATCTAATAGTGACTTTTGATACAGTTTAAAAAATTGTCTTCCTAATGAAGCTACAACTATCTGGCCAAAAATCATGTCTAATATATTCAGATGATTTAAGGTAAAGCCTTTAAAGCTGCAGCTTTCTCGGTAACTGCAGATTTCTAATTGTTTGGCACTCTGGAGAAGTGTGGAGTCCTGGATGTTGGGTTGATCCAATAAAATGTCCAATAGTCTACAATAGTAGTCCACAGTTGCTGTATAGATATGGAGGAATTCATGCAGTGGTTCATCAGGATTTCCTACACAAGATTTCATTCTCAAAAAAAGCCCTCTATGTTTGAGAAACTGTAGGACAGCAATAGCATTGTCAGTGAACGTGTTTGTGCACAGAAGAAGTAATTTGAAATGACAAACCTGGAATACCTGTTATCTAAGTAGAATTGTATGTCCAATTTAACTTCCTCCTGGCTTCCATTTTCCCTGTGTTGGTTTATACTTACTATTTTTTTGTACTTAGCCACTGTCTCCAACAGTTCAGTGTTTAGAATAGCAGAAGAGCTTACTTAGTTCTTCATCTTAGCTCATTAGCTTCTCCAGCAGTGGTAAACTTGTCTTCCACTCAGAACAATCTGACTTCTACAAAGTGAAAAGTTGAGTAGTTCACTTTGTACAGTCTAAAAACTTTTACTTTAGACTGGTGAACACGCTTGCACCCCTTCTAAAGAACAGTGCGTCCAATTGTCATGCAAGTTCTCCATTGGTCTTTTAAGGCAACCATGCAGCAATATGCAGAGCTGTCTGAGCCAGCTCTGTAGCTGAACTGTACTGGTTTCTGCAAGTAAAACAGCTGATGTAGCTCAATGTGCTGCTCAAGCTTCTTTACAAGCTTCTCATCACAAGTGTTTCGTGAGGTCACAATTGATATGTTAAAGTGAATATACTGTTTTTGGGATGTGAGCTGGTTTGAGACCCCTTGCAGAGTGCTGTGTCATGGCAAATAGGTGGGAACAGTGTCTTCACATGCAACACCTTCCCTTGGGCTAAGCCTAAAGGACAGATCACCTGATGGGAATTTGCAGAGGCCTGTGTCCTGTGATGCGTGGTGCTCATTGAGGTGATCCTGCCAGCTTTTCTTTCTGACTTGCTGTTTCCGAAGAAGGCAATCTTTCAGCCAGTGGAAGTTTTCAGCTAAGGAAATCCGTGAGAGAGAAGCTCAGCCGCTTGCTGGATTTTAGAGCAGGTCACTTGTTTGATCTGTGAATCTCAACAGCCTAAATGATGTTAAATCTTTTTGGTTGAAAGCATTCACATTAGAGGTGAAGAGCATTCATGCTCAGTCCTTCAGCACTCTTCATTTGGGAGGCTCCTGTGATGATCTGTCTTTGCTGGTATCTCGTGGCTGAAGACAGGTTTTAGGTGACAGCAAAGGATTTAATAATTTGGGTGGCATAAAGCTTTAGATAGCTGAGAGGTGTTTAGTCAAAGCCCATTTCACTTTTCTTCATCTTGCAGGAGTTGCTCTTGGCTGTTGAGAAGAAGCATGCTTATACAGTGAATGAGATTTCTTTTAAATACAGAAGAAAGGAAAAACACACCAGGATTGGGAATTAGAGAATGATGCAGTCAAATTCAGTTTAATTTCTCTTTACCTGAGTCACTTGTGTGAGTGGCTCTCATTCCTTTGGAGAGCAGAGAAATCTAAGTGCTAATTCCTTGTTAGTGTGAGATATAAAGCTGAGTTAACATATCTGCTGTAGCTGCAAATCCCTAGAAGTCTTTGAATACAACAAGGAAAATTAACAGCTTACACTGGATTCGTGCACCTCTCTCCTGATCTTGTTCTTTTATGCAGCAGTTAAATACTCTGAATTCGAATCATGTGTCATTTATTTCACTTTCTAAAAAAACTGAGCACTGAAAATTCTGTTTGCTCAGTGCTGTGCAGAGTCAATGTTTTTCTCGGGACTTCTTCTAGGACTTTGAGTGACTGAATGGTCCAAAACATTTTTGATAGCTTGTGGTTTCTGTGTGCTAAAAAGCAGTAGGAGAACTAAAAACAGTCCCTGAGGAATTCTGTTTCTTTTCCTCTTGCCACACAGGAGGAATCAGTGCACAAATCAGGAAGTAGCAGCAGCATCTCCCCCTCACAAATGGAAGACCCCTCTCAAGAAGGCACCAGCAGCAGAAAGAGTGAGTTATGAGAGAGCCCAGTGGCTGCTTTTACACACTTCTGTTGTCTTCTATGCTGTGAACTTTGTCTCAAACTTATATGGAAAGCCGAAGCTGAGTGTTGTTAGTGGAATAAACTTCTAAAGCTGAACCCTGCTGAATGGGTCAAATGGGATAAACAGTTGGAAGGCATTAGCCTCTACTCTGGGTGGATATCTTTGTGAAACAGAAGGTTTCATCCTTGAAGTTTTTGTAGGACTGTAGAGGAAGTCACAAGTGAATGGAGGGGATGGCTTAGCTATGCTCATCTCATAAAATAATTTGTTGCTATGGAAGCATGTTCTAACCTAAGACCAATTTAAATGTTTCCTCCATCTCTGCCACTGTGGCAGTGTCTGAAAGACACGTAGCAATCACCAGTATGTCTCATAAATATTTACTGGGAAGAGGGCAAGATCTGATTTTTTTTATTTTCAGGCACAGTTATTCAGGCAGGTTTTACTGTGTAACAATATTTTTCATTTGTTTTGAAGTGTTTCAGTTTCATTGGGAAGGTTTTGTAAGGAGCTGTGTAACCTGTGCATGTGTTTTCTGTGCGTGATGGTGAAATAAGTAGAATAATATCCTGAAACACCTCAGTATGGATATGTAACTTCAGCCACCAGTAGTAGGAATTCTAGCAAAACAGTGGCTGGATTAAGTACTGAACAATGTTATCCAACAGTCTCTCATAGAAGAACTAACTTTTTTGTACTGATTGAATCCTTAGTGCCTCCGAAGTTCCTGCCCATATCGTCTACACCGCAGCCCGAGAGACGGCAGCCGCCTCAAAGACGACACTCCATTGAAAAGGAAACACCAACCAATGTGAGACAGTTCCTACCCCCTTCAAAACAGAGCTCCAGGTCACTTGTAAGTGGAGTGGGTGGTAGGAGAGAGAAAAAGAGGAATGCTAAAAGTATAATGAAAATTAAAACTTGGCTTCAGTGTGATTAGAACTTGACCCAAAGAAAACTCCTCAATTCAGAAACAGCTCTTGGCTACTAAAGGTGTTTTGAAATCAAGATTTGAACTTTGTCTCTCTAACGTATTTATCCAAAATCCCAGGTACAGGTGCCTCAGAAAACATTTGCACTTTGATTAGGACTCTGGGTAAACCACGTGTCTTGATTTTTGTTTCAGAATGTTACCAAAACAGATGAACTTCGCCTTACTGATATTCCACTTGAATAGAGACAGTTCCAAAGCAGTGGATCTATTTTGGGATTTGGGGGATTTTTTTTAGTTGTTGGAAGTATTGCAGTTAATGACTGGATGAATGGAATGATTTCTTCCCACCTTAAGAACTTGCCTGGTAAAGTTTATACATATGAAAGCTCTTTCAGTAATCCAGATCAAGGTTTGTCTGCGTTGCTTTGTTGAAGCTACTGAGGCAAAAACCTGTATTACTGCTTGAAAAGAAAGTACAGTGCATTTTATCAATTAGCTTTAATCGAGAACTGTTTTCCAGCAGAGTACAAACAGCAAAGGGTATGAAATCCTGGTTCGTTTATGCTGACATACTGATTAGTACTTTGTAATTTCATGCAGGATATGTTCCTTGTCTCTTTTCCTACCAGCGGGGTTTCAAAGTGTGCCCCATGAGGTGCTGGTGAAAAGAGAAATCGATAAGCACATCCGAGTTTTGAAAGGAAGGGAATATTCACTTGCCCTGTCTTGTAGTGCAGTGATATTAACGGGCTTTGAAGAGCATTTTTGTTGGCCCAAGAGATGACAGCCAGGATCTGAACCTATTAGATGATGAAGCTGATCAGTAACAGGAAAAATACCTCCACATATTCCCACAACGGGCTTTTCCTTTTCAGAGGTCTGCTGGATTTTATTACATCCTTCCAAGTAGAATGTAGTTTCTCATCCCAGGTGCAGGTCAGGCAGTAACATGTTGATAAATGCACGGCCCAAGTGGACATCTCCTGCCAAAGTGAACTTGGAGCAGGATGTATTGCAGCAGACCCATGTTGGAGGGCTCCTTCAGCATGTGTTTGAAGTCGCTGTCACATGAAATGGGTTCCCCTGTCACCTCCTGCTGCGGTCACTGTATGTGGAAACCCAGACTGTATCTTCTGGTAGGCCTGGAGTCATTCGCAGACAAATAGGTTGAAGGGAGGAGGGGAGAAAGCATCCTGTGTTTTACTGAGACACTTGCTCCATCACACTTCAGTGTATCTGAGTGTGCTACATTGTAATATTAATCTAGTGTATTTCAGAGGATCGTGCAACTTAAAATCTTATATGAGGCTGTTATTTTAAGTAGGTCAACCAAGTTCTTACCAGGATCTTCTCGACCACATACATATTCTCCCTCTGTCAGTCTGTTCATTGACATATGCCTATAAAAATACATTAAAAATAAAACCATTGCAGAAAAACGAATTCAATTATTCCATTCCCCCTGAAAAATACTAAAAGAAAAGGGAGAAAAAGCCATTAGATAAGTCAGGCTAATTTGGGAACAGATGGGAAGGGTTTTACTAGTTTCTTTTGTGCTTAGGGGGATTTTTTTGTTTGTTTTGGTTTTTTTCTTTTGTTTTAAATCTCTAGAGAGCTGTCACCTAGCTTGGTTTTGACTTTGAAGTGAAAAAGAAGGAAACTAGTAGTGAAATGATGGTCTGTTAATAAGAACCTATTTTATTTGATGCCTTGAGAGCTAATTCTTTTAACTTGGCAATAGTGCCCTCTAGGGTGTAACAGACACCTCCCTCAACACTCTTGTTTTTCATTTTGGGAGATGAGTTCTGGTATGCTGGCACTCGCCCAGTTCCACACTTTGGCTTTCTGCAACTCTCTCCTTCGGAGAGGAGGGATGCCAACCTCTTCCAGTGGCTGCGCCAGATGTTGCATGTGTGAAATTGCCATTGCCAGAGTGAATGCTTCTCAATAAGTGCAGAGTATTATTTATTTTTTATTTGACATCCCACTTCTTCATCCCTTCCTCCAGGATTGATGGAGTTTCATTTCTTATCACCAGCTCCTGTGACCCTGGTTTCTCTCCAAGGTGAAAGAGGACTTGTCAGCAAATAGCCGTCAATGCCAGTGAAACCAGGCAGGGGTTTGCTACAGTCTCTTAGCAGGATTAGCAAGAAACTGCTCTGTCTTGCATACTAACGATGGTTTTGCAAACTGGCATCTCATCAGACAGAGAGACTTAGGCCCAAGTAGGTGGGGAGGGGAAACAAACTTGGAAAAGTGCCAAACGTAGTCCTTTTGACCTGTCACCCTGCCAGTGCTACATGGAAACGCAGGGTGGGTCAGTGATTTTGGGGGGGTCAGCCCTGGTGGTTGCTGTAGTGAGCTGATTTGGTGCTTAATCAGTGAGATCAGTTCAATGTCCTGAGATTTACATGTGGATGCCTTTGCAGTCTGTTTGCTTTATATTATTATTATTATTATTATCATCCTTTTTTTCATGACCCAGAGGACCAAGGCTAATGGTTTCATTTATACACAGCATTCGCTTCTCTGCTTCCTATCTATTGTTCAGGTTCCTAGGATAACCAGTTTATTTCCAAGGATGAATTTCAGACCACTTTTTTCAACTATGCAAACAGCTTCTCTGCTCAGCTCTCATCCCGTTGAAGCAGCCATGTGTGGGGTGGCAGGGGCTATGTACTATCTCTGTGAGAGAGCTTTTGCCAGCAGGTGGAAACCCGCAAAGGTTTGCCTCTTTTTGCTGGCTTTGGAAATCACCTTCACCAGCATGTTCCCTCCAAGGGGAGCACTTCCTCAGCTGTGGCAAGAATTACAGCTTAGGCTGGGACATTGCACCTGATTGACTTTGATTTCAATGTGTGTAGGATATTTGTGTGTCTTCAATCACCTCACGGGGAAAAGAAATCAGTTCTGAAAGGACAGCAAACTAAAAATGCAACATCACCAGATTATCAATGCGACAGACCTTAAATATTACAGCACATGAAGATCCTGCAGCAAAAGTTCAGCAAAACTATTGTGATCCTTGGACTATGTTGAAAAGAATAAGGTTTTATGTTTTTCCCAAGGTACACTACATAGAATGGGAGGGCATTTGCAATCTGCTTTACTTGAAAACCTACATATTGTTTTGGTCCTCCGCACACTTATGTATCAGAACTTGCAGAATAGCTTATATCCATGTGTCACGGAAGGCAAATCCACTGAAAACAAAAAGTAACTCATTTACCCCTATGTTAACTGAACATGAATAATTTAATTTTTCCTTCTTTTTGTTGTCCCAACCAACAAGTGGAAGGGTGAAACCTCTTGTAGGAGAGTTTATAGTTGAGATACCCACCTGAGCTTTTAGAAAGTTTTAGTCTGCAAAAGGAACAAGAGTTTAGAGTACCTGACTAATTGTGAATTGCAGAATTTAGAGGCCACCCTGGCGCTCACTCATTTTGCAATTTACTAATGCAACTCATTTGAATGTCTAGTGACATCCTTTAATGAGAAGAAGGAATACATTAGAGTAAAAATGTGTTAGTCATAAGAACCTATTAGGTGTGTGTACACTGAGAATGACCTACAAAGCACATTATGGATATAAAAGTAATTCTTACTTCCTGTTTTTGCTGCGTGAAAAAATTATACATACACACCTTAAGCTATAGTGTTTATAAGATGATTGCATAGTCAGTATTAAGCCAGTCCCCAAGAGGATCATGGAAACTTCAAGTTCAAAATAGTATTTTCAAATATTTTTTCCCCTTTAAAAATAAGCACACTGGCTTGTGTTTAACATTAAAATGGGTATTGAGTATAATTCTGGGAAATCAAGACCATTCCAACCACATTTTGTCTTTACCATGTTCTGTCATATGTGAGTATTGCAAAGAGTACTCTCACTTGGAGCTGCTGAATTTGGGTGCAGGCTGTTGTTGGAAGTTTGAGCAATAACTCGGAAGCATCATTGTTCACTGGAGTTTAGCCAGTGCTGAGCAAAATTTAATTAATTTCAATGCCTTAGAGGCAGTGTAGAAACAAAAGATTTTCTTGTGTACTTATTTATATTCTGAAAAGGGAAAAAAAAACCCCAAGCAGTTTTCTGAAATCTGATTATTTATCTTTCATTTAATGTTGCATTAACATTTTGTTGTCCTTGTGTAACCGCTGGAATTAAAACATTAGCATTTAAACATGTGAACATTTTCTATGTTTCCCCTGCTGCCTGCTGGCTATTTCTATTTTAATGATATTCATTTTCAATCGGTACGACAACAGGCCCTCACTATTCCCCTAGTACGTGCTCTACACCTATAGCAGATCCGCAGAATTTCTTCAAAGGAGCAATATTCCCCGACATCATCGTTCTGTAAATTAAAGGAATGGGCGTTCATGAGGGGGAAGGAAGAGCTTCAAGTAAGAAATGTATTTCTAAAGGACTTAAAGCTCTGGTTGATTGCAAGCATTCAGTCAGCCTCATTCACCTCGGATAGTTTCCCTGAGTCTCCCACGATGCAGACTCGGGGGGTTTTGCTGGCATTGTGTGCATCCCACTTTCCCACCCACTTCCTCTCCCGTGCCACCCCAGCCTTCAGCCGTGCCTTCCCCATAGCAAGACAGTTGCTATGGGAAGAACCCAGAACGAAATGCTGAGAGCTGCTGGTTAGCTGTAAAGTTGCTCATAAGGAACAGAAGATACTTTGTTGTGGCGGTGCAGTTTTACACCTCAGAGCAAATTGCAGCTGCTTTTGATGCAGTTTGTTTTTTCCGGAGAACTAGTGTTCTGTACCCCAAAGGTTTAGCTGGAAAATCTAACAAAGTTAACTCAATTCTAGTCTTTTGTGGGGTACCCTAAACAGAGTGAAGTTTCATTGTGTTCCCTTTCTAGATAGGTAAGACAACAGTTTTTAAAAATGTGGTGGTTCCTAAATGCTAATGTTTGCCAGGTCTGCAACGTAGAAAGATTTTCTTTTTAATCTGATGGAAAGACAGAACAGACCTCTGAGTACATGGAAATGGAGCATTTCCGTACTAATCCGATTCATCACTTCAATTTGTAAACGAGATCTCCAAACTGTCAGCCACGTCTTTGTGTATGCAGGAGAAATTTCCTTCGTTTATTCAGAGAGCATTGCCTGTCATTGTCATTACTGCACAGTAGCCCCTCTGGGCTGACTGAAAAGGTTCACTAAGCATTAAGCAATGGGAGTTCCCACAGAGGTTTCTGTCTTTCTTTTGGAAATGTATAATCAACTACTGGGCTGGATTACAAATTGGGTTGGTGCTTTTTATTCCCTGGTACCAAATTCAGGAGTTATGCATTCAATATTCTCCTAAATGCTGCAACACAGAACAGATGCAAAATTTTGTAAGTGGAGAGTTGTGCTGTTAATTCTCTATTTGAGCCTCTACCGTTTATAATGCAACACTGGGTAACCAGTTCACCTGCTTGATACTGGAACATTATTCTGTAAAGCTTAAATTGCTGCTGTTACTTTCTGGGGCAGAAAGGAGAACTCTTCTGCCTGAACTGATGTAACTTTCTGTAGTTTTGGTGTGATTCTGATCATGTGAGCACCAAGATGTGGTACCACTGAATAAAAATTTCTGCTAGAATGGGCTACTAACAACTTTTCTTGGCCACTCTGGGCATCACGAAGTCTCAGAGAAATTATTTGATGTATACCTCAAACAGTATGCATAAAATAATGCCATCTACCATATTACATTTTCCCTTTCAAATTATAAATCTGAACATTGATTGGCTTGAAACAAATGTTTGTAATAAAAGACAAATAGAAAGAAGGGACAAGTGGTTTGAGGAAAGATGAAGAAAACTGTCATTGTGAAGGCTGAACATAAGACTATTTAGATCACACTTATGCAGCTTCCAATGGTTTGGCACTCATGTGATGCCCATGAATGAGCCAGTGCTATTCCAGTTTGGTGGGAGAAACCCCCTGTTTCTGGAGTTACTAACCAGGTGGCTGGTTGTCTAGGTTGAACTCTGGAAGAAGTCGTTTGTCTTTGAATTAATGTGGGGTTTTTGGCTTCCAGGAGGAGTTCTGTTACCCCGTGGAATGTCTGGCTCTGACAGTGGAGGAGGTCATGCACATCCGTCAGGTGCTTGTGAAGGCAGAGCTGGAGAAGTACCAGCAGTATAAAGACGTCTACACTGCTCTCAAGAAAGGAAAGGTAGGGCTGAGTCAGTGGAGGCTGTGAAGGGTATTGAGGGAGGCCAGTTGCACAAGCCTCCCATTTACACACTTGTTTCTTATCCTGTATTGGAGAGAAGGAAGAGTTATCCACCAAACATCCCCCTAAATGTGTAACACATGGGTCAACTTCCTCAAATGATATCCAGAAACATCAAAACTTTTCATGGAAACACCTTGTTTGTTCAGATTGTCTGTAAAAATGCAGTAGCATTTGCAATTATCAGAGTGCTTCTGTACGTGTCTGGTTCGAACTTCATTGACTGAGGTGGTTTCTGTCCCCAGGCCTTCTGCAGGTTTGGTTACCTTTTCTGTTCCAGAAAATAGAATTACAGATAGCAATATAAAAGTACAAGTTCTTCATATATGAATCCTTACTATCAAGCACAGAGGGAATTAAAGCCTTCAGAAAAGCGATGTGACATGTGACCCCAGAAGGAGGTTTAATATTAGAGACCCATTAACTAATGCATTTTTCTGTAAACTGCAGATTGGAGATTGGTACTTCCCAGCAGAAGCAGCATCCTTTTCTCCCACTTTTGACTTGTGCTTCTTGAACACCTCCAGCAAGTCTATTTTGACTTCACTGTATATTTTATCTATAGGCCTACCTGTGTCTAGTATGCAGATTTATTTTAAAGGTTTAATACATTTAAGGCAGAGGAACAAAAATCTTATCATGTCATTCACTAGATTCAGCTGTTGCCTGTTGTCATGATATATAAAGCTTAGCAATGAGCTTTTATCAAATCTCAAAGTAGGTTGAGGCTTTAATTAATTTACTCACCTATTAAAATTTTTTGCTTTTATTTCTAACCAAATTTATCTAGTTAATGGGCAAGTATTTAATTTAGGCAAAACAATTAAGGGCCTAGTTCTAAATATATGAAGATACAGTTCTGGACCTTTTTCTCAATATCATGTTAGAAGCACAGGCCTCAGAACTGGATGTAGCATTGCCACTGTGGCCTTGTCAACAGCAACTGGTCGATGAAGTCATCACTGTGTGGGACTTTGCTTAACATTGTGGATTCCTCTGCTCTTCTTCCTCCAGCTCTGCTTTTGCTGTCGAACAAGAAGGTTTTCTTTCTTTACCTGGTCTTACACTTGTCAGTTCTGCAAGAGGTAAATATTTAATGTCTGTTAATAAATGAGTACCATTTCAGAAGGAAAATTATTGATTTATATTAGAAACCCTCAAAAATTTCTGCTGCATACTGTTGGTTGGGTTTATTTCTGTAACAGTCTATGTTAAAAATAACTATGCAAAAACATTTCCTTCGTAAGTGACAGAATTGCTTCCTTGGACTGAAACTCTTGACTAAAAGTGAGATAAATATTCATTTTTTCTTTTATGCTTATGGGAAAGCAAGATGGAATTTACTCAGACTCCCCAGTCAACAGTTCCACAACCTCTGTGTTTAGGGAAAACATTTCAAGGCAATTTACATTTTGGGCTATTTTTTGAGTATTGGGGCAGGGGAAACACAAGAAGGAATATTTGCAGGCGAAATGATAAATTTTAAGATAACAGTGAGACAATAAGTCAGAAGATCTATGTAATCACTGAGTTTTGGTCTCACTTGCCAGAGCAGGTTTCTTTAGAGGAAAACCACCTTATTTTTCTTTCTTTTCCGTATTTTTTAATTTAGGTGTAGTTCTTGTTCAGCGTTTCTCCTTGCTTTTGGCTTCATGTTCTGATTGAAGTTACTACGTTGAAGAAGCTTTGAAAATGAAAATGTTTAAGGGGAGGATGGGGGAGGGTTCTAACTCCTGAAATCCCTTATTCTTGATGTAAACATAACTTTTCCCAATGGATTGATTCATGCTCTTGCTTTCTTACACAGGCCTGTATGCTCACAGTGCTGCAAAAAAGTAAGTAAGGAAACTTATGTTTTGAGCCTTTCTAAAAAGCTGCAATCTTTGTAGTGGTGCTGCATGTTCCTTGTGCTGTTCCCAACAGATGCGGCTGCCATCGAAGCCATACTCCACCCTCCCCATCTTCTCCCTGGGACCTTCCACCTTGCAAAAGGGAGAGAGCTTCATGAGGCCAGAGAAATCCTCTCCCAGTCACCACCATTCCCTGCGGAGCAGGTGAGGAACAACCCAGCCTCACTTGTGTCTGTTGCAAATGCTCCCCAAGTCTTTCATGCTGGGTTATCAATCATGAAGATGCTGCTCACCTGTTTTGTAGTTGGCAATGTTTTTAATGCTTGTAGTAACTTTTCTGAAGCCTGAAAAGCCAGGTCTCTTCTACTCATTGCTTTGATTTACAGAAATAGCAACCTAACAGTGTCTTAAACCTTTTTCACATTACAGGTGAAAAATAGTATGAATCTGCTATTTCCGTAGCACCTCTGCAAAAATACCCTTAACATGTCTTTTTCTGGTGTGAATGGACTCTTTGGAGATAAATCTTGCAGGCTAAAATCACCCATTGAATGGGAATTCAATGATGTCTAGTGCACAGATTTATCTTCTTTTCCCCTAATTTTTCTTACTCTAATTTTCATAATTTTTTCACTTTAATATTATGAAGTTGTCTGTTGGTTTTATATCTTTTACACAGATGGTTGTCCAAGCTAATCCAAGAAATTAAATATAAAAGAAATGCTCCTTTTTGAGAGAATCTGCTGTATAAACCCTCTGCATAGATCACCGTTGCTATGATGCTGTGTAGGTTAGCCAAAGACATCAGCTATTTTTAGTTACTAGTAAGGTTGTTTTTGCCAGGATGTAAATGTTACACACGCCCTCAAGTCAGTGACCCTGCAATCTTGCCAATCCAGGCAGAAGCTGTCCTCTCCAGTCTTTGGTGTAATTTGGGACAGGAGGAAGGAAAATTTAAATCCAGACCTTTCTGATGTGATTTTTCCTGGGGCCCACAGCCAAGTTGCCAAATAATGCGACAGATCCTGCTCTTCTGCCTTTCAGGTTGACCTCAAGGTCCAAGTCTGTGGATAAGTCACAGGAAGAGTTTCCCAAAGAATTAATGGAGGACTGGAGCACAATGGAGGTTTGTGTGGACTGCAAGAAGTTCATCTCAGAAATCATCAACTCAAGCCGGCGCAGCCTGTCCCTGGCCAACAAGCGAGCCAGGTTAAAAAGGAAAACGCAGTCCTTCTACATGTCGTCACCAGGAACCTCGGAGTACTGCCCCTCGGAAAGGACGATCAATGAGATCTGAGCCGTGTGCCTTTTGCTTTGCTTCCGTCTCCGTGAGGTCATCATCCATGAGCGAGGTCACTGGAACCGGATTGTCATCCCGTTGCTTCATTCCACTTGACTGGCTTGGGTTTGCATTGGATCACAGGATTTCCTACTCCGGCAGTTCCCGGAGACACAGAGCGCTGTGTTTGGATCTGTGCAGGGTGATACACAACGAGTCAGCTGCTCGCGCCGGGAGAAAATCAATAGTTTGAAATTGTTGCCTCTTTTGTACGTGTGCGTTGAAACGAGAAAGCCTTTTCTTGCTTTCAATCTTTTTTTTAACCACGCTTTGAATCATTTTTCGGGAGATGAGCTGAGAACAGGTGTCTGATGGAGAACCAGATCTAGCACAGTGTCAGTGTTAGCACAGTAGCAAACAGTAGGTCCTGCTGGCATTCCCACCCTCAGAATGCTCACGCCCTCGCTGAGGCAGCCAAGGGCCGTATCTCACACCAGGCACCCAGTGTGAGCAGCTCTGGTCAAATCCATCTTCCTTTGAACCATTTTGGTTGCTCTGAGATCAGGGTTCCGCACGGGACTCTACAGTGTCAGTGTCCTGGGGCAAAGCAGGTGACAAAGCTCTTGGCCCGCGTGGTCGGCCATACCCCCGAGCTGCTGTACTTCTTAAGCCTTAGTGTCCTTCTGAGTGTCTCCTGAGCAGGTTTCCGTAGTTTACTTTCTATCTTGAATGTATGATAATGACTACTAGTAGCAGTGAATTTTAGTAGTAGACAAAGTTGTACAGTTTATGGGGAGGACGGGAAATAAGGGAGGCTTCTAATTTTAACTGAATACCTATAAAATTGTTCTCGTGGTTACTCAGAGAAAGCAGTGAGTAAGGTGTAAATTTGTATTATAATGGAGCACACAGATACTGCTATAGTTCTGTCTGACAGCATATCCACTAGTAACCCCATTTTTTCTGGGGTTTGTAACTTGGCTGTAAAAATCCGTGTTCTGCTGAAATTTGGGACAGTGCTGTCTCAGATTGGGAGCGATCTCTCTTTTTTTTCTTTAATCTTTTTTTCATTCTTTCCCCCTTTTTAATTCACTCACAAGGGAGTGCTAGACTAATTGTTTAGAAGTTCCAACAATTTTACAACGCTACCAGACATCTCATGCTTTTTTGCACTTTTTTTTATATTCAAAATACTTTTTTTTTTTTAATTCCGTCATAGCCAGAGTTTAGTCAGTAATTTGGGGGCAGATCTTTTTGGTATTTAAAAACAAGCTAACATAGCCAAGTTATTAATACTTGAAAATCAACTACTGTAACTTTTTTCATAAATTTTTTAATACCCTGAGGCATATTTAATATCTATATAGCAGTGTATTATAGAATGACATAGCAGAAAAGTTTCAGATCTATTTATTAACATTTCTATACTTCGAGTTAATGAGAGATACCTCAGAACTGCTCCAAAGTAGCTGGGACTGGACTTCCATAACATAATTTTGAAGGTATATTAATCAAAACAGCTTCCTCTGTCCAAAAAGCCCTAGAGACAGACTGCCCCTCTGGCCCTGGCAAGGCACAGTGCCCAGGCTGGGAGGCACCAGGGCTGCTTGGCTCCCCTTTGGCAGCCTTTGGAGCAGCCATCCATATCGTCTGTTTTAGGCTGATTTGAAAAACACATGCAAAAGTCTCTGTAAACCTTCCCAGGGAGTCAGCCATCCTTATTTTTTGTTAAAAGCCCCCTTGGAAAGTGAGAATTTTTGCATATGTAGAGCTTCTTGAAATAGTTTCTATTTTTTTCTGAACCAATGCAAACAGGAAAAGCAGGGCCCAGTGCTAACTCTCCCTCCTTGCTGTCCCATGTAAGGTCAGGTGTCACAGCCCTCTCCTTGTGGTACCTCTGGAAAAGTGTCTTGCATGTTGAGGCACCTGGAGTACTGGCATGAGACAGGGATGTAGGATTGCAGGGGAGCAGCACAGGCAGGCTGGTGGGAAAGGTTCTGCTGTTTCTGGAAGGGTCGCCTGATCTCAGTCACATCAGCACTTTTTCTTGTTTCTGTGCCAAAACCAGGCCGTGTGTTTGCTGCACAGTGCACCAGGGAAACCAGACAGAAAGAAATGCAGGAAATCTCACTTTGCATCTACCCTCTTGTTGTTGTTGTCGCGATTTTTTCATGGAGATGCTCCAGCCGTGTTACACTTCGCAGTCCTCTGTTCACAGTCTGCTTCCCTGGCGTCCTTAAGCCACTGAGGTGCAGGGCATCCAGCACATTTATTTTCCTCTTGGAGAGGAATTTGGGATGTTGTAGAGCAGGCAGGATGAAGGACTAAGTAACTCCTGAGTGCGCGAAGGGAAACAAGTCTGTCATGCCTGTGCCCTGCTCCACTCTGGCAGTGTCTGGTGGTGACTCTGGGGCACTGGCAGAGCCTTGTGATCCAGCCTGTGCCTTCCCAGAATTCCCAGGAGTCCTTGGCTCAGGGCAGGCTCTGCTGTGCTGGGCAAGGCACAAACACTGAAAAACAATGCAGTGGTTGTACAGACGGCTCCCTGTTGCATACACAGAGCTGCCATGGGCCAGGGCCTGGATAACCTCCCTTTTTCACTGGAAGAAACCCTCCAGGCTGCTGACACATGCTGTGGCAGGCTCCAGGAAACATGGTGTGGAGGGCTGCCTCTCCCCTTGGCTCCCATCCCTTCCTCCCTGGCACAGTTGCTCCGCATTATCCTGGCATTTCATTCCGCAAGAGGAAAAGCAGCGGGTTGGTTTGTTGTGGAAAGCCTGAAGGAGCTCAGCTCGCTGATTGCCTGGCTCTGCGGAGTGGGCTATTTTTAGCTTTCCATCTCCTCCCTGCCTGCACCAGCATCCCAAATCCACTGCAGCCATTGGCCCAGCACCCCGTGGTGCTGCCCAGCATGTCCTAGTTACGGGCTGAACTTCACGTCAGCGTCAGAGGGGGAAATCAGAAGCTTGTAAATATCTGTAATATATTTATTAATATTTAGGAAGTCTCCATCAATCATGCAATGGGAATTGACTTTCCCATGATGTTTTAAAAAGGAAATGAGTCTTATTTATATGTGTGTTGGCTGTTATCTTTTATTAGAGTTAACGCTTTCAGCCCCCTAATACAGTTTGCACATCTTAGAGTGAATTACTGCTGAAAAGAACGCAGCACTAGCAGAGTGAACTCCGTTCCGTGAACTTTAAAATTACTTTCTTCTTTTTTTTTAGCTTTATTAGTATGCCCAAGGTCTGTTAAAATATATCATAGGAGACCCAAGGAGCTAAAAATGCCTCTGGCAGCATCAGTCTTGTTTTGTATGTGAACCTGGTTGTGGGGAATGCAAAACCAGCTCTGCCTTACGGCGGTGATGGAAGATGTGAGCAGGCTTTTGCTGCAGCTCTCAGACCTGACCTTTCAAGTGTTCTTGGTGACAGTAGTGTTTTGGGGGGTTGTTGGGGGTTTTTTTCCCTTTCTCTATTACTTCCTTTATACAGGGAGGGGTGTTACCTGGTAAAAATAAAATGTCTTTCCATTATAACCCTTGTCTGTGTTAATTATTCATGGGAAGCTGATTTAAAGGTTTCGCCTCTCTTTTTCATGCTGTTTTAGTTTTGTAAGATCAGCCCCATGTTTCTTTTGGCAAAGAATTGTTAACAAAAATGATTGCATAACAGCTGAACAGTGGCTGGGCTGCATGAAGGGATGAAAAGATGTCAAAGTACCCTTAGAATAGCAATAAAAACTGCTTGTGTAACCCCAGTGATATGATTAGCTCCTTGTCATCATCTGCAGCCAACTCCCTCTGTTACTAGTGTGCTGCTCTTCCAATACTGGCGGGCTGTACCTGAGGGAGCACGTTTGTCCTGCATGTAGCACAGGCTTTGGGAAATCTCCACCCCTCCCTCGTCTTAGGGAGAGAAATGTCTTTCAGAGAGGTTTTTGATGGATTTGGTTTAGTTTTTAAACCAGAAGTGGAGAGAACATTATTATCACAACTCTTAAGTTGTTCTCTCTTCTCTCCTGAGCATCCCTTTTTCCCCAGTCAAGTTCAGCATCAGCTTCCCTGGTTCGTTACTGGCTGCATGCTCTATAGGTTAAAACTAATTTAGAACCTCCAGCTTTAAACTCCTGATTGCTACCTTCCTGCTTTACTTCATCCAGCAGCTCTGCACAACTCTTAGGAATGTCTGCCTTACAGCTCAGTCTCATCTGTGAAACAGTGACAGCACACAGGCATGAGAGAAAGGTGCTGCAACTCTACACTCTGGTGCTACAGCACATGGATTATGTTCATGTTACCAGAAAATTTTATACTGTTGCCACGCTGATAACTTGGAGCTGCTCTGGTTTATTTCTTCTTTTGTATGTGTGTATCTTAAGGCCAGTCTGAGAATGTTTATGAATACCGATTCCAGCTATAAAAACCTCTTTCCTTGTTTCTGTCTGATTTTTACTACTGTGTTTCCGGTTTTTGGAGTACCTGAAATTACTATTCCCCAGAACTTCCTTGTAGGAGAACCATGACAGAGGGGTATTAGCTCAGCCTGATGTGATACACAAAGCCACAGAGGTGCTGCTCAGCACAGGGGTTCTGAGTTTCAGCAGCCCAGAGCAGAGGCAGCCTGGGGCCTTCCCTGTTACCTCACCTTGACGTTGAAAAATCCCAGAGCTGCCCATGTTGCTCAGCTGCCCTGGTACAAGCTGTGAGCTGCTCCATGTCCCAGGGTCCCCAGCTGCAAAAAGAGACTTCAAAGTGGTTACAAACTATTTAAACAATTTTGAGAGCTGCTGCTTGAGGAGCTGAGTGCTCAGTGTCAGAACTGAAAGGATCCTGCAGTGCAAGTTTCCATCTGCTTTCAGTACTTGAAAACAATTAGCCCCACTTCCAGGTGAAACAAATTCCAGAGAGGTGAAACTTTACAATACTTTGACAAGCAAAGACTTGTGAATGAATTTTTCTGTGATAGGTCTGCACTCAACAGATGTCATGGGGCATAATCACGAAATGGAGCTAAACAGGTATCAAATTTTATGCAGCAGTAGCTTAATTTGTTTATTTGCAATAAATCAATTCAGTAACTTTCCAGTTTCTTCCCTAGTCAGGCTATTTTGCAGTGGCAGTGCCTGGCTGAACTGAGTGTCAGATGTGAGGTAGCCCAGGCTCTGTGTCCTGAGGTAACAGGAGCTGCTGCCATCTGCAAAGGTCGGCGAGATGGGTTCTGTAGGACATTTCCAGGGGAAGCCGTTTGGAACAGACCCTTCAGAATAGACCTTTCTATAGCTAATTTAAAAAATACATTTGCAAGCAGATAGTCTTTCAAGGTGCCAGGCTACTACTGTAAACTTACAGCTGAAAAAAGACCTGTTTGATTATTGATTCTTTTGATTTAAAAAAAAAACAACCCATAAGAGCACTCAGTACAAAAAAACCATACTCTTGGTGCCTCCAGTGCAGCTGAAGTTGTTTCCACTAAGCTTCAGGTCCTCTCTGCATTTCTCTAACGGGTGACACCAGTGCTTAGAAATGGGAGCCAGCAATGCTTTGGCTTTTGCAGGACAGGCCCTGGGCCAGACAGTGCAGTGTGGGATTAACTGGATTTCAGAAATCTAAGTTCAGAAATCTGCTAAATCTAGAATTAAAGGACATGGGCATATGAGTTGATGTGAGTTCTGCAGGAGGCTGGCTTCCAAAGTTTGGTGGAAATAAGCACCAGTTCAGCTGACACAGATCGACAGAGGCAGCACTCTCATGGCCCAGCATTCAGGAGAGGCAGAGACCAAGGCCCAGCTTCAACTGAGACATTTAAGGTGGACATGTTCCTATTGAAGGGCTGGTGATTACACTACCTGTGAATCAAAAGCAAAATGAAGATAATGAGAAGGGGTTTTGAGCTGTATTTCTGTTTAAGCTAGTTCCCTCTCCCCAACCCCCTTCTTTAATACAGGAAAAAAAAAATCCCAAACAGGAGGTGCACTTTTTGGACATGAACAGGCCTAAAGCACAAACCCTTCTCCTTTGAGCTTCCCCTGCTTCTGTGCTGTCACTGTGCATGTACCGTCTGCGTCTTCAGGGACACCAGAGGCATCAGCTCTAACAGCAAAAGGCAACAGAATTGTCTTCTGCTTGTTTCCATGTTATGTGGTACTGAAATGCAATTTCTTGTTTATGCGTTACTAATAAAAAGCTCTTCGAAATTACTGCATTGCTCTGGCTTCCTTGAGGGAACTGTGAAGACCACGGGCACCATTTCTTACAGAGCACAGCTGGCAAGGCCGTGTTCCACGTTTGTTTGGCCAGGCAGAGCCCTGAACCTTAGCTGCTGCAGATCTTAACTAGGTCAGAAACAAAATTATAGCAAAGTAAAAAAGAAGGTATTGTACCAGCAGGGCCCCACATTAGGAGCCCTTACTGATCATTTCACTTGCAGGTGCCTTCCAGTAAAATGAGAATCATACCTCAATCACCTCAGTTGTGGAAAAATTAAAAGGACAGGACTTGTGCTTCACAGAAATGCCTTCTCACTGTACAAATCCATAGTGAAAGCATGACCTGCTCCCTGGAGCTGTGATTAAAAGGCATAGCCCATAACCTGCATGATTCTGACAGGTGGCAAGTAGTGTTGGTAGGGTAACAAGATAGTTTATTAGATAAATAAGGTCTTATTTACAAGTCACGGCTCGTGATTTTAGATGAGTCTTTCCTGTTCTAATGCAAAACGAAGCAGCTGCCGGTCCCAAATGGAGCTACCAGTCCAGGCCCAGAGGACCCCTGCAAAGCTTCTGAGCAGTGTGTGGCTTACAGCGAGCTCCAGGGAGCCTGGTACTGGATACTGCTGCCTGTCCAGCACAGACTAATGGAAATTATTTTTCTGCAGCTTTCTCAGAAGACCAACAGCCCATTAGATATTACCAGAGTCACACCCAGAAGTGTTTTTTTAAACTGCACATGGCATTTATTTTGGATAGCACCACAGTACATAGACACTTTACAGCCCTGCCCTTCACAGCTCCCAGTCTAGGAAGGTGCAACAGTAGGAATGGTGTTGCCTACCCACCACTGCTCCACCTGAGGATTTGAATGAAAAGTGTCTCATCAAGGAACATCGCTGGTCATTTACTCAGTGCTAGGTTATTACACTGTCAGATACCTCAGTGCCCAGTTTGTGCTCTGCAGCAGTTCCTGGCATGCACCACCTGCTGCAGCTCAATGCCTTTGCTTACCGTAAGCAAAACTTCCAAGAATACAGGAGCTTTCACTGGGATTGCCTGTTGTCCCAACAAATACAACCTTTCCTCCACCGTGCCAGCTGACCTGATGGAGGAAAAGATATAAGAAGCATGGGGAGCATGGAAGACCCACACTGGCACAAGACCAAATTAAGAAAAAGAAAGGATAGCCTGCACAAACCCATTTAATTACACACCAGACCATTTGACTACACTGTTTTAAGTTAATGCCTTTTGTTGCTGACATGAGCCTGCACCAGCACAAAAACCAGACATCAACCAGAAGCCAGTCTACCTCGAGTCTGGTATCTTCAACATCTTAAAATTCTTCAGGACCAAGAACCAACATGCCCAGTTTGCTGCACTCTGGGAACCACTGCTGCTGTCTTCCCTCGCTGCTTCCCCCACAGTCAGGAACCAGCTCTTCCCAGCTTCTTCCTTCCACAGCAGGCATGTGTGACGCAGCTGTAGCGACTGGGGGAGCAGCCACACTTCTATCCAGTTTGGAGACCCGATGTGCTGGCACCAAATTCTTAAAATCCAACCACCTCCCTACATCACACCCCCGACTGTTTCCCTTGAATTGCAACCCAGCAGCTGAAAAACACCGAACTGCAGCTTGAACAACTGCTGCAAACACCCTCCCTCTCACAACTCACAAACCCCAACTTCAGTTCTACTTTCAACTCTCAAAGTGCAGAATTCTTACTAAGGATGGCACTTGCTACCTATTAATCAACACGGTTACAAGCACTGAGCTTTCTTCTGCTTGGTCCCCAGCACTTCAAGATCCCTCCAAGTAAATCAGCACTGACTTTACACCAATTCTGCTTTATACATTTTTATTCCTCCTACATACCCTTTTTCTCCTTCTGCTCCAATCCAGAAAGGGGCACTCTGCTGCTCTCACAAGCAGCCTAACACCTTCCCTCACATGCAGCTTTCTGTCTTTGAGACACCTCAGTCAATGCATATGACATAAAACCGACTTCAGAAATATTTTTTAGCCGTTTCCAGTAAAGAAAGAAAAGATGGAGGAGTTTCTCTAACTGTTGGAGCAACCAAAATAAACAATTCCAAAGGCAGTGGTTTTTTTTGCCTCAAGGGCCAACTCAGTCTATAACAGTCTAAGAGCTGGAATGGGAACTAGGATGCTTCAAAAACAGTGTTATGCACAGCACAGACAGCTAGAGATCCCACCGGATCCCATCGATCTGATCAGTCACATGGCCAAGGGAGAAGAGGGATCAAGTCCATATGCAAAAAATACAGGCAGAGAGCAGAAGGGTAAAAACTGCCCAGGAAAGCTTATGGGAAATTAAGAACCACTTCATCTGCTAAACACTGGAGCCCACCTGGTCCCAGTGTGACCCACTGCAAGGTCCTTTGTACACACTGGCAAAATGAGCAGCCACAGGAAGATCAGTAATACCATGGATGCACAACTGGCACCTACCCCTAAGACGAGAGGGAGCTGAGTAATAAGAAGGGGCCTCCGGAAGAAATTAGTCTTTCTCCTACCCAAAGCTTCCCCACTCTCTTTTAGCCTAGAGAAAAGCAGGAGAGGACTGAGCACAAGTAGGAAAGGTGCTGATGTCTGGCAAGTGGAGCAGCAGACAGATTGGAAAACCAAGCATTTAGCCACATAGTTCCTAAGTGGCAGGAAATGGTGGAGAGAAAGCAGGCCAAAAACAGTGGGGAATGAAACAGAAAGGAGACGCTGCAACAGAAGCAGATAGGGATTAGTTCCTGCAAGAAGGAAACAAAGTGTCAAGAAAGTAATCCAGAAAACTGACGTGTAATTGGTACTGACCTTAGCGTGTGGAACAGGAGTTCGGCTCCAGAGAGCCTGTGGTGACTTTTATGAGAAGCCAGTGCTGGAAGTGCTATACACAAGTCAGCCAGCCTTAAGACAACACTAAGCAAATATTTCATTTCTGATGCAAGAAGCAGCTTTAGACAACTCTTCTCCCAAACCAAAGCAATAAATGAACCTCTCCAAAGGCCTTCCTACCCCTGCTGACAGTCATGTTTTCATCCCCTCCAGTAGGCATGTATGGAAATGCTTAAGCACAGGTTTCCAAATGTACACATGCCACCAACTTTTCCCTTTTTGTGCAGAGCTCTGCCATAGCTGCACTCCCCTGCCTGGCAGAACAGCACCAGGAGCTAGAACATCTGTGTTCCTCACCCAGGAAGTGGCATCACTCCTGAGAAGGATACAACAACTGACCTGCACCAAAGCCATCCATCTTATCTTCCAGACAGCGGTTGCTTTGAGCGCTAAGTTTCTGTTCCAAAATAGGAAGGGCTTTAGGTCCACATAAAAAGAGCAACGTAAATATTTGCTATTCATTTAACTGCTTTCAACTAATAGACATTTTTTTAAGCAGGTTTATTCATTAGGATCATGTAATTTAGTTACACCCAAATTAAAGTTTACTTTCAAACTACCTAGAATATGAATGCTGAAAACTCCCTTAAGCTACAAGCACTTTAAAATTATCAGATCAAAACAGTGACCAACATTTTACTCTTCTATTTTTTTAGAAGTTACTCATGCTCTTTAACAGCTTCCTGAGCACATGCTTGCCACTTGAACAAGTAAACATCCTTGCAACATTTATTTCGCTTTGTGTGCACACCAAAAAAAAAGTTAAAATGCCCTAACAGAGGGTTCTGTCTGAGAAACATATACTACATCTGGATCAAACATGACAATTCTGTAAACATCAGACAAGGCTAGAGTCATTACCAATATATATTTATGCATATTTAATAGGAAACAGTTTCTGCAGTTATTGGAGTATTTTTCCAGATAATGAGAAGCATTTAAAAGGATTTAAAAACCATTCTGTACCCATGTGGAAAGTGTTTAAAAGGTTTGGTTACACTGGTAGTCAGTAGTTAACAGAAAGCACTCAGAAAGGAGAGTCCATTTGTTGTTCTTTTACTCTTGTTTTCTCCATTCAGGGAATGAAAAGTTTCTCTTTATGAAACCTCATCATTAGGATTTAAAATTTTCTGCTCATTTCTCATTTCAACTCTTCTGGTTATTGCATCAATTTCTCCCTCAGTTAAGACATGATGTGAAGAGCAAGGACCAGTGGAACAGCACGGTCTCTTCATTCCAGTAGCCTACAAGTACCCTTCTTAGAGATAAATAAGTATTTTCCAGCACCTTCCCAGTAATCACTACCCCTGTCCTCACAGGGAGGGGAGGAACTAGGACAAATTAATAAATAAGGAAATAAATTATACCCTTCTTCCCACCAGAAAAACTATTTTAGGCTATTAACATCAATAGAAACTTTATCTTTGTTTGGATACAAACATCTAAGAGGTGAAGTATCTGTGTGTCATGTTCAGGCAGCACATTAACAACCTAAGAAGAGTTAGCTCCACACAAGATGTAGCCTTTCAAGATGATCCTCTAGATAAATATCAAATTCTACAGTATCATGTTCTGACTCATGTAGTTAGTTCCCTTTAACTGGCCATAAGACATTATCAGATTACAAACCAGACAAATTCAGTGCTCTAGGACCTATCAGCCCTTCACAGAACAAAAGTTCACACGGAAAACCCTTAATCCCACACATGCATTCTTTTCAAGCTTTTCAGTTTGAGATGATGTAAATATAACATGCCCTCTACCTTTGTTTAAAAAGGCACATTTAGGCCATTTTAAATGTGCTAAATGTTTTGTTTCCAGTGTTAAACATAAATTGTTCAAATGAAAAGAGCATCTGCAGGAGGTCAGTTTAATCTTCAGTAGGCAACAAGAGCTGCTGTGGAGATGATGGATGAGGTTACTTCTCCGCTGATCCGGTATTCTTATAAATGTACAAAACCTCTGCAGATCAGCCTTGGCAGGGAGCTCTACAGAGCAGTCTGCAGAATAAGACTTTTCTGTCAGTTACTTGGTTTTATTTGGTGAACCCAAATACTTGGCTTTATTTTTCCGTGGACGCTGCTGCCATGGCTGGTTTGATCCCCTCGCGCGTGGACTTCAGCTCTTCTAGTTCTGTGTTTAGTTTGCTGATCACCCACTCCAGGGCGTCCCGACCCTGCCAGAAAAATACCAGGATTTAGGATCAGAACAGACACACCACCACTGCTCATGTTTCTATAGTTCTTCCTCTGTCAGACATGAAACTTGTTTTAAAATCAATGCCATGCCCTGCATAGTTTGATACCAGATTATATTGATAATCTCTTAGCATCGTCTTAGGGAAGCTTCACTGCAAAGGCATTTGCTTCACCCCTAAGCCAGAAGCAAATGCAGTGCTGGTGTGAGCTCCCAGTAGCAGCAAAAGGCCTAATTCAGCAGTCAAGTTTCCCTACCTAAGAGAATTGCTGGTTTTGCTGTTTGCTGCTCCCACCACCCAAAGAGTATCAGCAGATTTATGGGAAAATCCAGGTAGTGTTCTCAGTTTCATTAGCCAAGTTATATAGAGAGTTTTTGAGAAGATCCAGGACAAAGAAAATCTTCCAAGTGCTCTCTGAAGTAGCAGTAAAGTGATCTGATATCTATCAAGAGTTCAGAAGTGGTCTCACACTGAATTCTAGATTTGTACACAGCAACTTTTCAGCAGATAAACCAGACTAATTGAGAGACTGGAGTTGCACATTTTATATCAAGGTATGGGAGTGCCTCACGCTCGGAACTGACAGCCAGTGCTTCAGTAAGTGCTCGAGAACCCAGGACAATAAGCCTGGCAAAAACCTTTTACCTTAAGAAGACCCTGTAGCAGCTGCACCCCAATGACCACAAGATGCAGCCAGCGGCACAATGAAGTCAAGAAAATAAAGAGAAGGACTTCAGCTAAATAAAAGTCAAGGTTTTAGTGCTCTGCAAGCTCAGAAGAGCAGCTTTTGCCAAAGCAAGCAGATGGGATCAGACCAGGAAAACACCTGGCCTTTTTTCACTTAAAGAGAAGTCAAGAGACATTCACCTCTATTATTCTACTAAGAATAAGAAGTACAAACAGTGGAGAGCAGTAAGTGGGAGCCACATGGCTCTGGCCAAGTCCAGAATTCTGGAGATAAAGGTTTGAGCCCAAAAAGTCATAAATGTTCAGGAGAGCCATTGTGTGTTCAAGCCTTCTTGACTGACAGAAAGGAGGGGCACGGCCTCCTCTGCACACAGAGTTTTGTTCCAAACTGTGATGTGCTAATTTTGTTGTATTCATTAAAGGTGATGAAGTGCTACATCATAGTGTCCAGAACCTGCTGCTGTCCTTTATAAACCAATGAGCATGAACAAGAATCTGCATAAGCAGCTTTGAAAACCTAAGGAAAAAAGAATGTCAGAATAAAGCTCATACACTCTTCAAGGGGTTTTTTTCCAGGCTAGAAACACTACTCTGGGATAATATGAAAAGCCCAGATCCAAAGTGCAAAGTATAACCTATTAAAAGAAAGCTTTATTATGCATAGCAGCACAGTTATCTCAAGACCCTCACTAAGGTCAGTGAAGGGCTGACTCAGCTCCTCTTTGGGTTTTCCATATTCCAGGGACTCACGGAATAAACAGGAATTGCTACTTCTGCACTGGCAGGCAGTACTTAAACTGAGAAAAGTCATCCAGGTATCACAATAAAGTGTTCAGCTTTTGGTCAAGGCTCAGAAAGGGAGATTAAGCTCCACCCCAAACTACCTCAAGAACTAGGATGTTTAAGTTAATTAGTTCAAGAGATGCCTGTAAAATGTACTAATAATATTCAAGAAAGCATGATTGAAATTGTCCACTTTAAGTACGGGTTGCTCATAAAACACCTTAGAAGGGATGATTTAACTTCTGAGCTCCTTCCATTTGAGCACCAAAGTGACTGTTCTTCAGCAGGCGGTAACTTGAACCTTCTCCACAGGCTGTGCAAGACCTGGGAACGCCAGCAAAGTACGAATAAAAGCACCCAGATATGGGCAAGCTACTGCAGAGCAACAAGTTGTAACTAGCCGTGAATTAACTGAGATGAGTGCTCAGTAAGGAAAAAGTGGGGGGCAGGGAGGGGGCATCGTCTTTCAGTAGGCAGGCATTTGGACATTTAAAAGTCAGGTTTAAATATCCTCTCTGAGGTGACACAGGCACACAGAACTGAGACAGCAGCAGCTTGGATGTTGTATTTGTTATATTGCTCAAAGAAGACTTGTCAGGTCAAACACCCCTGCCATAGGAAACACTCAGTAGAAAAACACTGAGATTCTTTTCAGGCCCTGACTTGAAACAATCACATCATTGTGTTTTACTTGATACCTTTGTTGATGAGATAAATTAATAAAAAAAATCCATGACCTTCAACTGGAGCACCAAAATATTTCCTCCAGTTTTTGAGAGTACATAGGTCTGTGTATATCTCCTTAGACCTGCATATACTATATGCCATACTTTGCAGCTAAGAATAAACTCATGATTTTGGCAAGGAAGACTTCAGGAACATTCTGCACAGGAAATTAAGTTAGAAATCTCAACCAGATCCAAAGCCTCCAAGTGCCATGAAACTAGCCAGTTATCAGAAAAAATCTGACAGAGGACTGCCTATAAAGTCTCACACTGTACAACAAGTTCTGCAGTCAGTCATTAAGCAAGCACACTCATCCCCAGGCATGCACGTTGTGTTATTCGTTATTGCAGGCGTCAGCAGCATGACATGTCTGGCAGAACAAGCGCTGCATATGAAGATTTGTTGGTAGAGCT
The DNA here is from genome assembly GCA_013397755.1 of Cnemophilus loriae. NCBI lineage: Eukaryota > Metazoa > Chordata > Aves > Passeriformes > Corvidae > Cnemophilus > Cnemophilus loriae. The sequence goes on along the minus strand of VZTF01000896.1, from coordinate 127,661 downwards.
TAAGTGACTGATAAGTGCTGAGCCTTTGTAGTTGATGTTTTCCAGGAAAAACAGCCATAAAAGCTTAGTGGAATGAGAATGTAAAAGCAAACACTCATGGCATACACAGATCTCAAAGAAAGCAGTGTAAAAAGGCCGACTTTCTTAACTAGGAGAAGCAGCAAAATGGATTTCTTTCTTTTTAAGAAATCTAATTGGTCGAAGCAGAAGCCAATACAGGAATGACAGGGACAGGCTACACTGAGTAGTGGAAGGAAAACAATCTGAACAGAGGTCTCATAGAGGCAAATAAACTCAGTTCTCTCAACCTTGAACTCAGATTTGTTCATAGACATATTATTGCAGGGACACGTCACTACCAAAATGAAAATAGCTACAAGACCAATGAAAAGCAGGAACAGTCTGGCATCCTGACAGCTTCAAGCTTTGCACAGATTTCCTCAGAAGGGCAACACTATTCCTCAGGCAGAAGAAAAGCAAATACAATTCCGCTATGCGGAAGATTACCCCTGTTAGGCAACCTGTTTCCAGAAATCAATGTTATATCCTTAGAACATAGTTCTGTTTCATTTTTATAATGCCAATTTCACTCACTAGCCAATTTATTAATTTCTTTAGGTACCAGCTTTATATACTGAAATCACAGAAACTAGGACCAGATCAAACACTCGGTGGAGGGACTCCTCCACATCCCTAGTTGTCCACAGTCTTCAGGCCATAAGCAAGACTGTGTGGCACAAGACACGGCTGCAGCAAGTTGGCTGCCCAGTGGCACAAGCATGGGTTCATGGATCCAGCCTGGACTGGGGCTGTGCTCACCCTCTGCAACTGCAGTGCAATGAACAGGTCTGCCATTCCTGTATGCGAGGTGTGTGAAACAGACATGCAGGGTAATTTATGAAATCCACGCGACAACAATCCATGCACATATTCGCTAGAAAGCTGAAATGCTGTACCAAGAAGAAGAATGCTGGCATTACCACTAGTTAGTACAAACTGCAGGTGTGGAGAACTGCTAGCTTAGAGCGCTTTCAGAATTTTGAATTATCCACTCAATAGCATCCCACCCCTAGAGCAACACAAAAAGATTTACAACAAATGGCAAATGATTTTTTCATCGTCATTAAAAATAATAATGCATCACCTGCCATTGCTACCTCAGAGCAAAATCTCAATAATTCCTGTTTCTTCAGAACAACAAAACATTTTTCAGTAACTGTCACCAAGTTTAAGAGGGGTACTTAGAGCACAGAGGCACAGCACAGCATGCAAGAAGAGCTGGTAGTAGCACAGTAGGTACTGGCTAGCAAAGAAAGGGTTGGTAACAGCAATTAAAAATTCCTGCCAAATATAAAATCTCTAGAGATTTTTCAGTGAAATACACAACACAAGAAGATCTTTCTGATTTGCAAGAAGCTTGTGGGCCAATGTGTTCCTCGAAAATGGCAGAACGGAACAATCTCTAAAAGAAATTGAGCTCTCTCACAGGCAACACTGCAACAGGTACCAAGAAATATTTACAGTTTCTCTGACTTCAAAAGAGACATGCAAATGCAACCCACGCCTCAAGAGGAATTTTGCCAGCATTTTTAAGTGTGCCTAACTTGATCTGGCACACCAGCCAACTAGACAATGCTTCGCTACCTCTGGGTCAGAGTGAAATTTGGTTGTGAGCCAGGGTTTGTTCCTCTCTTTCAAGAATATACACCCCACACAGACTTTCAAATGGAAACTGGATCAGAACAGAACTGTAATTTAACTGAAATACCTTCCATTTCAAACAAACACAGAGAGCACCCAGCTAGGTAAAGGTACTCTTCAGTGTCTAGAAATGACCCATCACTCCTTCCCTATCCCCTGATTATAACATGTTTTCCTCTCACCTTAGGAGAAGCACACAGAAGGGTGGAAAAGGAGGCTTTCTCCTCTCTGATCTAGTTGGTCCTACCTGGCTTACACTGGCTTGGTCAAGGAGCATCCCTCACAAGGAAGAAGGGCTGGCCAAAGCACAGGATCTCTGACATAGCAGGGGTTACCTGGGCCAGATTTCCACTGTGCTGAACCTCTCCAGCAATGCAGAGCACAAACTCAAACTCCAAGTGCACTCATGTTGCTGTTAGGCAGAAAGTCCTATGCTTCTCTAGCAATTCCATTTCTTCCCCAAAGAACTGCAGGACAAAGTGCCCAAGAAGAAGCACTCCCATAGCTCTGCCTGTGCTGAAGAGTAGCTCCATGGCTGCAAGCCAAATAGAAAAAGCAAGCACAGGACAGAGGAGTCAGTGCAGTGTTACCCAGGGGAGCCAGCACAGTCTCACCTCCTCAAAGAATATGCTTTTGCTTACACTGCATTACTTTCAGCCAAAGGCAAGGAGACAGCTCAATAATGGATATGACCTGGAACAACTGACAAAAGCAGCATAGAAAGTATGCTGGTATTAACTGATAAATCCACATTATAAAGGCTAAAAGTGAAGTTACATTCTCTACTAGCACTAACGCCTAGAAATAGGAGGTTAGTGTTTAAAAAAGTACATGGAAAGCAAAAAAAAAAAATCCCAACTAATAAAGTTTGTATGCTATCTGGAACTGTAGCATACACATAGAAGCTTGTTTGTTCTACTGTGCAATTCTAGTTGGAAAACAAAGATTTAGTTGTGACACCTTTTTCATACTTTGGGAAATTATATTCTACTTGCTGAGGTTCTGTAAAAAAAACTATTGAAACACTGTACACAAAATCTAGAGAAATTAAATATAACATTCAACACACACCATTGACAATTACTATTTTAAAAGAAAAGAACGATTGGGTGGGGGGAGAGAGGGAGAAAACAGAATAAAGACGTACCTTTCTGGCGTTAGAAGATATTGTGTTTGCCATCAAGCTTTCTAGATAACTGCTCAAGCTAATGCCTTTAACAGTAATAATTGCTTCTTGAGTTAGCACAGTCCTGTAAGGGAATAAAGAAAGGTTAACACCTAAGCCGAACTAGACTAGCAAATTGTCTCCCTGACACAAAGACGCACACAAATATCCCTACTTACTTTTCCGGGTTTTCTGGATGAGGTGTGTAAACCAGTCTCTCATCAACAGACACCAAGTTTGTGAGCGTAATCTTAAGAACAAAAACAGAGCTGAAATCCTCACTTCCCACCTTTCATTTTTCTGTTATCAGCAGCACTGCTCAATAGCAGAGCACTCAATTTAATGTCAAAATAGCGTACACAGAATATAAAACCCAGAACACAGTCAATAAAAAGACCTATAAAGGATGATGCATCTTCTCCTATCCTTGATCTAATCATATCAAAGTTCCCATTCACAGTACAGAGCACCAACAGCTTTCTCTGAATGCTGAGTCTGATTTATGGCCGGCGATTCAGAGAGGCTCTTCCAGACCACCATAACACCACTCGGACTAGACAGAAAATTAATACTCAGGAAAGACAATGCCTCTTGTACAGAGACAAGACTCTCCTACAGACAACCCCACGTTAAATCTGATAGTTACAAGTTCCCAGGATATCAAAATATAGCACAATACATCATTTACATTCTAAGAAAAAAGGCATTTCACATTAAAACTTTTGTTGTAAATGACAGAACTCATTCATCTAAAAGTCAAACTATTTTACGTGCATTCGGAGAAATGATAGTGCATTAAAAACAGAATCACAAATGTTTGATGACGAAGTATTTAAACTATGAGAAGAAGAAAAAAAGAGTCATCTAAGACACTGACTAAGACATGTAAATTGTTGCCTCTAATGAAAGACAAGGATACATTTCTAATCTACCAACTTTCAGCAGAAACTTCTTAAGCCACCACTCACGTTAGTTGAGCAAAGCTCCATCTTTTTTTCCACTGGATCTACAACAGAATGTTCCTCAATGTAAGTCAGAGTTCTACTTGTTCCTAATATCTGAAAGGGAAAAAATCTGTTAAGTACCGAAATCAAACTAACAAACTGAACCTTATAACACATAAATACCAAGTTCTTAGTGACTCCAAATAAATACAAAGTAATTCATGGGTATCAGAGGACTGTGATCAGTGGCAAGACTTCATTATCTAGATTGTATCAGCCACAGAGCATGGCACAGACCAGCCTGGAAGGCATTTACAGACATACACAAATTTCAGCTTTTACTCTGAAGCCAGCTCCAATTCAGAAGATGACATAAAAGTGCATCACACCCTTAATAAAGAACGAAGGCCACAAAAATGTACCGCTTTTACAATACTGGGCAATCCCCACTCCGTGCTGAGGAGACGGTGACTGTGCAACCTCCCCTGGTTATCCAGGCTCCTGTCGAGGACATCTACTCCTACTACACATGGATTCATGGGGTTGGGGTACTTTCTCATAGCAGCTTTGATCACGGTATCCCAGGGATGCCTGTAAAAGGAAGAGGCGAGAGCATTTGTAAGTATTTTGTATTCAATCGCGAGTATTCAGATGATACTAGATCAGGATATCTAGGATATCTAGGTTGTGCAATATGGTACAGGCTGTATGACTGCACAGCTCCCAGAAGTCCCTTTGGAATACAGTTATGCTCGGAAAGGCAATAAGAAAGTACTGACACACAAACAGAACAAAAAATAAATTCTTCTCTCCAGCCTGAAGCAAGGAATTATTAATGCAAGACTAAGAAAAATGAAGGCAAGGGGCAACAGTCACTCACTGCTACAAGTGACATTCCAAGTGGTGCCCACAGAGATGGTGGAAATCTCAGCTCATTCCAGAACTCAACGAGGAAAGCAAACTGACCTAATACTTGAGCTTGTTCTGCTTTGAGAAGAGGGCTGGACTACACGACCTCCATGAGTCCACTCCACAATAAATTTTTCTGTAATTCTAAGCATACCAAATAAACTAAAGAGGAAATCATTAGCTTCTCCTCCTTCCTATAGCCAAAAAAAAAAAACCAAAACCCAAAGTGAAATTAAATTCTACTAAAAAAAGGATGATTGGGAAATTTAAAACAAAGAAACAGATTTTTAGAAACTGCATCAGCTCACAGCCTGATGTCTGCACCTACACTACTGCTTCCAGCAGTTTGTTAGCATGAATTCCACTTATGGATACTCTTCTCAGAACTGTTTTTATGAAACAAATTTTGATAACCTCAAACTCCTGGGATCGGAACGGTCCTGCTACTCAAGGCCAGACCGTCCACACAGCTCTTGAGGTACTTCAGATACTTCCTTCTGAAACAGAGGAGGCTATGGAAGCCATGAACTTGATCCAATAGAGAAATTCTGTCCCTAATTACTTCTATATTCAGAATAACTGACTGTCCTGACATGATAGCCTTAAAGCCTTTAAAGATATGTTTAAAAATTCAACAATCGGTATCTAACTTAAGAAGGCTTAGGAGTGCCAACTTGTACTCAAGAGTTGCACTTAGGGCCCTAAATGGATTTTATTTTAGTCTTAAAATAGGCTTGTACAGAAGGACACTGACAGTACAGCACTACAAGAACAAAGAGAAAGTTGGAAAAATAAGTTATTTTTCTAACAAGAAAAGTGTCAGAATGCTTTACTGGTGCAAGCAGGAGAAATAAGAGCCCTCAATTCCTGCAGCAGAAGGAGAGCTGGAGGATTGTTCCTTGTTCCATCTTCAGTGACTCTACACCTCCATCAACAGAAGATACACAAACGGAAAATGACAAAATTCTGTTACATGTCCCTAAGGGATTGAGTCAGAGATCTGATAAGGCACAACAACATTTTATTAACCATTCAAATGAACTACCTATACCCACACACATTACACCATAAGATGGGGGTGTTCTAATACAGAACTTGATGAGAAAACGTCAAACAAAAATAGCTTTTGCATTCCCTAGGTGACAGATACTCATCTCAAACTCAGGAGTTGTGTCATGCTTGAGCAGCCTCTGCCTGATATTTCCTGCCAGAAACCACAGCTCACTTACACCAGACCAACGCTGAAGCTGAGCACCGAGCAACACATCTGGGACATTTTGTAAGTATTTTAAGAACTATTACCCCCGGTGCTCTTCGGTCTTCAAGGCTTTGGGAACACCTGTGGCAGGGGAGTCATCGGCGGTGGCATTCCTGGAGCTGCTCCGGCACTGCTGAGCCCGCCAGCTCCCCGGGACAGCTTGTTACACACCTTCTGATACTTTTCCCTGCTGTCTCCTCGTTACACGAAGGCGGAACCGGATGGCCACAACCAGGCTGCATGCAGAAAAGCACTGACGGGAAGAACTCGGAGAGCTGGCTGCTGGGCACCTCGGCGGCAGTACCTGAGGCTAAGCTAAGGGACACAGTCCCTCTGTCCATACCTCTTGGAATATATCATCGACTACATCAGTAGTCTGGGATTTATTTTTATTTATAGTGTGAAAGTTATTTTTCCTTGAACACTCAGCCCTTTATCAAGCCATCACGCTGTCAGGGCAGCTCTACCACTCCATCCTGTTGGAATGCTACTCCCGAGGTAGGAGAAGCCCAGCCGCGGCGTCCGGCCGCGCAGGAAGGAGCTCGAGGCGATGCAGGACCGGCACGGCCGAGGCCCGTTCCC